>JAPFUP010000064.1:0-77092 GCA_030780425.1 Beauveria varroae | reverse complement strand
CGGACTTGCAGAGCAGTCGGACTGGCAAAGGTTGTCCCAGCTAGGGCTAGCAACAGTGTGGCTAACAGACAGACCGTCTGCCAGACCACCTTCAGACGGTCTGTCAGACGGTCTGTCTGTTAGCCACACTGTTGCTAGCCCTAGCTGGGACAACCTTTGCCAGTCCGACTGCTCTGCAAGTCCGGAGTCCGCCACTGGCTGGTTCAGAACAAGCCCGTGAGCTTTACGATCTGGTTAAGAAGGGGATGCTAAGCTGGGGCCTGGCAGGCGCCATTCATCCTCCCAGCGGGCACATTAGCGCTCCGTCGGCTAACCTACCTGGCGGCCTACCTGAACTAAATAGGCCCCATCCCCCGAAGCATGACGGTGTGCCTGGTACGCCGGGCCACCCTCTTGGCCCTCGTAAGAAGCAAGGGCGTATATATGACAGGCGCAGGTTATGCGTGGCGCAAAAACGCAGCGGCATACAGTTACAGTGCCCCGCTGGCACGAGGGTGACTAAACGAACGTCTAGGTTTCCAAAGCTCCGCCTTAATGGGCAGGGCGGGGTTATGGTGGCTTTTTCGACCCTTTCGCCTCATGCGCATAAAATCCTGGAAACGGTTAAGAACTGGGACAACCCGATTGGCGCGGCCGTCGGATGGTTTGATGAGGCCATGAAGGGCCTTCAGGAGGCCCTTGGCGGAAAGTTTGTCCCTGAAATTGACGGTAACGAGCTTAAGCTACGGCTTATCTGTCTTTTCCGGGGTAACAGCCCTGCAAATCCTGATATCATTGATAATCTATGCAAGCGCCACCGGGACGAGCCTCTTGAGATGAAGAAACAGCAGCAGGCCATTGATGGCTTGAACCAGATTGGCGACCTATGCCAAAAGGTGGAGGATGAGGGTCCTCCTATAGATGTCAAGATAAAGAGGGACGTGTTGGCACTCTGTGACATATATAGCAAGACCTTGGAGGGCATGGTCGACGCCAACGCCGGCCTCATCCTGCTAGGCGAGTGGGCTCGTGCCCGTACGCTCAACAACCAAGATCTTGAGGAATCAGACGTGGCTATTGCACAAGGATTCATCCAAGAGGGCGCCTTTGGTCCCGCCATAGCCAACGAGGCAGACGCAAGTGCTATTGCTGAGCTATACATGGCGCACATGTCGAGCTACACCATCACAGAGATTGAAGAAGACGGGGAAGAGGTGCTCATCGACCACACCAAGCCGCCAGTATGGCTCGAGCTGCTGCAGACGGGCGCGGGTTTTGTGCCCGAGGACCGGGAGGCGATTAACCAGGCGCTAAAGTTTCTCAAGGGCACGCCGTACCTATACCAATTTGACAATGAGGGCAAGGCAGATCGTTTCGAAAAGGTCCAGACGTGCTGGAGTCATGCGGGCCTGCTCATGTTCCAGCCGAGGCGGTGGGACATGATTGCGGCGGCCATGACCTACCTCGAGGGCAGGGTGCGGGACCTCAACCTTGAGCTGATATTAGCGTGCGCGCCGTGCTTGGTGCCCGCGGGCTATTGGGTGCTGCGTTGCGGATCGGCCGTGCCGTAATCCGAGACGGTGGTGGTCTCTCGTACAGAGCTTGATTCCTTATATTCAGACAAGCCCATCAAATTATCTAGATCCAAACTAAAACCACTAAACTGTTTCTGAAACATCAGCCAAAGAAAAAGTTGTATAAATTGCACCTGACGCTTGCGGTTGTACCGCATCACTCCGTCTCGTCAAGACGAATTTGAATTAGACGTTATACGTATATCGATCGGCGTTGTACGTATCTTGGTACTCCTGAACAAGAGCACAAAAAATGAAGCCTTCGTGTAGGAAGCTATCAAAACATCTTGAGATTGACGAATAAGGAGACCGTTTCTGTGTAAGAATACATCTACGGCGTTGGCGTTTTTACCCGACATCTTTGTATTTATTTCGTATTGGTCAGCCAAGGCCAGCATCAGTCAAGGCCAGCCACTGCTGTACCTAAACATGAACACCTCATGATTTCTTTTAATACAGTCAAGTATCGCATCACTGCCTCGTTCAACAAAACCACTGCGTCAAGTCCATGTCACGAAAGAGTCTCGCAAAAGCAACCTGGTAACATGTTGACAAGTACAATATCAAGGGTATCATCTAAGAATAACAATAAGCACCTCACTCAAAAGCGCCACGCAATCCAAAATCCAAAAGTGGTGTCTCCGCCCAAATCTAAGCCCATCATAGCCTGTACGTAAACAGCATCGCTCCAACAGCATAGTATAATGTAGTAAGAGGACAAATAAGAAAAGCAAAGCACAAACATAAGATTCTCCTCTCCAACCCTCTCTTGTCGCTTACCAGCTCACTTCCGCGCAGTGCGCCGTCGCGTTCTTTTCGCCGGCGGTGCTGCGTCCTGCGTCTTCTCCGCGGCCGCCTTGTTGCGCCCACGCTTCCGCGTCCCTTTGGAAGCAGCATGTACCCTGGTCGTGATCTCCGGGACATTGGCCTGGGCTTGATGCAGCGCCGCTTCCTCAGCGGCTTTTTGGCGCCTCGCTGCGATGCGCGCGCTTCTTCGCGGCCCTGAAACAGTCGCAGCAGCACTAGTGACTGTGGTGGTTTCCTCAGAGGCGGCCGTAACCGGAAGTCTCTGTTCTTCAGTAACTTGTCTCACCAAAGGCGGCACAATTGCTAAATGTTCTACTGGAGGCAGTTCATTCGCCGGTTGTTCTTTCGAGTCCTCTTTGACGAAAGGCTGTTTCAACGGGGGCTTCTCGGCCGACGACTGCTTAATTGAGGGCTCTTTGACGGACGGTTGTTCCAATGGCAGCTTCTCGACTGACGACTGCTCAATTGTTAGCTCTTCGACTACTGGCTTTTCTTCTGATGGCTGTTCGACTGACGGCTCTTCCGCGGGCGGCTGCTCAACCAGAGGCGATTCAATCACGGTCGACTCGGTAGAACTTGACGAGGTACGAAGTGGCGAAGCAAAGGTAACACGCGGGAGGCGAGTCAGCGAGCGCGGCGACACAGAAGGTGACGGGACGGCGCCTGACAAAGAGCGCATATCAGTAGGTACACCACCGCGTTGATTGTCCTCGTCGCTGCTGGAACTAGCCTCAGCAGCAGCAGTGACAGTAGCCTGTTCCCAATCCTCAGCAATGACGCTCTCGACTTGAGCATCAGCTGCGTCGGCTCTTCTCTGGGCTGCTGCCGCACTCTGGACCGACGTCGCACCCTGGGCCGCTCGGAAATAATCTGCTTGCATAAACCAAGCCGGATTCAACGACCGAATAGTTTCCACCTCTTCCCCCGGAAGGGGCGCACTCGCCGAGGTTCGAATATCGTACCATCGGTCCGTAGCCCAGGCCAGCAGAGCATCATGCCGCGAGCGATTGTCGCGCGCCTCCCGCCAGGCCTCCGTCTCCTTCAGAAACTCGACCACCGCCGCATTGCGTCGCGCCACTTCGTTCTTTGCCTCCTCGGCGGCTTTAATCTCGGCCTGCGCCTCGGCCAGCTGCTGCGTTCTGTCGACGTGTGGCCTGTGCAGGTTCGTATGGTTCCGCCCTCGCGGCCGTAACTGCAGACGCCGAAAGGTGAGCTCAGCCATGTCTTGCCGGCTTAACGCCTCGGTCGCCTCGACATTCCGCTGCGTCGTGGCCGTCTTTGTCAGAAGGAACTCTGCAGTCTCATGAGGTCGTAGCGTCACCGTTCTCTTGAGCTGGGCGTATGCTATATCATGCGAGGGCCGATACCTGCGGACATCGTCGTCGTACTGTTCCATGAACCATAACTCGAACGCGAGGTATTCACTCCACATCGTCAGCCGATCCTGACGCGCAAAGTTTTCGTTCAGAAGCGCAAAGTTTGCGGGAACCTCTACACCATTGCGAGCCAAGCGTGTGCGTACTGCGGCTTGGTACTCGTCAAAGTTTGAGCAGGCTTCTTCCCGCAAAAGCTCCCTCTCATCGACGCGCCTCGCCCAGAAATCGTTGCGCCGCCCCAAGCTTCCATTGCACCCCGGCCTTGCCACCAGCTCCTGCCAATGGTGAGCATTGGTGGCCTCACGTATCAGCGCAGCATGGTACGCTTCCTCCATGGCGGACGGCTCCAAGGTGTCGATGCCGCGATTGATTGCCTGGAAGCGTTGAAATTCTTGAAAGCGCAGGCGCTGGCGCTCAAAAAGGTACATTACAGGAGCATCAAAGTCCAAGGGCGGGTGCCAGTAGAAAGGCCGGAGTAAGCCCTCGATACGCTCCGGCACGTTGTAAGCGCGCAGAAGAAATCGAGGATGGTAGAGCAGAGGAACCCGGTGAATCCATAGCCAGTATATTGCTGTGTGTTCGCGATGAAGGTAGACCTGCTTTTCGACCAGCCTCGTCTCCGCGTCTCCCTCATCCGTATTCTCGATAGTTTGCCATCGCTCTGCGTCATCGTCGTCCGTCTCGTTTAGGATAGCCTGGAGCCGCATGTGAGCAGACTCGAGATATATTTTATCACTGACACGGCCAGCAGGACGGGGCCTGGCAGGCGTCTCGGGATCCCTTGAAACTTGTTAGAGAGACATGTGAAAACGTGAAAACAGGCAAGATTGTCTTACTGCCGTGTGCCCTCCTCAATTCTAACATCTCCCTCTGCGAGGTACTCTGATTTTTCGAGCGAGAGATGCGTCGCATCGGCAGGTTGTGTGTGTGCGGCAATGATCTCTGCCAATGCCGCGCTCCTTGTTATGCTCTCCTGCTCTGCGCGAGCTGTCGCGCTGTCGCTGTTGTGCGAGTCAGCCATTTTTGAGGACTCTCTTTTTATATATTCGTAACCTGGCCGGCTCGGATGAGGACTAGAGCGAAACTGAGTATCCAAGGAAAGAAGCACTGTTGCGCGTGCCGTCCTGCTCCTACTACCCCGAACAGGAAGCAAGCAAGTACAAAAGGCGAGCGACTAGTTCGAAAACATGGGAAACAGGCCGAACTCGAAACAGTGAGGGCAAGAGAGGGCGCAAGAAAAGCCTCTATATATACGCCCATGATTGCCAGACCTCGAGGCAAATTTGATGGGTTGTGATGGTGGTGCAACGTCAGCCGTGTGCGACGATGAATCGCGTTGCTTCAAATGCGCGCGCCCAATCAGCCCGGCGCTTTAGACGCTGCAACGGCGAACTCGGTACACGGCAGAAAGGAGTGCGCGGCATGAACTAGTTCTTCACAGCACGGGAGCTAACAATGAAGAAACAAAACAATGGAGTGTCGCGCAGAAACCAAATAAATTGTTGGTTTATAAGGGTGAGACCTGGGGCCGCGAGGCAAATAGATGCTGCGGTGCGACGTCGAGTGATTAGGCCGGGACCGGAGCCTCGTTGCGCGACAGTACTAAGAAATCTATTGGTGTAAAAGCAGATTAGCTGCCGCGAATCAAGGCGGTAAGTCGTGAAGAGGGGGATATATATTCCCGAGTTTTAACTGACGCGGCATTCTGAACGACTCTGAGTGCCGATGCCTCTCGTCGACGCATCTGAGCAATGGTCAGTGGAGAACGGACACTACATAACTTACAACTTCGGGTAGGCGCAGACGCGGTGACTACCGTTTTGCTATACAGTTGGGCAACCATGTTAGAGCCCAGATGCCGTGGAAGAAACCTGCATTCAACTCGTCTCCTTGCCTTCTTTTCCTGTCTGTCCGATTACCTCTATAGCTTCCGTGAATAGTCATGAAGCTGCCGCAAATAGCAGACTCACAAGGGTAAATACGCACCATGCTCAGAAGAAAAAAAGCTCGGCCTTGTTTCGTTCGGTACAGGATCTGGCCCAGTATGCTGTTGGCCGCGTTGGTTCCCGGGGCTCAGCGGAACGCGTAGCTCATCCGCCAGAACGCCTCACTCGGCATCAGCCGCTCTTCCCTTACGGAAGAGCTACAAGGTGCCCGCCGTGGATAATTCGCAGGCAAAATTTAGGGTCCTATCAACTTTTACTCAAGTAGTCGTGGTTTCTTCTGCCCACAGTGAGCGACTTCATAACAATGAGACTTACTTAAACAATTGGCGACGAGTCGTTCAAAAGCGCCCGCCCTTGGAAGAAGATTACTTGAGCGTACAATGTGCAAAAATAGAAATACGGTATATCAAGTAGCCATGACGAGATGCAGGGGTCTTTGGATAGTTTCAGCGTCATGAGCTCCCAGCTACTTCGGGCGACAAGATGCAAAGGGATGCAAAGGCCAATAGCACTCAGCCCTGGGTTCCTGTGATACTAAATCAGTCCTAGTCCGGTCAAAGTAGCGAGACCGACTTCTTGCAGCTTTCGTACTACGTCAGGAGCAGGCCGTGTCTGCGTATCCATGCGGCACGCCGACGCTTCTACCCGTCCACGGATATGCTCCCACATACCCAGACGAACATGTACGGTCGGCAATATGTATGTTTGTGTCATGCGTCTATGTACCACTTCGATGCCGCCAAATGCGCACGTCCAAGTACCATGTAACAAAGCCCTCATACAGTTGACCGAAACTAACACCGCATAAGCAGAAAACCCCCCCAAAAAACAGTAAACACCGCCGGTGTATGCAAGCCCTTAAAGAAACCCAGTCTATAATGCCTCATGAACCAGTATTAACCCGATCTCGTTCCTTTTCACCATCTCGCGCGCTTGTATATGCCTTCTCCCGCACTCGTTGCCACGGCTTTGCCACAGCTCAGGCCACGGACCTTAATCTTGCACAGCGGGTAGCGGCTAATCCTTTTAGTTGGGCATATACCCTCCTCTGCCTTGGGGCATCCTGCCCAGGTAGTTGCCACGACCGTTGCCACGACCGCGGTAGTGCATGGCGGGTTGAGGTAGATTCCCGTGCATGCTGTTGTACTCGTTAAACATGGGTGGCCCGCCAGAGACCCAGCCGCTGCTCACGACCGGAGCACCGGCATTTGCGCCCCAGTGATGAGGTGCCGGCGCTCCGTGATGAAGATGCGGCGGTATACCCATCGGCGACTGGCTCCAAGCATAGCCTTGCTGGTCATATCCCATACCACCTGTGCCGTACATGGAAGGACTTGTCGGAAGGCCACCCGGAACCATGCCGTCCATGGGTACAGGAATCATCTGCGCCTGCGTGTGCATGGACATGCCTCCGCGACCAAAACTATTTGAGCCACCCCCCCGCCCTCTACCTCGTCCGTTGGATGATCCTCTTCCTCGAGCAAATGGGCGTCGCTGCGACTTGGGCTTGCGGTCGACGGTGAAGTCAATCTTCTTCAGTGGGTCCGTGACCATGACGTTGTTCGTGAGATTGTGCTTTTCGAGTTCCTCTGGCGTCGCTGTCCAGGCTTGAAACACGTTTTCAGCATTATCAAAGCCGCGGACCTCGGGCACCCAAGTGCGCACGTAGTCTCCTTGCTTGTCATAATCGAACGCTTGCTTGACCGGGTTGAAAATGCGCGCGTCGCCACGGGGGTCGTTACCCACACCAGCAACGTATTGCCAATTAGCCCAGTTGGAAGAGACATCGTAATCGACCAACATGCATTCGTACCACTCTGCTCCGTAGCGCCAATCGATATCGAGGTGTTTGGCAAAGAAACTGGCGACGTTCTGTCGGGCTCGGTTCGATGTGTAGCCGGTGGCGAACAACTCCCGCTGAGATGCGTCGATCAGGCCCATTCCAGTATTGCCTTGCAAGAATCGCTGTATAATTTCGCCGATTTTCTGCGGGGAGGGATCCTGGTCTGAGCTGGCCGTGGCGCTGTTGGCCGTTTTCCACTTCTTGTTATACCCATTAACTTCTCGAAAGCCAGAGGCAGCGAACAGTTTCGTGCCGAATTTCTTGGTACAAAGTCGCATATAATCGCGCCAAAGCAGTTCCAAGCGAATGGACTTGGTGCCGTTGTTTTCGCCCTGCCCGTATCCGGGAGCGTCTTGGTACTTTTCGTCCGTGCCATCTTCAAGCTTGACCAGTTCGCTGTGTATCTGGCGAGCAGTCAAGCAGCCCAGACAGAGAAACGCTGATAGCTTGGTGCTGAAGTCGACGCCGAGAAGCCCGTTGCGTGTGTCGGAATAAGACGAAGCGGCTCCAGATTTAACAAGGTGCCGCAATCGATCTATTGCGCTCTGCTCGCCGCCGAGGAAGGGATGGGCGGATTTGGCGTCTTCGGGGATGACGGGAGGATTCGGCAAGTCAAAGACAAGGGGCTTTGAGAGGTATTTCTGGAAGGTATCAAGGTCATCCGGTATCTGAAAAGGCACAGCCTGTGGCGGTATCAGAGTGTCTGGCGGGAACGGAGGGAGGAAAGACTTCATGTTGGGGTATACTGCGCGGGGCTTTTCGCGCAGTGGCTCTTGCGATTTGCGGTAGGTCGTGAAGACATCAGGAAGCTCTTGGGTAGCAATGTCGACGTCGCGACTAAAGGGTTGGAAGAATGTTAGACGTATCAATGCAATTTGTTACAGGATATGCAAACCAGTCGGGCAGAAACGCACTCGTCAATGTAGTATTTCTCATCGGGAATGAGGGTAAAGTCGACATTGGCACTATTGCATACGGCGGATATATCATCCTGTTGTCGTTTCTCTTCCGAGGGCACATCGTCGGTCATCCAGACAGCGGCAACAGCAGCCTCACCCGAGGATTGCAGATGCTGGATAATGGCGCGAACAACGTCGGCGGGGGGTCCGATGCGGATGATGAGACCACTCTGGTGGGAAGAAAGGGTATTCTTCAGATCCCATACAGCCTCGGCAAAGAACTTTGCGCGATGAGGGCCGCAGCGCCAGAACTTGCCCACTCTGCTCTTTGCTAGAGGGAAAGGAGAAGTTTGGTCAGACTTGAGGAAGCCGGATGTTTCGATCTGGTCGGGAGGTAACACGACAACAGGAAGCAAGTGAGTAAAGCCATGATCCGAAGTCGAAGTGAGACGATGGAAAACGGGATTATCAGCAAGTCTCAGGTCGCGGCGTAGCAGGTAGACGAGAACTCTGCTGGCAGTCATGGCGAGCTAGGGAGCACTTGAGTGTGATGCTGGGGTTTGTTGCTGCCGATGCGAGCCTCGCCTCGCGGGAGTTGAAGAAGGAGAACCGGAAAGTGGGAGAAACGTATAGAGTAAGCGAATGGGGTGTAATGTAAGTATTGAAGTGAGAGTTTTAGTATAATGACAAGGTAGCGAGCCGAAAACCGGGAAGATGGGCTGCCAGAATGTCAAGTGACGGGCTCGACAAAGCAAGCAAGGCAAGCTAATTAGCTGGCAAGCAAGCGAGGGCGGGTTGGCGGGCTTGGTGGTCGGCGAAGAAAAAGAAAGGCGGCAAGACAATGGGCAACTCTAATAACAAGTCAAGATCCACAAGAGCATTGCTGGCGTTTTAAAGCTGCTGATAATTTATGCGGAAGCCACGGGAGACGAAGCAAACCGAACCTGTAAAGGCACGTAACAGCGAGGTACTCTTAAGTGATGGCGACTTTGCAGATTGTTTGGACCCTTGCTAGCGGTAGTAAGTAAGTAGGCAGGTCGACGTCAGCGCCTTAGGCGATCTGGTGTGTGGTAGCGTGTGATTCGTCAAGTAGAAGCAGGAGCAGCGAGCAGGAGAGAAGCTGAATGAAAGCGGAAAGAGCTGAAGTAAAGAAGCGGACTCCAGAGTGTATGTAGACGGCCGAGCGTAATCTTGTAATTCTTGTATTATTGTAATCCAGAATCGATTATTTGTCAAGAGATAGCGGCATGTTTGGTCATGGATCTAGAGATGATGATCGATGCTGGGTAGCAATGACGCGGAAGCGGAAACCGAGCGCACAGTACGGAGTAGGTTGTCTCGGGATGGAAAGGGTTCATGAAGCTAGCGTGGCGTGGGCGAGCAGTCAGGACCACAGGACCAAGTGTAAAAGAGGAGGGTCATGTTGGCTTTTGTCTTGGGTGCAATGGCGTAGCCGGAGCTGGCGGCGAGGCGCAAGGCCTTGAGAGTTTGCGGGAGCATTGGGGCACGAGACCCTGGGGGGTGTGCGGGCGTGGAGGGATGCATCATGGAAGCGATGGCTGGGAGATGCAGGAGGGTGATCGATCGCGCAATGAGAAGTGTACCAGTAATGAAGTGGACGGCGGCGCAAAGTGGGAGGGATGGATGGACGGATTGGATGGATTGTGGGATGGTTGAAGACTCAAGAGAAGGGGAGGGGTGGATATGAGATGGGCAAACTGGGCAAATGATACTTGCACTGTGCTGTATTTACGGTGTAGGTGGGAGTAGAGACAATTTCAGGTCGAGTGTAGTTAGGAATAGAGAGGTCCAAGGTATGAAAGTGGGGTAAGTGGAGAGTCCAGACCGAATGAAGACAAGAGCACTTTCTAACCCCACCCGCCACAAGCCCCAAAAGGAAGTAAAAAGCTTCGCTTGGGCCACAAAGCCCCAAGTTACAGCGGGCCAATGCGCCAAAACTCCTGGATTACAGGGCCTTTTTACTGCACTGCCGCTGTAGCGAGGTGATTTTAGGTACTTGAGCAATTTTGTCCAACTGCCAGTCGAAGACAGCGCACGCGAGGCGAAATATCCAGACCAACAGGGATTCTAGAAAAAAAAATACAAGATGAATCAGAAACCAAAGCATTGACTCGAGCTTTTATAATTGATTTTCCCATCAATTTTAGCCATATTGTGCCTCCACCGCCGTACCCATACCGTCATGAACTTGCCCTCTTGTATGTTCGCGATATCCGTCACCCGCCCACCGTTGAGGGCATCGGGAGCCCATCAACCCATATAAGTGGCTACCAACAAGGGTGTGCAGCCATGGGTTCCTATTTTGGCAACCTTGATATCGACATGGTTTCGACTTGGCCATGGTCCGTTTTGAAAGCGACCATGAAAATTGAAGCCATGTTTTCCATTATTTGCTTGATAATCTGGTCGTTGCAGTCCACCGTTGCAGATACCGGCCTGCATTTACCAGCCAGTAGGTACTTGAACGGACAAGCAAACGAGGCACTCAATATCCGTACGTGTGCCTAAATTGCCAGGTACCGATGTACCGGTAATCCGTACACACTCGGCAATCCGTACACCGATATGCCTCTGCGGCTGTGAGAAGCATTCTTGATTTCAATTATCCCCTTCAAAGGAATTCGAACAAAATACCCACCAAAATTTACACCCGTCCCACATCTTCAGCTCCCCCATTGTCCCTCTCAAACTGCCCACCAAACCTTGTCCTCGCCTAGCCCGAGCCTCTCTGCCTCACCTCCTCTTGCTCCTCCTCTGCACTATAAACTTCGCCCACTCATGCAGCCGCCCATCATCAGCCATCCACGCTTTACCCTTTCCCATCATCTCCAACATTTCACCGACTCCCCTGCCTGCCCATTCCGATCCGTTTGTCGCTCCCCGGCTCCTCCCTGAACCCTGCCTAGCTGAGATGCCCAAGCCTAGCACGGTTCCCTGTTCCACCACAAGTGGGTGTCGTCTCTGCTGCTCGCAAGTTGCAACTCGAAAATGCCATCTTTTGCAAACGTACAATTAACTACCGAGTATCATTTCTGACCTGCGCTCCTTTCATGACATGGATGCCCGCTACCCGTCTCCGAGTCGCCGCAAGGCTGATGCAGAAGTCGCGTACAGACACACTGCTCACCGCAGACAATCGACCGGTGCATGTAGACTTTGGCTTCACCCAGGCCCTCTATTATCAGCTGCCCGTTGTTCATAACCTTCTATCCGGGGACCAAAACGGGACATCCGCCACTCAAAACGAACCGGATCGGCCGCCCGCCGGCAATCAGCTGTACCCCGAGAGGCTCCTCACCAGCCTCCCTCACCAGCTTCCCCCACCACGGCTCGCGCATGCCTAATAATAAACAAATGCCATGGACCCTTTGTTCGATCTTCATTAGTATTAAAGCGGCCCTTCAAGCATCATATCACAGTCCGCAGCCCGTCATGTATATCGCTCACGGTATTATGAAATTGCATGGGGCCAAGCTGCCCTTCACTTCTTACCGGTCATCAGTAACAACCAAATGATCGCCCACTAACTGTTAACTAGTTAATCGCATTCACGCCAGTACCAAAGCCAGCGTTTTGAAACAGACATGACTTGCTTACACGCAGACCGCCACCGCCAAACAAGTTCTAATCGTCATTCCGCGGTCTTACTTTCTGTGCATTCGACTCCTCCTCTGGGCCGTGTGGTCAAGGCCCGGCTCCCCCTGTTTCTCCCGGCCGGCCAATTCGTACCATGCAAGAACGTGTTTTTTCTCTCCTTCGATATCATGCAGGGCTTAGAAAATTAGCTGCCGCTCCGCTCCACCCAAGGGTCTACAGATGCAAGACGGCACGACACGCGACATCTGCAGTTCACAATGTGGTGCCGTGCTGCAATGTTACGGCTACCAAGGCCTGTGAAATCTTTCGAACCGGCTCCAGAAACACCTAGGTACGTCTAGGTTTTGAGGCACTAAACAACCTCTGGTTGTGCTGCCCTTCAGCGGCACCGTTGCAGGCCATTGCATCCATTACGTCAAGACAACTACTCCATTCCTCGATGATGAGAGCTCCCGCCACATCAGGTTTCTGCCATACCAATCGTACAAACACCGTCGCTCGGACCTGCATTTACCCGATCGCTGTTTACGACCCTGGTTAGCCGCTGAGCAAGACCCTTGGACTTGTCCCGATATACATCCCTGCATCACCAGGCCGCTTTCAGCACGCGTGCAAGACGTCATCTAAACCTTTCAGCTGCCACGACAATGCCTTGGTACGTATTGTAGAATTTTCGAATGTCCGAATTGGGGGCTACTGCCATCATATTTCAGTTCACCACACCGTACTTTAACCTTCCACGCCGCATCTTTGGGTTATCGATGGCGAATTGCCCCGGCCCGGCAACCGCTGAGACACTCCCCCCATGCTGGTTTTCAGATTCGGCGGGAGCCATGGCAACTTTGAAACACCGCCTTCCTGTCACTCACTCTGTGTATCATGAGGCCTTTCAAAGGAATCGGCGTGGCGCTACTACCCCAACAGCAAAGCTGGATCGAAGACTATCGCCGCGATGGCTATCACCCAGCTGACCTTTTCAATCGACCTTTTGCTCATGAGCAATAATAGTAAACCGCAAATCGGATGAGGTATCACAGTCGACGGCCTAGTTGGCCAAGGATATACGGTCGGTGGTTTTGCAAGAATACCACAAACACGCAATGATCAGTGTCAAGTTTGCTGCATATGCAGAAGACAAGGAAGAGATATTGGCCTGGAATCCTCGTCTCTCGAATCTCAAAACAATTACCAAGAAGCGAGTTTTGAACTACCCCGCCGCTCAAGCACTGCTAAAAGCAAACGGCGCATCACGCTACTCCTGGGCCCTTTTGAACCACAAAGCGCTCAATTGAATGAATGCTTTGAGCTCGTGGGCCTTAGTGTGAATCGATTGAGGAGCTTCCCCCAATCCATGTATGGGATGGAATCTGGTACCCGGCGAAAAAGACCAAGAGTGTCTTAAAGCAGTCCTTGGGGTATTGAGAGATTTTGATAATATCGGCATCCTGCTTCTCGTCCAATCAGACGTTCAAGCTTGTTGCACCACTTTCTGCGGGAATCTGAAATTCCTCTTGCATGGGCAATTGGGCGTATTGCTTGATATTTGGAGCTTTGGCTGTCTGATCTTTGAATTTATCGGGACAGCGATCTTTTGCTGTGCTCGCTTCAAGGTATAAGAACGACGACTACCTCATCATGCTCATTACCCGGTTGGATTCTTTGCCTGAGGAAGACTATCGGGCGTCGGAGACGGCGTCTTGTCATGTAAACTCGGACAGAACGCTTTACAATTGCGTGCTTGGCGGCATTCGGGAGGGTCAAGAAGTATTGCTGCTGCCGCAGGCCATCATGGAGGGAGATTCTGATGACGCGTAACCTGACATCGGCGAGGATGAGGCCCGAATGGTTAATGAGCTGATACGTTGGATCTTGCAGTATGATGCTGCAAAGAGACCTATGGCGGCCGAGGTTGCGCAGCACCCGTGATTTCGTAAGATTGAGATTGAGTAGCGAGGGGAGCTGGGCGGTCGAGTTCTTCGAAAATCACTTCATTTTCCTATGCAGATGCACGAGACAGGCAATACAGTTCATGTCATGGTTGTCCATGGCAGCCGGCCAATGTTTGTTATTTAGTGAAGTACTTGTGTTTGCTGCCATGACGAGCAACCCAGGCTTATGCATGAAATGTCCGTATTCAGACGTCCAGGTCCAATTGCGTATTCTCTGTGATTCAAAAGTGAAAAATCAACTATTGGAAATTCTCGAGAAACGTCTCCGCCGGCACCTTATCCTTTTTTGTTGCTACGCACGTTGGCACGCGTGGCACGTCACCAACATAGCGCCAAGATGCACTGCCACAGCTCATCGCCACAACCGGGCTGGCCCGCATGTACGCAACAACCTCCGAGCCTCCCCCACTAGTTGGCCACTACATTCTCTCTCCAGTTTCTCCTCAGCCGACTGGCCACATCTCCTGCTTGACAACCATCACAGACAACGTCTCTCCAACTCTCTACTACCACCTTGCAAGCCCATTCATTACTTACCGACTGTCTGCTCGTTCCCGCGCCCACCTCCGCCAAGATGGTGTCCGCCGACCGCCAGACCATCATGGAGACCAACCGGTCGCTCCGGAATATAAAAAACGTACAGTGTCCCTTTGCGAATCTCCTTGCACATTTCATGGCCTTTCGCGTCTCGTGTGACAAGTCGAACTCTGCTAACCAGTTTGCCTTTTGGATTGTAGGAGCTGGAAAACCTCCTCGAGAAAGGCGTCATTGACGAGGCCGTCTTTGACGCCATCCACACCTCCCTGCCGCCCGAGTCCTCCCTCTCCGGACCTCTACGAACGACCACCAACGCCAATATCGCGAACCCCGCCGCCGTGGCCAGCCCTTCGCCCGCGCCGACGACCCGCGACAACAACCAGTCAGCGCCACCGCCGACGCAGGGCTTCCAGAATATGCACCTCGGCTCGACATCGCCCGCGCCTCCCTCGTACGAAAATACTCCCGCGCCCGCGATGCCCCCTCGCAGCGCGCCGCCCGGCAGGCCCATCATTGCGCATGCGAGCGCGCTTTACCGATACGCCGCGACCGACGCCCGCGACCTATCGTTTGAAAAGGACGACCGCGTGGCCGTCTACGAGTATATGAACCAGGATTGGTGGATGGGCATGAACCAGCGCACCGGCCAAGAGGGCATTTTTCCGCGGAGCTATGTCCTGCCCGAGCCGGACTATAAGGCGGCACCGGGTGGTTACGGTCCCCCGCAACCGCAGTACGGATACCCGGCGGGGCCGCCGGGGCAGCAGAACCCGTACAATGCGAATGTGCCCCCGATGGCGGTGGCCGAGGGCGGTCAGGGACAGGCGCAGGCGCAGGAGGGCGAGGGCAGCAAGGCGGGCGAGATGGGGAAAAAGTTTGGTAAGAAGCTGGGAAATGCGGCGATTTTTGGCGCTGGCGCCAGTATTGGTAGCAATATCGTGAATAGCATCTTTTAGAGACGATGTGCGGGCACATCATGATGCGTTTGCTTGTTGACGCTGCGGATGGTCTTCAAGATATTTTCTGTATGAGGGGTCTTTTGCGTGAGTCGCCGTGGGAGTGGAAATCGGAGCGACTCTGGTAATGGCGGAAGGAATACTCTTGGAACTGAATAGAAACAAATGCTTTTGCCGATTTGGACCCGGCTCGTCTGCGTGGTCGTTATTTTGTATTTTTCCTTCGGTATGGCTTTTCTATTTTGATGACGGAGAGCTCTCGTACCACGGTCCACGCGCTGTATTCGTTTGAGATGGGTATAAATCTGGGAAACAACATTGACTAGCGACTTCTTCGTGGTCTTTGCCTATGATAGATATGTGCAACGACGAATAACGTGCAAGGTGCAACGATGAGATGCGTGCAACGATGAGATGCAACAATGAGTATGGGCAATGCTGGCCGAGGCTTTTTTGGTGCGGTGGGGAGTACATTGTTGCAAAGAATCATTTCGAGTTACGAGTACTATTCATAACCACATTTGTCCTGATGTGGTCGACGACAAAGTTTGTCCTACAACCGTACTCGCTTGTGAAATTTGCCGCTAGGTCAACGACGCGCGCGTCACACGGAGAAAAGGCAGAGAATAAATGCCAATGATCGTCAAGGGATTGTCTAGGGGTCTATTGACAATGAAAGCAAAGATGTACGCTTGGTAACAACTTGTTCATTATAAGAGGCGACTGCGTACTTACCCCGAGCTCCCTCTTGATAGCGACGGCAAGTCGATCCGAGAAACTTTGCAATAAGTAGAGAGTGACTACGCAATGAGATATGGCGAGCCGTGTTTTTTCGACGATACACAATCATTAGTGGATGGAAGAATACCACCTTCTTCCTTTGAAATTTCGAGCTGCCGCTCTGGACGGCATCTGGATGGGCTGCTTTGAAAGCGATGCGTGGCAGTTTCGTACACGGGCTAAACAGTCGCGAAATGCAAATCGCGGCGTTTTTTTTTCCTCGCGACATATCAGAAACTGCATGCTTTTCAGACTAGACCAAACCTTTGTGCTTATCGAAGAAATCGGCGTGAGCTCATGGACTCACCAACATCAGACGAGCTCGTTCCATGTATTTTACTTTTTTCTGCACCCGTCTCAGTTTACGGAGCGTACTAGTCTATCGTCCCGTATCGGCACAATATCCTTGTTCCTGAAAAAACGCTTGTTCAGGCTCATACAGTAGCTCGCGCACGGGGAGCGTTAATAGGGCTCTTTCAGCACTTCCCACTCGGATCTTCTCCGGCCATGACGTGTGGCAAAAGACTTGGCGCAAGTATCATGCGGTGTGCCGATGACGGCGGCGGTTGTTGGCTCAGTCATTCAGATAGTCTGACATTAGCCGTGTATCGCCGTTTCACGATAGTACGAGACTCGGCCTGGTGCAGACGGTCCGCGAGCGAGGCTGGTGGTTGCGTGATTTTCATGACAACGAAACGGATGAAAGCAAAACTTGACACTTTCTCGTATTCTCTCACATGATCTCAGTAAATTGTGCGCTCCTGGTGGTTCACGTCTTGTAGATTGGGCTTTGGTGGCAAAAGCCTCGTGTGTCTATGCCAGTTACGTTTCGGTTCCAACGCCCTCGACAAGCGGTCATCTCTTGTTTGTAGCCAAAAGGCCGTGGGAGTATTCTTGATGATAGTCATGACCCGATTTGAATGGCCAAAAAAATTGAAAAACAGATCGAGAGGGGAGGAGGGCTCATTTCCACTCGCGCTATACTACCTCTTGGCGCCGCTTCGACGAGACAATAGCGACAATCAACGGCATGACGATGATCCAAGCTACATTCATGCAGCAGACGAGAGGTACTGCGGCTTTTCGGCTGCATTCATACCCGAAAAAATCACCGCGCTTTTCTTGGCGCTTCATGGGTAGCAGCGGCAGAGGCCAAGAATTCGCGATCGTGATGGTCCGGCTGCTCAACCGTGCCGCCTAGAGCGGCGCACTACCATGGTTCATCGATTGGTGTATGGTGCAAGGGCTGCTGACACGTTCGTTTAGGGTGAAACAACGGGATCACGCAAGAGAAAAAAAAAATCTCACCAGATTTGCTGCGACGTTGCATCGGGCCGCTGCTGGTGCTGTCAGGCTTCTGCGGATTTCTGCGCCCTTATCACCGCTCGACTGTGATGTGAGCCCGTGACGAGGGCGGCGAAGTAAAGAATAACACGAAATAAGAAAAAACATTTGATGCGCAGCTGCAGGGTATTCTGACAGCGGTTGCTAGCTCAATGCCATGATACTGCCGCGACGATTGTCACGGATACCTCGCCCGGTTTCAGCTGTGGTAAAACTTGAAGGCGCGGCAAAAGTCTGTGAGATGGCAACAACAACTTAACAAAAAGGGCCATCGAGCGTCCCGTCGGCTCGCGTGATCCGTCGGGTGATGTGATGCATCATCGACTTGGTCAACGCTTCGAGACATGTTCGACGGAGCATGGCCGAGACATGCATGTATGCACTCGACGTGGGAATAGCCTTGCCGAAGCCTTGTCAGTGTTGGTGCGACAGTCGTCGGCTAACATGGTAAATTTGCTTGCCAAATGTTCTCTTGTTATTCCCTGTGTTTTGTTTCTCCGTTGATGATTCGGATGCCGGTAGATGCAAAGTTCTTCCAACAGACATCAAGACAAAACCTGAAGGAGGGGGCGCACGATTCTGAAACACGACCCCTGGTCGAGCTCGCAGCGTCAGCGACCAGACATTGCCCGTGGGGGATGCGTTGAGCGAGGCTGAGAAGAATGCTCGAGTGGAGAATATTTTGGTCAGCGTCAATCCATGTGGAATTACAGGGAGAGAGAGAAGGAGAAGGAATCTACAGAAGCGAAAAGCATAGTGTGTCGCAGCGCAATGACCTCCGGGGGAGGCACCGGCTGGTCGGGGTGCGACACTACTCGTGTTTGAAGGGCAAACTCTACCAGCTTTTGGCCGGCATTAGTTCCCCAAGAGGGCAATGATGGGATTGCTAGGGTCCGGGTTTAATTTTTATTCTGCTGCAATGAGCTTTACTTGATGACCAGGCAACCAGGCAAAGGGCATCCCAAGGTAAGTTTGGCAGCATGAAGAATGGCGTAAAGCCGATGATGCCGTGGGCCGAACTCAGAAGCGGCGGGCGCTAAAAGCCCAATATCCATTGATTGGTTCATCTTTTTTAGAGCTTGAATCTTGAGATTTAATTTACTTTTCCAAGCATCTGATAGTAATCACGTTACAACCTCTTTACGCAATGGGGCCATGACTCACCGCCGACCGCGATACAGTATGTTATTAATATATGGTTCGCACAGACAACAACCTTGCTTAGTTGAGCGAATCAAAATAGCACAGAGAACCCATATCAACTCCCATCATCCATGGCACTTTTGAAACGCTCAACCAAGTGGGCTGTAACGAGCGCCCACATCAACGAGCGTCCCCCTCGCCCCTCCCCTCGGGCCCGTTTCTGCCACGAGGTGAACAGGATCGCGGCCGGGTTTGCGTGGCATTGATGCCGGGGGGATGCTTCCCTCGAGACAAGACAAACTCTATTTCACAACAACATGCAAAGTCCAACCTCATTCTTTTTTTCACAAAGTGCTAGGTCACGGCAGGGTTACCCTATGTGAGCACGGCTGATTGTGAGAACGATCTAGCTATCCCTGCTTGGCGAGCTCAAGCTCTGCATGCGGAATTTGCGCAAAGTTTTGGCGCTGCTCGCGTGCTCAGTTATTGAGTATTGTTCGCAAGGGAAACAAAAAAAAAAAGAATCAAAAAGAATTTCCCCGGGCGCTCATGGCAGGGTCGGCAGATGAACCCTTTGCCTCCTCCAAAACGACCCTCCCTGTTGTCAAAGCTCAATTCATCAGCCTTGCCCATCCTGCCAAGAAAAGCAAGAGCCAAAAAAGGGCAAAAAAAGGTACCAACTGTCTGCAGGACTGTAGACTCGTGAAACAGCAGCAGCCCCCCTGATGGCTCTTGCCGACGTTTGATGCTCTTTTTCGCCGCCCAACAGACAGGCTAACATTCTTTTGTCTGCTTGTCAAAAAAGTTTCTTTTTAACCGACTTTATGCATATTAATGCCTCTTTCATCCCAAGGCCGTGCTGTGCCTGAGAAGGAGGGGGGAAGAGGTCAGAGGGGGAGGGGAGAGTAGGGAAGGGGGGGGGGGGGGGGGCCGGGCTGCGTTGGCCCCCATCAAGATCTCAAACAAGACGAAACTGGGATCGCCAGAGGTTGATATATTACTGTCCACGTTTGCCGTTTTGAACTCTTTGCTTTGCTTCTCACACCAGTTGCACTTCATTTTGCATCGTCGGACGGCAAGATGACTCCTCCGGGCTCAGTACGGCTGATTGGCCAAAACGGCACCATCATCTCCTACCCAAAGCCAACAGATGATTATGATGATCCTCTCGTAAGTCACTAGACGCTCTTTCTACATGTCTTCTCCTCTCCTTGTCCGCCTTTGTCTCTGCTCTCTGATCAACCTCTCTGCCCATCCTTTCCCCCATCATCGCTCACACAACATGTCTAGAACTGGTCCCTCCGCCGCAAGTCCATCCACTTTGGCGTCATCCTGGTCTACATCAGCGTCACCTTTGCCTCTGTCGACCTCAGCCTTCTGCGACTGCGCGATATGCGGCTCGCCGCCGACCTTGGCATGGACGTGCCGCAGCTCGCCATCTCAGCCTCGTTCCGCTACATTGGCATGGCCCTCGCCGCCATTGTCTCCGTCCCGCTCGCCTACAAGTACGGCCGGCGCCCCGCGTACCTGGCCTCGCTGCTCGTCCAGCTCTCCGCCGCCGTCTGGATGGCCCTCGTCCGCCACCCCTGGGAGTACCGCGCCGCCAACTGCCTCGGCGGCGCCGGCGCCGTCGTCGCCCAGGCCCTCGTCCCCATGACCATTACCGACCTCTTCTTCGTCCACCAGTTTGCTACCGTCTACGGTCTCGCCGTCTTTGCGCAAGGGCTGGGGTGCTTCATCGGCCCTAGCCTCGCCGCCGAAATCGTCTCCCGCCACGGCCATGACTGGCGCTGGATGCCCTGGGCCATGGCCGCCACCTTTGGCGCCACTGCCGTCCTCGTCCTGCTCGGCGCCGAAGAGTCCACCTTTGTCCCGAATATTGACAACCTGGTCGCCGCCAAGACGCGCGAGGCCGAGGAGCGCATCAACAATGACACCTTTTACAACCGTCGAGTCTCATGCGCCCTCGACGACGAAGACGACCTCCGCAACACCATGTCCCCCGAGGACCATGATATGCTGGACCTTGTCAACATCAACCGCGCCGCCGGCAGCCCCGCCTGCCCCGATCTCCCGCCCGGTCCCCGACCCCTCCGCCAGCGCTTCGCCTTTGTCACCCCAACCGGCCGGCCGATTCGCCGCCGCTTTCTGTCCGCCTTTGTTATTCTCGGCACCTTTCCCGGCGTCATCTACGCCGCGCTCACCTACGGCTTCCTCATGGCCTGGCTCTCGCTCTTCAGCCAGGTCGTGCAGACCCAGATGACGCAGCCACCGTACGACCTGGACCGCCGCGGGCTCGCCCTGCTCGACCTGGCCCCGCTGCTCGGCCACGTTCTCGGTAGCCTCGTCGTGCCGCCGCTCAGCGACTACTGGATCGTGGCCAGGGCGCGGCGTAGCGGCGGCGTCTACGAGCCCGAGTCGCGGCTCTGGTTTGCGCTCGGCGGCGGTGTCTTTGTCGCCGCGGGGATTTTGATGTTTGGCATCGGCATCGAACGGGTGAGAATTTTCCGCTCCCACGTTAAAATGCAGCATCTTCTTTGCCAAGTGGAAATTGCAAGAGTAAATGATGTATAATTGACTAACGTCTGTTGCCCATTTAGAAAGCACCAATTTCGGTCTTGCTCATCAGCTATATTCTCTTCTCCTTTGGATACGGCATTTGCCAAGAGACCAGTCTCACCTACATCACCGACTGCTACCACAACGTGCGTCACCCCCAACCGTCTTAACCTCGCCATACCTCCCACCACTAACACTCCCTCTTTAGATGATTGGTGATGCCATGGTCGGCGTCGTCTTCTTCCGCAACGCCCTCGCCGTCATCCTCTGGTTCGGCATCATGCCCAAGGTCGGCCCCTCGGGCGTCAACTGCGTCTTCGTCTTCACGTCCATTGCCGCGTCTGTCGTGCTGCTGATTCCCCTACCGTTAATCATCTGGGGCCGCAAGGGCCGCGCGCTCACGGCGCGCAAGTACAGAGAGTACTCGCTCGCCGCGACGCCGCCGACGACGCTCAAGAAGATTATGGGGGACCGCTAAGCGGTGGCGTGGCAGATGCGGGCAGAGAGGAAGAAAAAGGCGCGAGGGGAATGCTGTGCTGGACGCAGTTGAATCGAGATTTTTAGCGAAGCGACATGTAAAATTTAGAATATATACCCATGTACAATACACTTTTGTTCCCATATTTAGTCGCATCCAAGAGTTCTACTTGAACTAGTCAGCCAGGCTGTGCTTATGAAACTAGTATTACTGCGAAAAATGCCACAGAGATATGTTTCATTTACACATTCTTTTCTTTCTTCTGTATTCTGTCTTCTTTGCTCCCTTCTTTGTTCATTGCTTCATATGTTCGTTTATGCGCTACAGCTCAATATACACCGTATCCAAACCCCAGTAAATTTCTCTGAACACGCCTAGATTTCTAGTAGCGAGCTGGAGTAATTGGTCCCATGGGGATCGGCTCGATTCTCATCAGACCCTCACCAACGGGCTCAGACTTGGCCACCAGGCGCGTCCTGGCCGAGTCGGCCTTGGGAACCGCCGGGCTGTTCTCTAGACGGTGGGTGCACTCGCCCCCCGGAATAACAATGTCACCAATATACTTTTCCAGGGTCGTGTAGGCGTTGCGTATGGCCTGAGCGTTGGGCTGAATCTTGCCAATGCCGCCCTTGACATTCTTGTCGTAGACGGCGACGACCGTCTCCTGCGCAAAGTTTTCCTGCTGCGACGTCTGCGCATAGTCGTCGGTGACGGCCGTGTCCTTGTCATACGCGTCAATCCATACCCGGCCGTTGGAAAAGGGCACGCCGTACTTGGGAGCAAACGCGTGCGAGTCGAGCGAGTGGCCCGTCTCGTGAATAAAGACGGTAATCTCGCAGTCGCCATTCATCTGGATATTATCCCCCGCGCTGCCGGCGGAGCGCTGACCCGGCAGCGCTATAATGTGGCGGATATACTGGCGCATGCGGACCGGCAGCCGGCCAAACAGCTCCGTCATGTTTGTTTTGCTCAGCGGGGAGTTCTTGTGGCGGCAAAAGACCCATGGCTGCTGCGCGCAGTCGTCAAAGACAATGTTGAAGGCGCTGATGTCGAGGGGCGAGAAGCCGGCGCTCTGGGCTAGGCGCTTGCAGTCCCGCGGGAGATGGGTCGGGTCCCAGTCAGAGGTGGTGTGGGCGGCAATCGGGAGAGATGACATGAGGTCCGGGCCTAGGCTGCCGAGGCCGCCGTTGGGAAAGGGTGGCTTGATGACGGGTTTGTCGAGTCTGGCGAAAGCCACGGCCATAAGAGCCGCAGCGGCAAAGGAGGGGATGATGGGGAAATACATGGCGATGTCGTTTATACAGGAAGATATTGGAACAAAAAATGTCCTTGTAGATTGGGACAACTTCTTTATAGATTTATACAAGACACTACTAGCCTTGTCTAACATGGAGCAAATACAAGGATCTACAAGACCAGTTAATTTGGGATCAGCCTAGCTTCGCCGTGGTCAGTCTCTCAACTCCGGCCATTTACTCAATTTGGCAAGTGGTAGTGTCGCTCATCATGATAGCCATCGCAAGTCAATCTTGGCGCGCCGTACTGTTGAAGCCAACGCCCACAATTGCTGACAGCTAGGCTGTTTGGTGATGGATGTGACCACATGATGAGGAAATCACGGGCACTCGCTCAGAGCCCAAACTCCAACGAAGCTATACTAGTCTAGCGACTCGATGCTCATTGACGGATGCCAACTAGTTCTCGGTAATTGTCTCATTATTGCATTGGTACAATTAGGGACATCTTTGGCTGGATGCCTCGCTCTGGTTGCCAAGCCAATTGCGTCCACATGCAAGCAACTTTTTCGCCATTTTCAACCTTGTCTCAACACTTGAAGGTCATGCCAAGTGAAGACTATCTACTGAATTAGCGCGTGCCCTTTCTATTGCATCTGTGGCTTTCCCTTCCTTTTTTTTTTTTTTTTTTTTTCGTGTTTTCGTCATATTAAGCCGTCGATAAACTTTTTCGAGGCAGAGCCGTACCATTATGCCTTGCCCCGCTGCTCAAGGGGGCTTTGCTAAAATGGCACTAGGATCTTTAAACAGACTGCTTGAAAACGCCTGACAATACGCTTGATTCACTAATAATAATTCTCAGTCGTTCAATTGCGCCAGTGGGGCCATAAGGGGGCCATGGGCGTCGTCGTGCACAGCCCAACTTCTTTCATGGTCTCTGGGTGTAATATGGCCATGAATGCCATGATACTGACATGATGCAGACCACGTTCAAGGTCCGATCGCTTCAATGCACTGGCACATTGAGCCGACTTAACGTTTTGAGGTGTAGACTGTGTCGCCACAAAAAGAAAAAAAAAAAAAAGATTGGGCGGAAAATGATGACGGACTTCTATACAGAACTGTAATATATATGCTGCTTTTGTTCCAACACCTGGAGTTTCGTGCTGTTCGCGGCCGTGGTGGTAGGCTACCCTGTTTTGGGAGGCCAGCAACAGCTTCGGTGGAAAGTGAGAGGCTACCTTTGACAAATGCTCGAAACTGTTTAATCCTTCTTTTTTGACTGTTGAACTTGGTCGTAAGAGTAGGTACCCGTGGCAAAGGGGTAGTGGAAACGGCCGAGTCTTATCTGCTGGCTCATTCACTTTGATTTTCTGCCGACGTCCGTCACGCCGCGACAGCCGCCCAAGTGACCAAAGACGGGTGCGCGGCTGTGAGCTTATTAATCGAATAGAACCATTACAGGCTCAAAGACTCAACCTTTATTCGGTACGCAACCTTTTCGAGGTGAAAGCGCTTGGACGCCCCGGGACCGATGTCCTCGGGACCGATCCCCTCCAGGGCCGGCCCGTTGTTGGACCGCGCCGGGCTAACAAAAACGATAATATCGCTGTATATAGACAATGTTGAATGTACGTATGGACGTGTGCCGGCAAGCAGCTATTTAGGACCGAGGCCCTCGACCCGCTGCTCCCGCTGCTATATAGGCCGTACCTGAGTCCGAATTTCCCGAATACAGGGCCCGGTGTCCTCGGGGCCGTCCACGAAGAGCGTGATATCGCCTTGTTGGCAATTCATTCTCGGACTTTGACGAGTCAAGATATGAAATGGGTCCAGTGCTACGGGGGCTAGAGAAGCCGCGGTATCGGGTCTGCAGCCTGGGCAAGATATCCGCGTTCAAGCTTCCGGAGCTGCGCAATGTGGCGCCGTTGGGTGCACCACATGGCAACAACTCTGTACGTATTTCAAGCGCTGCCTGCGAGTACTGGAAAGGCTTCGATAGATTTGCAGCAAAGTGTCATGTGCTCACCCGAATTGCACATTTGCTGAGAATGTCCATCGAGCCATTCTTCAAGCCCGCATAGTAGATAAGCTGGTACAAGAAACACTTCATTTTGAAACCCTTCCCTGATCATTTCGACCATTATGAAAAAAATAAAAAGCATGCGCCATGATGAAATGGCTTGATGTAGACTTCTTGGCAGGTATGACGTGGGCTTGCTCAGCCCTAAAGCCCGAGCATTCTGTTGCTGCATGCCAGCTTCCACGGCAAAGACCCTACCAATATCTTGCAGGAAAAGCGCCGTGTTTGTGTTCCGCACCTGCCATTCTATTCGTCACGCTCATGCCGGCACCTACCCGACACCTCGTGAGGTGTTTTGTGTGACACATCTGGCAAAGTTGGCCGAGTTGGGAGTTTAGCGATGCAGCAGCTGCGATGCTTACACGTAGTTTTTTCTCGCATCAGTGTCAAGCGACCGCTTGGCCAGTGTCGCGGTACTTGCACGAGGCCCACTGTAGCAGACGGTGTGGGCTGATCAAGTTTGACGGGCAAGACGGGTTGTTGATAACCTGACCCATCATCTAACAATCTGACGCGGCCCGAAATGTCGGCTTTGCGGAGATGTTGAGGCGGAGTAGGTGTATTTTGTGGCGACGTGGTGGAACTTGATTACCAGCAAGTTATATCTTCGCCCGTAATTATTTCATATACCTCCGCCGTTTCGGCGACCCTGCATGCACGCAGGCTTCTCCAAGGCCCATCGGCCTCGGTCGACAGTTGTCCGACTTACACAGGCGTCTCACCCGCATACCATCCCGCCATCTGAATGCGACGCCCATGCTGCGGCTGTGCTGCAACCCGAACGGAGTTTATGTTGGCGCAGATTTGCCAAAATAATTACTTGAAAGGGAACACTGAAAGTCCGATGCAGCCCACTTGACCAGCGCTAGCGTCGCGTCCTCGTGGAGGAAACTGCACAGCGTATTGGAGCATCGCTGATTTGTTGGAATACGTAAGAAACATTAAGCAAGACAGAAAGACGGTTGACGCAATTCTTGGACTGTTGGAGCGAGCTGGAATGTAACCCCGGGTGTCTCTCTTGACCGGCTGTCGTTGCGACTTTAAATTGATACTTGATATAGTTGATATGTTTGGGTCATTCCTATGTATACTCCTTTCATCTCTGCTGACACATGACAATGCCCCAACCCTGTGCATTTGCCCTGTGCGTTTGGTATGCTTCTGCCTAGATGAGGGTGGACACCGACCCGGTTGTATTGGAGGCCGTTTGTAAATGCGCAACACATCAGTGGACAGCTCCAGAATGCGGAGTAAGTCTATTAGCGTAGAGACGTAGAGGCGTGGAGGCATACGAATAGAGGAGAAAACGGGAGAATCGCTGTAGGCAAGTTCGCCCCTCTGGGGAGAGACGGTACGATGATAGTTGATCAACTGTCGAGGAAACGCATCGGACAAGGGCCAATCACATGGCTAGACCATGTTGGCGTCGCCCCAAAAGAACAAAGGTTTAAAACTGAGCCCCAAGGGCCCTCCGCACCAACCCTTGACCGGGTATAGCGCCGGCGCGCCCTTGGGCCTTGGCCCATGATGGCCGTATGACGATCCCCGGCATTCTTACTCGGCGGCGCTCGGGTACGGCCTCAAAGAGTTTCCCCGCCCCCTGTTGCCAAGGTGTCACAGACTTTGTTCCAAGCCAACTTATTATTAGTGCTTTGGCGTCGTCGTCGTGTCCATATATATATCCATGGACAGCATGGACTAGGCCAACTTACGCTCCATTGCGCTTTTTCTCGGCATCCTCTCTTCCTTTTTATGAATTTTAAGAAAAGAGGTTTTCAGAGACAGAACAAGACAGCAAAGACACAATGGCGGTACTATCCGTTATTTCGCTTCCAGCGCTGCTGGTCTCGTTGACCGTTGCCTTTATCCTCCTCCAGGTGATTGAGTACATACGGTTCCGGAGCAAGGCCGCCCGCCTCGGCTGCAAATCGGCGCCGTCGGGCTTCAGCGGCGACTGGGCTGGCATCAGTTTGATGCGCCAGGGCCTCAAGGCGCAGCGGGAGAAGAATGTGCCCAACTGGATGCGGCACGAGTTTGCGCGGCTCTCGACGCGAGAGGGCCGCCCGGTCGGCACCTTTGAGATGAGCGCGCCGCTGTTTCGCCGCGTGCTCTTCACGTCGGAGCCTGAAAACATCAAGACGATCCTGGCGACGAGCTTCAAGGACTTTAGCCTCGGCCAAAACCGCCTCGGCAACTTTAAACCGCTTCTGGGTGAAGGCATTGTACGTCTTTGTCTTTACACGACGAACGCACGGGCGCGAACATGGCCATTGATAGGAGAAGAAGAACAATGACTTTGCTAACACTTGGACTCTGTTTAGTTTGCGTCCGACGGCAAAAAGTGGGAGCACTCGCGCGCCATGCTGCGTCCGCAGTTTGTACGCAGCCAAGTCAGCGACATCTCCCTCGAGGAGACGCACGTGCAGAACCTCATGACGGTGCTCGACAGCCACCTCGACAAGACGACGGGGTGGTCCGACGTGGTTGACCTGCAGCCGCTCTTCTTCCGCCTCACGCTCGACTCGGCAACCGAGTTTCTGTTTGGCGAGAGCGTCAACAGCCAGCTCCGCCGCGAGGGCGACGCCAACAACGACGCCCACGCCTTTGCGACGTCGTTTGACGCCTCGCAGAACCAGCTTGCCGTCGCGGGCCGCTACGGCAACAACTACTGGATCGGGCACACCAAGGCCTTTCACAATGACGTGCGCATCTGTCACGAGTTTCTCGACTATTTTGTGCAAAAGGCCCTCAACGGGCAGCGCGACGCTAGCGAAAAGGCAGACGACGCCGACAAGGAGGAGCGCTACGTCTTTCTCGAGGCCATTGCCCGCGAGACGTCGGACCCCGTGGAGCTGCGCTCGCAGCTCATCAACATCCTGCTCGCCGGCCGCGACACGACCGCCTCGACGCTCGGCTGGTTTTTCTACACCTTGGGCCAGGCCCGGAACGCGCATATTTACAAGCGCCTGCGGCAGGCGATTCTCGACGAGTTTGGCACGTACCGCAACCCGAAATCAATCACATTCGAGGGCCTCAAGAACCTCACGTACCTGCAATGGTGCATCAACGAGACGCTTCGCCTGTACCCGATTGTCCCCATGAATGGCCGCTCCGCCGTCAAGGACACTGTGCTTCCTCTGGGCGGTGGTCCTGATGGACGCTCGCCGATCCTAGTCAAGAAGGGACAGGACATTGGATATTCGGTCAGTATTTCTTTTTCCCCCCCTCTTTTCAGCTCGCTCCCGTATTTAAAAGACTAACATCAAACCCAGGTTCACGTTATGCACCACCGCACCGACCTCTGGGGTGCCGACGCCGACGATTTCCGCCCGGAGCGGTGGGAGAAGCGCAAGCCCGGCTGGGACTACCTCCCGTTCAACGGCGGCCCTCGCATCTGCATCGGCCAGCAATTCGCGCTCACGGAAATCGCGTATGTGGTGGCCCGCATGCTGCAGCGCTTCGATGAGCTGGACGGCTCGACGCTGTCGGCCGAGTCACACGGCCTGGGCCTGACCAATTGCCCCGGAGAAGGCGTGACACTGAAAGTGCACTTTGACGAGTAACAACAGAATGAAGAATGAAGAAAAAAAAAGGAAGACAGATCAGGCTCACGCTTGTTCCGTTTTCACGCGACAATGTACGATTGGGAAATTTTGTTAAAGTGCAGTAGGCCATCTGCATACATGTAAATAGCAATGGTGTTTATAGGGGGTTTGGGTACTTCTCAGCTCTTCAAGCATACACAGCCTTGGAATGGCCTAGGCTACGAATTTGAACGAATCTCTTCACTAGTCAATCATCAATCTTCACCCATTGCTAAAGAGTTGGACAGAACCGTACAAGAAAACGTACAGGTACATAGTCAACGCGTTGGCGACATTGCTGTATCGGATGGGCCGTTTTAAGTTGTGCTGATGTTGCACGGGAGGGAACGACAGTACCGGCTGCAACGTCACTAAACTGCAGCCGTTGATTCAAAGTCTCAGCTTCAAGCTTCTAGAAACTTGCATGCATGCACCATGCGGCGTCCTCTTGTCGTGCGCGCTCATCGGCAACCTTTGACAAGAATACGAAAATGTGATGATGCCCTGGTATATGCGAATGACTGGAAGGACTCTATCAGCATCGCATAGATTGTCCCCAGCACAAAGCTGAAAAGAGTCTACACCTTCTCTACGACTCAGATGCATGGTTAACCCCACCTGTCTTACCCAGCCCTGGCCACACCCCCCCGAAGTTGATTAGGTCTTACAATTTGCTGTGAGGTGGACGGCAGAACCGGCAGAGGCCAAGACTAGTGAAGACAGCATGGAAGATCGCGGCTCGATCCCACCGTCTTGGCATGGTTGCGCAGCTGCGCAGTTGGGTGGTGGGTGGTGGCGTAGTGTGTATGGTGTTGTAGTATTCATGCGCAGGCGTGTAAGGCATCGCGGAAGGCTGACGGAAGCAGGTGAAACATGCCCGGGATGATGATACGGCCAATTACGGGACATGAATCGGTTTGATAGTCAAATTTGATTGGTGCTCCGGCAAAGACGGATGCGAGATGCTTGTCTCACAGCCACATCCAGCTATCGGGGAAGATGACAGGCTGGCAAGCTGAGTGCCGGCAGAGGGATTAGATCAAATGAAGATGCAGTCAGTTTCCAACGGTTGAATGTTCTTTGACTGCTGGATGGAAAGTCTCGCTCATTGGCCCATATTGCGGTCTATCAGAGATCCAAAACCAGTGTCAGCGTAAAGATGTAGCGGCTAGACGACGCTTAGTCCATTGAGAATGCAGGACATGGACATGGACTGCTGCGCCGACACGCCCATTCCGGTGACGAGTATTTGTTGACAACGCTACACGACAGTGTTGCATTCAAGGCATGATGCCGGGCAATGGTTCCGCACAGCCTTACGTGTGTATGTATCGACGGCGAATAAAAGCAGCGGTGTCTGGACGGAGGTAACCAGATACAGTGGGCATAGTAAGCTGAGAGCTTACAAAGTACGTATCTTTGGGAAAGGGTGGTGGGCGATGGCTGAGCCTGACGCCGGCAAGACGTAGGGGCCTGACTGATGTCAGCAGAGAACGAGCGACAATGCAGTACTGGCTGAGCGCAAGGTGCGGTGACGGAAATAATGGTGATGATGGCGATGGGACGAAGGAAGCAGAGAAGGAGTTTAAACGAAGCAGTGGGGAGGTGGTGGAAGCGATGAGATTTGGCGGCTCGGGAGCTGGTGTGTGAGAGTGGTGTTCCTTTACCGAGCTATTGTTGAGGAAGCAGCGAGGTAAATGGAAGATGCTCGTTTTTGGGGGATTATTGTGCTATTTTAGTTGCGTCTCTATGAAACAGAATGAACGACGAGGTGTTTAGGAGCACATGTAGCGGGCGCAACCCGGTGTGGCGGCCACGACGGCGAATACATACACATGGCACACACCCACTCGGCAGGACGAAAGAAGAAAAAGAAGAAAATTTGAAAAGATGTTGAAGAGCGTGGCGCAGATATCTGTCAGTCTTGATTGGTACAACAGAAAAGCCTCGTGGCCACACGCAGACTGGCGAGAACCTGTTGCTGCCGACATGCCGTGGTACGTATGCCTATGATGAACAGCGCATTCACCGTTGCCCATCCTGTTTAATTCATCTTGGGCTCTTGGTCGAGGCTGTGCAGCAGTATCCATACGGGGTGCTACCCAAGAGATCAGGACCTGCACTTATTAGTCGTGATGATGCGTCAGCGTGAGATGGGCCCCAGTTGATGTGTTTTGTCTGTCAAAGCAAAACGCAGCGACGAGTGGCGCAGACAAGAGAAAGAGAGAAAAAAATCAAGGTTTCGGCCTCGGCTTGATTCTATGGCCTAAAGATTATTTCCATGGACAGATACGTGTTGTCAGTGGCTGAGCTCAAAGGGGCGGCCCGAGATGCCTCTAAGGGAAAGCTGTACGCTGCCAGCCGCCCGCAGTTTGGTGGGCAACGCGCTGTATTGCGCTGTACCAGCGCCTTTAATTACGGTGCCATTGCGCTTGTACCTAGCGGGCGGTGTCGCTGAAACAAGTCCCTCGGAACTTTTTGTAGGGACCGTCCTAGGAGGTTACAGCGCTTGCCAGCACTGCCTTGATACCATTTGGCGTCCCTGCCGGCAATAAGTCAATCCAGGCCGACTTTCCCCTGTCGCTCATTCCCCGCAACTGCACGCGCCCTCTTCCTCCCCCATCCATTATCGCCATCGCCCAGCATCAATTATGCCCTATCCGGGTATGCTTTCATCGATATTGCCGACTTCACATCCAATGCCGCCCATTGCGCCCCTCTTTCCATCTCTTTGTTCCCCATCTGGCCCTGCCCAGCCAGCCTCATATCGCTCATGAGTTCTCTGCCGATCGTGAATTCGCGTTTGCATTGTCCTTTCTCTCGCCCTGGCACGTCAAACGCCAGGCTTTTCCTGCAGAGAGAAGGCGTCGATTGGCGCGGTTTGCGGCATGTCCTTGTTGAATTCTATTTGCTTGCTTGATTGATTGATTGGACGATTGATGGAGTTTAACGAACCTTTTCGGGCTAGTTACCGCCACTTGGTGATTTAGTGTGGTGCGCCCTCCCCATCTACATCCACATCCCCAAGTTGGAGGCTTCGGCAAGTCGAGCCATACCTACCTTGCTACCCAGCAAACATCATAGCAAGCGGCAAGGGTCCCCTTTCCCGCATCTCTCCAACAGCCTCGGGGGGCGTCTAGCCACGACGCACACTGCATGCCCTCATGCGGTCATCCCTGTGCTTGCTTTGACAGTTCGACGCCATTGACCACCATCTTTCAATGCTTGCTCACTGATTTATCTGTGCAACGACAGCCTCCACCAACCTGGTCCCGGCTCCGCAACTGTTGCTACCCATTCGCCGTTCCTAGAGTTAGCCTACATATAGAACAAGGCCCGCCCTGTCACTCCAGATATGTAAGATTGCGCTTGCTCAACCAGACCACCATCGACTTTTCCCCTCGTCCTTTGCCGCTTGCTTCTTCCATCATCGACACCACCTTAGCACACATCACCACAAAAGGCGCAGCGCCTGTTCCTGCCTTTCTTCCTTCGCCATGGCTTCGTTCCAATCAAACGACTATGCCAACAAACACGACTCGGGCGTTGTCGCCGAACCCCTCGCTGCCACCCCCACGAACGGCAGTTCCGTCGACGTCGACGAGTATGGTCACCTTACCCTCTGGCAGGCCATTAAGAAGTGGAATCGCGTCTTTTGGTACTCCCTCGCCATCTCCTCCACCATTCTCATGTTTGGCTACGATTTCGTCATTGTCGGCAACTCTTCCTCCATGCCCGCTTTCCAGTACGTCTTGTCCTTGCTGCGCAGCATTCCGAGCCCAACTCCCCTGCCAAGCAACTAACCAGCCAACCTCTTGTCCAGGCAAGATTTTGGCGAATTCTACCAGGGCCGCTGGATAATCCCTTCGCTTTGGCTTGGTCTTTGGACTTTCATATCTCCCGGCGGCATGATGTTTGGCTCTCTCTTTGTTGGCTATTTCCAGGATTGGTGTGGTCGCAAGGCCTCATTCTTCGTCTCTGCCATCCTCGCTGCCATCGCCGTCGCCGTATGCTTCTGCTCTCAGTACCCCGACGACATTCTCCACCGCCGCGGCACTTTTCTCGGCGGCAAGGGCGTTCAGGGTCTCGCACTCGGTATGATGATGACCACCTGCCAAACTTACCTCTCCGAGATTATCCCTCCCAAGCTTCGTGGCCCGCTCCTCGCCTTCTTCCCCATCTTCACCCTCATCGGCCAGCTCATCGGCGCCCTTGTCATTTATGGTCTTGTCTCCTCCCCAAATGGCTACGCCATCGCCTTTGCTACCCAATGGGTTTTTGCCGCCGTCGCCTTTGCCGTCTCTTTCATCATCCCCGAGAGTCCCATCTATCTCATCCGCAAGGGTCAAATCGAAAAGGCGCGCAGAGCCCAGCACAGACTCGCCGGCCACGGCATCGATCCCGACCGCATGCTTGCCATTATGCAGCGCGACATTGAGCACGAAAACCGCCAGACGCCCGCCACTCTGACCGCTTGCTTTTCCAAGATTCAACTACGTCGAACCATGGTTGTCCTCTTCACCAGCGTTCTCCCTCAAATGTTTGGCCTCAGTCTCCTATCGCAGGCCAGTTATTTTGGCCAAGTTGTCGGCATCGAAGCCAAGGTGAGCTTGGTCCTACTAATTGCCGGTGTCCTCACCGGCTGCATTGCCAACCTCGTCAGCATGTGGTCCATTGGCCGCTTCGGCCACCGCACACTCTCGCTCGTTGGCCTCACCGGCTGCGGTATTCTCTGGCTCAGCATGGGCATCGCTGGCAGCATCGCCCGCAACATGACCGTCGCCTGGTTTTGCTCTGCCATTCTGATTCTTGTCACTGCATGTGCTGGTCTAACCGTCTGGCCCGCTACGTACGCCGTTGGCTCCGAAGTCTCGACCCTGCACCTACGTGCTAAGGCCCAAGGTGCCGGCTGGTTGTTTTCTAGCGCTTTCAGCGCCGGCTTTGGCCTTGGCCTGCCCTACATCTACAATCCCGATGCTGGCGACCTGCGCGCGATGGTCGGTTACGTCTTTGCCGCTTTTTGTTTCATCAGCCTTGTCATCACCTGGCTGTACGTGCCCGAAATGAAGGGCCGCACCGCGTCCGAGATTGATCGCATGTTTGACCTCAAACTCAAATCGAAGGAGTTCAAGCATTGGCGAGCCGATGGCGGCCTTAAGAGCGAGAAATACTCGGGCTCGAGCTCAGTATAGACTGATTTAATTGACCCTTAGCCAGCGAAGAAATGATTTATGACATTTAGCGAGTTAAAAATATACACGAGCATATTTCCCATAGAGCAATTGGCTATACAATCTGAACTTTGTCCTGTGATAGCATTGAACGAGAGCCAGTGGTATCAAGCGAACAGTCCAAATTATCAACATCTGGCCCTTTCAGCCCACTCCATACCACATCTCTTCGAGCAGTGTAGTGCCAGTCAGTGTTAATAGTACTGAACTAACTGCCGAGCTATGGAGGGCGGGCATTAATCGGCTTGAGATTCTCTGCGGCAGCTTGATATATCTCACTAGATTAACCGAAGGCACATAGAAGGCCGAATTGCGCATTGAGGCAGGTCTCTTTTGAGTGACCAGATCCCTTTGTCTATCAAGCAAGTCGCCCAGATTCATCAATACTCGTAGCGCTAACAGTGGCCATATACGTAACAACCGCGTGAATTATATAGTAAACCTTACGTGCCCACTGATGCAAATCTCTACGTTGTCTAGCCCACCTTGGTCGACGCAGAGAAGACCAAGATTGTTGACAGTCTCAATCGTAGAAGCATGGGATGATCTACTCGTCAAGTTGAGTAGGAGAAAGGAAACCTCTCGGGGGCAAGATCCACCAGCGTTGCAATGCCCCGTTTCCCGCGCGGTCCCGTGGGAGCTTGCAAGTACGTCTGCTCCGTACACGGTGTTGCTTTGCGACACTTTGAGCCTTCGCAATACCAGCCTCCGTAACAGATTTGTACCTCAGATGCTGAGGCAGTGTTGCCAAGGCTCCATCAGGCCGCGTGTACGTAGTTGTATGAGCGCCTCAAAGCGATTCATTGTGATCAGCCTCGCTCTTGCAATCAGCCGATTAAGCGGGGCTGGACTTGTCGTTCGGCAAAGTGCCAACCGATGGACCGACAGTCAAGTCTAGTCATGACAGACGAACTAACAGTCTGGTCTGACAACGACGGACCGACTAAGAACCCCAGTTCAAGGTGTCCAGACCAACTATTTGGGCTACTGGGAGCGCTGACCACATATATGTGCCATAAGAAGAGCTTCATGCCCGATCCGAGCGGACCGCCTCGCCCAGCGAAGCTACAAGCCGTAGGGCTGCTTTCTCAAACACCTTTTCAGCCTTGTCCACGCCGCCAGTCTAGCATTTCCGAGCGGACTGTCGACCGTTTTCACAACGTTAACGCACATTCTTGCCAACTATTTCCACAAAATTTAAGATTTAGCTAGGATAAAATTTAGTGATGACGATGCGAAGCGTGTGCATCACAGTAACGCAGTGCTCAGAAGTTACAGAAAGTTAGTCAACACATTTCTGGGTATGCAAAGGCCATCTACCCACTATCGGCGATGCCGCCACTCTGTTCTTATTATAGATACCTTGGTCTCACTTTTATATTCAATTAGCAGTGTTTTCCTTTCCTTAATGCTACTATTCATTCAAGATATATATAGCCAGAGGCGAAGCGACTCCTAAATAGTTCAGGGGATATGATTCAATCTTTCCGAGTCCACTCGGATATAAATCATGAAAACCTCGATAAACGTCAAAATAAAGCTAAAACTCGTATCAAGCGCCCCAATCGCGTGATTTCTTTCTTCTATTAGTGTGCGTTAGCGCTATTAACGAGGCTCAGATGTGGAGATTGTAAGGGAGACCATGAAATGAATGTGCTCTTACCAACTCTGCTTGATCCTCGCACGTCGGCTCGTTCCACAACGCAGCAGTTTCCTCGCACTACTCGTTGGATGTCTATCGTGGACTCAAATGTAAGCTTCAGAAATAGTCAGGAGCACTGCAGAAAAAAGCAAAGGTGGGTGTTGATGTGCTATCAGAGCACGGGTAATAGCTAATTACTATTCGGCCTTTGTCATGAAAAATCAGCTCATATAGTTCGAGCCCTAATCGTGGGCACCACTCCCCTAGCCCTTACTTTGCTCTACCCACCAAAACCGATCAAGCTGAACGGACAGTAGCCTCCTCTCCTGGCGGTCCCGGTAAGCGCGCTGCGCTGACTCGGTATAAGCTGTGACTTGAAACACATGCATCGGCAGCGGACTCACGATCCCGCCTTCGCAGCTGTAGTCTGCATCGCCACCTCATTGTTATTGATGCTCTTATATTTTCCAGTGAGAGACAAGCCAGCTTCGCGGGCTGTCCTCTACACTCACGGCGATCATGGACGTAACTTGGACATCGCACTCTCGCCAGTGGCTGTTCCTTTCATGACTCTGCGAGAAGATCGTGGCTGTCCATGTTTACGCTGCCGCTATCCGAGAAGACATGGCAGCTTGCTGCTCAGTCGTCGGACTTGTTTGAGTAAGGTACAGCGGTCAAAATGGTTTAGTATCATCTTTTTTAGTACCCTACTCGGCATTATATACGAAAGATACTTTATAGGCAGGGGCCAAGTTACTGCAGGAATTTTGAAAATGGTGAAAATAAGGTAAAAATATGCGAAATCCTTGCATAATAAGATCTAGGTCATAGGTCTTGTATACTCTTCTCACTCTGAACAGAGTATAAAGAGGGCTGTTCTTCTCGATCAGGTAGTGAACGAAGCAGCATCTGGACCACAACGCAACCGTCAGCAACCCACCACACAGTGTTCACGCCATCATATTCTTCATCTTGAAAGAGCCACAGAACAGCCGCATCATCAGCACAATGAAGTACTCTGTCGCCCTCGTGTCCGCCTTTGCTGCCGCCTCCGTGGCCGGCCCTATCGAGGCTCGTGAGAATAAGAAGCCATTCGTAAAGGCTACCATCGATGCCTCCCTTGTGAAAGAGTGCCGCGACGGCTCGCACTCACCCACTTCGGAATTCTGTTCCGGGACTCGAGCCTACTGCAATGAAAAATTTTACAAGTCGGAGGGCGAGCCCTTCAATAGCGTTCAGGATTGTTTCCGCTCGCGAGAAACGCCTGCCTTCCAGGAGCCTCCATCAGGCAAGCAGCGTTACCTTGCGTGCGGTGCGGATTCTCTTTTTTGGGGTGACCGTTGGATGCCGACATCGGAAGCGTGTCTCGGTACCATCGAATGGTGCAACCAAAAGATCTACGTGAAGGATGGCGAGCTCTTTGATAGCCCCAAAGCTTGTATCAACTCCCGAAAGACGGCTCAGTCCGGTGCCAACACGCAAGTGAACAAGGGGGATGATGTCCGACAGAAGCAAGACGAATACTGTGCCAACAACGAGCTTGGCCTAGGAGAGGCCGCTTGCAAGATTCTTTTTGCGCAGTGTGCTTTCGATAACCAAGATGCCACGAGCTTTGATGCTATCGCCGAGTGCGTGGAGTCCCGCGCCTAGTCAGGACAGGAGAGTTGCTGGTGTGAATCACAAGCGCAGTATCAATTGTTTGACGGTCGAGAAAGGAAGTCATAGGTTTCGTACTCGGCCGGGAAAAGACAGATTAAGCCAAGGTTCGATTCTAGCCATTGGGCGGCTATGAGCTTGCTCTACAGCATATTTGTTACTTTCTTAGATCAACGTTAGCGTCTCTTGGCTTGCCATTTGGCCACCTAGCATAAGATCCAACATTTAACAGTTTGATTTCATTTTCATCACGGGTGGTAGAAGACTGGCAAGTGACCTGAAGATAAACTATACTGTATTAACAGTAGGCTTTAATTACCTTGTCGCCTAAATCAAGCCTCCTGTAGTTCATGCTCTCGGCATTTGACGATTTGTCGTGAACTGCAGCAAGCACAACGAGGTCAGAATACAAGCGGAGAGCGTCGTCTGATCTGTTGGGGATGAGAATAGGGTAGCACGAGATGGTCATGTGGAGGGAACGCAGAGCCAGGAAAAAGGATGAGGAAGAGACGCAAAAGGCGGAGAATCGATATTTGACGAAACAAATGGACAAGTTCTGTCCAATAATAAATGGTCTGCTTTGTCTTATTCGTACGCATTAGAAAAGTCATATCTTGGTGGCGCCGACATGCAGAGATGGGGTGTCACCCGGCAGGCCCTGTTGAAGTCGGATTAGAAAATGCAAAATGCATTCTTAGTGGTCAACGGCATAAGCACCGAGGGACTGCAGCGAAACGACCGCGTCGGCCGGTGCGCGCATCGACGCAATGGAAGCAAGGACACCGCGGCAGGTGACCAAGTGCCGATTCTGGGGAACGCTGATGCTAATCTGGGGCCGGTGATAGCTAGTTAATCAGGGGGGGAACAAGGGAGAGCCTGTTCGCTGGTGTGCTGACGGCGCAGCGCGGTTACGAGCCGCGATGGCTGTGTGGCTGGGAGGCTGGTGCGCGGTCCGGGGGCAGAGCGATACCACCTGATTGTGCTTGGATTTTTTATCGTTGCTTGATTTGCTGATTCAATAGACTAATGCGTAGCTATCGCATTTGGGCAGGGAGATGGGCAGGCAACCTGGGAGATTCGGCGGAGCATCCCCACGGGGGAGCGGCGATGATGCGGGACGCGGAGGATGCATAGGCATGGTTCTATTGATCTCAGTGAGGGGAAATGGTCGGAGTCGTATCTGGCTGAAATGAGCAAGACGCCACGCGACAGCGCTCTCCCGATAGCAAGCATGTGTCATCAATGCATCAGGGTGCGCTCCTTTTTTTATTGGCCTGAGTCGTTGCAACGCTACTGGTAAGTAGTTACCTACCTATGGCGCAGCTTATGTAAGGTACCTACCTCGACGTCTTTTTCTATCTGTACCGCTTTCATTGCTTGAGGGTACTTGCAGCATACAACATGCTGTTATTATAGAACCGCCGAAAATACCGATTGATTTCCGAGATAGATTAATGCACGCTCTTATTATGGGCAATGGCAGCGAATAGAAGACAAGGTAAAATGGTGGATGAATCACTTTATCCACTTGCCTCGAGGCTTGCAGGGGTTTACAGCACCTTTGGCGCCCATTTACCGTTTATCTACGCCACACTTTCAGGCCTCGAGCCCACTAAATATGGTCTTGTTTGGCGGTCCGCTCCACTGTACGGATTATACGTAGCGGCAGATGCCACTTTTCCCTCCTCCGACTCGACCCCAACTCCATTTTCTTATTTTATCGCGGCGCGCCCTTTCGCCCACGCCCGTGCCGTTATCAATTGCTGTCTTTTTTAGATTCTTCTTCTTCTTTTCTTCTTCTTCTTCTGATTTCCCCATTCTTGCTTTGCGTTTTATATTATTTTCTCTAATACAAACCCGCTGCTGCGATAATCCCGTCGGCGACGTGCCCGCGACAAAACGAATGCACCGACCCCAACACCATCACCACCAACGTCACCGGCGCTGAGTCACAACCAACCCAACCCGCCAACACCATGGAGGACCGGCGCGCCTCCGCCCAGCAGGCCGACATTGCGCTCGCCAGCCTCGGCTACAAGAGCGAGCTCCCGCGCAATTTGAAGATGATGTCCGTCCTCGGCCTCTCATTCGCCATCATGGCCGTCCCCTACGGCCTTTCCACCACAATGTCCTACTCGCTCGTCAACGGCCAGTCCGTCACCGCCCTCTACGGCTGGTGCTTTGTCTCCATCATCTCCCTCTGCATCGCTGCCTCCCTCGCCGAGATTTGCGCCGTTTACCCAACCGCCGGCGGCGTCTACTACTGGAGCGCCATGCTCGCTAGCCGTCGCTGGGCGCCCCTCGTCAGCTTCGTCGACGGCTGGCTGACGCTTGTCGGCAACTGGACCATTACCCTCTCCATCAACTTTGGCGGCGCTCAGCTCATCATCTCCGCCATTTACATGTTCAATGAGAATTATGTCACAAAGTCTTGGCACACCGTGCTCGTCTTTTGGGCCCTCATGCTCGTCTGTGCCGCCATCAATGCCTTTGGCTCCAGGTACCTCGACGTCATCAATAAGGTCTGCATCTACTGGACCGGCGCCAGCGTCATCATCATTCTCGTCACTCTGCTCTCCATGGCAGACACGCGCAACTCCGGCCGCTTCGTCTTTGCGCACTACGACAGCTCCGAGAGCGGCTGGCCCGCCGGCTGGTCCTTTTTTGTCGGCCTCCTCCAGCGTACGTCTACACAGGTCCCTCCCAATCATCACTTACACTAACACAATCCAGCCGCCTACGTCCTCACCGGCTACGGCATGGTCGCCTCCATGTGTGAAGAAGTACAAAATCCCGAGCGCGAGGTCCCCAAAGCCATTGTCCTCTCCGTCGCCGCCGCCGGTGTCACCGGCCTATTCTACCTCGTCCCGCTCCTCTTCGTCATCCCCGAAGTCAGCGCGCTCCTTAAAGAGGCCACCGACAAGGCCGCCGGCCAGCCCATCGGCATCATTTTTAAGCACGCCACGGGCTCCGCCGGCGGCGGCTTCGGCCTCCTCTTCCTCATCCTCGGCATCCTCATGTTCGCCGGTATCGGCTCCCTCACCGCGGCCTCCCGCTGCACCTACGCCTTTGCTCGCGACGGCGCCATCCCCGGCTACAAGCTCTGGCGTCGCGTCCACTCCCGCCTCGACATGCCCATCTGGTCCCTCGGCCTTTCCACCGCCGTCATCTCCCTCCTCGGCTGCATCTATTTTGGCTCCCCCACCGCCTTCAACTCCTTCACCGGCGTCGGCACCATCTGCCTCTCCGCCTCCTACGCCGTCCCCGTCATCGTCAACCTCGCCCAAGGCCGCGTCGCCGTCAAGGACTCTCCCTACTCGCTCGGCCGCTGGGGCGTCGTACTCAACGGCGTCTGCGCCGTCTGGATCTTCTTCGCCATTGTCATCTTTTCCATGCCCAGCGCTTTGCCTGTGCAAGCCGATACCATGAACTACGCCTCGGTCGTGTTTGCGGGCTTTGCCGCGATTGCCGGCCTCTGGTATTTGGTGCATGCGCGACACAATTTCACGGGCCCGCCCGTACTTCGGAGCGATTCAGTCGGCGCCACGGATGGCGTGGCGCCGCAGGATTCCAATACTGACTCTCCAGAGTATGAAAAGGAAGTCAAGTAATTTTTCTCTTTGGTTTATAATTTTGTTCTAGCCTTTTCTTGTACATTATCAATAGCAGTACATATGGATACATGCACGTGCCGACTTGCAAATGTCAATTCCATCATTGCTTCGTTATATCTTCCCTACATGAAGGTCTTGATCCTGGTATATACAAGAAGGCTCTCTCTACCCTCGCCATCTTCACCACACTTTTTCTATCGCCATGTCTTGATCAAACGCTAATGGTGCGGAAAATGGAAAACTCCTCACCCGTCGCCACCAGACTACCCGGAATCTGCGGATGCCAGTGCAGCTCCTTGACACCCTTGAGATAGTGCACAAACAGCAGCTGCGGCGGCACATCCTTGACGCCGGCGGTATCCTTGCTCTCCTCATCGTCCAGCTCCACCGCCAGATCCCACAGCGTCACCGTGTTGTCCGCCGCCGCCACAGCCATGATGGAATCGTCCGTCGGGTGCCACTCCACGCTCGTCACCTGCTCCTTGTGAAAATCAAAGCTGGCCAGCGGTTGCGGTTTATCCGTGCCCGTCGTCTTCCACTGGCGTAGATCCCACACGCCCCAGGTTCCGTCGTCGGCGCCCGTGCTGAGCAGGTGCGACGTCTGCCGCGACCATGAGATGACATTGACGTCGTAATTCGAGACCTGCACCGTCAGCGCGGGGCTGCGCGACTTCGACCGGACGTCCCAGATGCGCACGCTGCCGTCGGCCGAGCACGACGCAAACACTGACTGCTCCGACGGCGACCACTGCAAGTCCTCGACGCTCGACGTGTGGCCTGCAAACGGCCGGCTGTCCGTGACCCAGCCTCCGCCGTCGGTGCGCGTCGTCTGATAGATGAGGCCGTCGTTGTCGCCCGTCAACAGCTTGCCGTTGGGGTGGTGAGGCGACCAGTCGAGCGCGTAGCCCTCGGACTTGTGCGCGCGAATCGTTGATATGGGCTTGTTCTGCGCGGCGCTGATGACGGTCCCCGGCGTGTCAAACGACGCCAGGTGCGGCGTCACGTCGTGGATGAAGACGTTGGTCGACTCGGTCATGGTGGCCGCCAGTGTCGTCGGCGCGCGGCCGGGCTCCAATGAGGGCACCTGGTGGGTGCGGATGCGGTTGGTCGTCGACGTCAGCGGGATGCTCTTGGACTCGAGGATCGGTTCGGTGTCCTCGTCGTCGTCATCGGAGTCGAACTCGCCGTCACCGTCCTTGTTCATCCTCGACAGACCGGAAAACTTAATCACCATGAGCTGATTGTCGTTGGCCTTTTTGTAGTCGGCCTGCGTGCCCGTCACCGTGTACATGGTGGCCGGGTACGCCTTGCGGTTGTCGCCCAGTCCATCCCTGACAATGTCAAACGACAGGCACGGCCACGGCGTCGTCAGGTTGTGCAGCATTTCGTACGTCGTCGGGTCCGGCGTCAGCACCTGGCCGGGCTCGAGCTTGTGTCGACCGACGATAAAGGTGCCCTGGTCGACGTCCATGGCAGCGGCTGCGAGAATTAGCAAATGAAATGAATCCTAGATCCAGAGAAGAATGCAGGGATAAATGTACCTTCTTCGGCTTCACGCTCAGCATCGGGGCGGCCGTCTACGCCAGCCTCGATAATTTCGTCTTCGCTCTCAAATTCGTCCTCGTACTCGTCTTCAAAGTCGCCCATTTCCTTGTCGTCAATGTCCATTTTCTCGGGACGGTCACCCCCCTTGAGAGGGGTGCCGTCGTGCTCAATCTCGGCCGAACGCTTCGACATGCTGAGATTTATGCAAAAATCACTGTGAAGTGCAAGAGATCGCGAGAAGATTGACTGCTGAAATTTTGGTGGTCTAATCCTTATCGTCTTATCCGTTGATACTTTCTGCCCCGCCATCGAAAAGTTTTGCTGCGATGAGAGATTGTGCTGCTCCCCGCTATTTGTGGCTGCTGTGGCGCATACGTGGCGGTGCACCTCTACGAAGTACCAATACGGGATGCGTTCACTGACGATATATGGACGCGCCAATTCTACAGCTGCTATGGGCAGCACCTAGCTGGAACTACTAGAATATTCACTATCAACCTACTAAAAGATTACATCCATTCAACATGGCTACGAAAATGGCACCAGTCCTCGCCACATCCATTGAGAACCTATCTTGGTTTGATTAAATGTATGCTCGGCTCTTGACGGGTATCAAGTCCAAGACAGAGTTCCAGCAGACTGAGGATGCTACATCTACGCTACGACTCTTGTCCCAGCGCCCTCCACCTTCGGCCGTCCTAACTACCGATCAGGCCTTGACCTTCCCCGAGAATGCCGCGGTTTGGACTGCGGTGTTGAACTATGTTGCGGGTGGGGGCACTGTCGTTATCATGGGTTTCTCCTCGAGCTTTGTGCTACCATACGATATTAAGCCCTTTTTTACCCGCGCAGGCCTGCCTTGGGCCAAGGGGACATATCAGCGCACGACTCTGACGGTCAACAAAGCGGCGGCATCGGCCGCGGGGGTCAACTTCCAGAAACTGCCCCAGAGCTACAGTCAGAAGGCTCTGTTCGTGAGCAATGTCTCGGACGAGAATATGCTATACAAGATCGACGAGAACTCGGTCCTAGAGTCTCGCGTGTTCGCGCCAGAAAGCGCTCGGGTTCCTGGGGAGCCTGCTGTGGCGCTGGCCAAAGTCGGAGCTGGGAAGATCGCATACGTGGGCGACGTGAATGCAGAGGACGGGTCACATGCTGTTGTCCTGGCCATATGTGGGCTGCTCTGATGTACGAGGGAAGTCAGAGACCAGGCCTTTACCCGTGTGTCTACAATTCTAAGTTCTCGACAATTGGAAGTATTGGACGGAACGCTGTGCATGCCCCCAAACATGGATGTGGTGGTTGTATCTGCTGCAAGGAGCAAGGCCTTTTCACCGGGGCGCACGCTAGTAATGCACATTGTTGGTGCCCTGATATGTCGACATGGGGCGACTCTACAGCGCAGTTACAGTAGACCCTTGGAAGACTGACTGTAAATTTCGGTCTGCTTGAGTATCTATTAACATGCTGTGTTGGCAAATGCAAATGCATGCGCTGCATTCGCTGCTAGCCTGCAATACGTTGGAGCTCTGGGGGCTCGAATTGAGGAGGCGGGAGCTGTCAGCTGGGCGATGTGCTCAGTATGCCGATTAGTTGGCATGACTAAAAACTGCGTCTGTCAAACTGGCGTGAATCTACGAACTCGCCAAAAAACATGGACGCCCATACTTGAGATGTATAGCCGCATATCGCGTCCTCATAGGTCTGCTTACGGCGACGAGCCCACGTCAGCAATATTGTATCAGAGCCGCATGAGCCTGCAGGAAGGCTGTATGGCCAACGGCTAAACAGGTATATGACTGGCGCGCCCTCTTCAGCTCATGCAGCCGGCCACTCAGCTGCAAATTGTTTCAGGGACCCCTCAGAACTCTCTGGACTCTAGTGATGTACAGTTACATTGTAAACTGACAAGGGCAGCATGGGGGAGTCTGTTGATCATCTAGGCGCTAACTATCAGCCGAGAATGTCTTGGGAATATCTCAGAAGTCGTGATAAAATACTACTTGCTTATATGCGAAGTAATCGCATATGGCTACACATAAATAAATACTTCTCGTTCTTAGAGTAGTGAGCCACTGCTATCGCTATCCGTAGATTGGGAGATTATGGTTCCTATCGTGAAGCCTTAACTTTGACAGTAGCCGATATACTGTTATTTGTGTCCGACCAAAAATGAATATTTCCAGTACATTACCAAATGAAGATCCTCTGGCAGGATGCAGCCAAGCTATCGAATCAAAAACAAAACTGATTATTTGACAAGTATGCCACGGGCAACGCTTACTGGTAATTGTCGCTGAGCTGAGCCTCCAATCCACATACCACCCGGCAGATCTGAACAATCCCTACGATCAGGAAGAAGGAGTAATCAAGCTAAGAACTGGGGAAAAGTAAGAACAGGAGTTTTCCTTCGTTTTCATCTCGATCGATTTTCATGATATTTTTGCCTCTGTAGGTTTCATGGGTCGGCGCTTCGCTTCGCCTCCAACACGCGACACGCAGCAAGGCACAATTGTGATGAACCTGCATTTTCTTTATAATGATATTCTTTAGGGGCTAAGTACCTTGCACATGACTTATTGTACCTCGTATGCCTGCCCTTTTGTTTACTATTCCACTCCATAGTACTAGTTTCCTCGCTGGCACCCGATTCCAGTACCTTGCCTTGCTCCAACCTGTGTCAAATTGGTTAGATAGTGCCCAGGCATGACGGCGGACAAGACGTACGGGGACTATTGCTGCACAACAGGCAAAAATTTGACCACTGAAACCGCAGTCAATGCCACCTCGGTTGCAATTAAGGCCAACTAATCCTCTGGAAGTTGATTGAACAAGGGCGTCGCAGCACACGCGCTGACATGCGCTCTAGAAGTGTTGTATCAGCTGAAAGGCCGTCTCCGACGTACAACAATTGGCCTACCTCATCCCTCGGCGGCAATGTAGCGGCGGATCCGAGGACAGCCAAGATAATGGCGGGGAAAGTGATTAGGCGGGAGAACATTTTGGCGGGTAATAAAACAGATCTTAAAGCACTAGAAGTTTGCGATATATTTTCAGCTGGGCTGACCTGGGAGAGGTAGAAATCGTAGTCTGAACAGTCGTGATAGATGATGGTCTATATAGTTATCAAATGCAGATGCGTGATTTGGGCATGCATGGCACGGCAAATTTTGTGATACATCATTACAAACATGTCTTGACAATCCCGGCGCACTTTCAGACAATCGCGGGCGATTGTGAGTACACACTTCTGCATGTCTGATATGTTTGAAGATGTGTCTACTAGCCAGCCCCTTTACTAGCAGCAACAGCCGATAAGTCAGGTAGCGAAAGTAATATATAGATTAGCATTACGATAACAATTACCCCGTACATAAGGCTAATAGCCCTTTTGCCTATTTAGAACGCCTCTACAAGCGACAGAAATATAGCGGGTCTAAATTTTTAAGAATATACTTCGGTCTTTATCATAAGTAGTAGTAACTAGAACGTGGAATTTTACTTACGCACGGCTCCTGTAGGAGCAATGCGGGAGTACTTATTAGCACGGTGGCTACCTTAGCATCATAACTCAGAAGAATGGGTAAAAGCTTTATGTCTGAAGTGGCATAATGGCCTTCAGAAATTGCTAGAAGGTCAGACATTGCGGTCTTGGCAAGACACTATTTTCTTCGTTGCCCCTTGGGGGACAAAACAGACCGCGCATCGAGCCCGGTGGCTCACTTCGTCTAGCAGCAATCATCTTAGTAGAGAATCCGTGATTTAATTTTCAGACTGATGTATCTACACTTTAGTAGCTAAGGAGTTTATTAGTATTTATTTTAGAGTTTTAAACCCCTATTCTAGGGAGGTGAGTGATGGTCTCCGTGGCAGGTGTTGAGGCTCATCGGCGGTCTGTTTTGTCCCCCAGGTGGTTGCCAACGGATTTTGACTCAAGATCTTTGAAAGTCTCATTTAGTTACCCATAACACCAATAGCGACAGGCTGGGACTAAACAGAGTGTAACCTTCTGAACAACATATAAAACCTAGTCTCATAGCACGGCTTTCACTGATATACACCGTTGTGGATTGTATTGCCGAAGACATTTAGGTGCAGGATTGTGTTCACTAGAGGACTTGTTATGTGACGCGGTGTTTCTTCTCGGAGGTTCTTTACCCAAACCGAAACACTCGCTGACTCACTCACACATTATAGTACTCTTGTCATACACTGTATAGTGGCCACACGTAGCGAGAGTGATATTGCAGACGTCGAATCGTCGCACGGTGCTAAATCGTGGACGTTCCAATGTGATTATAAATCCGATTCACATTGTCATAGAGTGCCTCTGATTGACTTTGATCTCGACAGTCTGAGGAGCCACATTGCCAGGCGGCAGCAGCTCATCGACAAAAAAAAAAGAATACCCGCTCTGGTGAAATATGGCCGAGGAGCGGTGGCCCAGCGTCTCTGCGATTCTGGTGTAGGAGTAGGACTTCTCACGTGTATCGTGTAGCTGCGTAGTTGCGTGAGTTTTACAATACCATGATTTTTGTATGTGGTTATGACCAGCAATTTAACTGGCGCCCTCGGCGTCCCATTCTCCTGTATGTCATGTACACATGTCTATGATGACGTCTGCACCTCTTGCAAGATCGACGTGTCTGCTTTCCACATGAGCGGGAGCCAACTCGGATACTTGAAAAAGCACAGCCACAGGTACGGCTGGACAATAACGTGCAAATGAAGATGGTGAATCGACACAATGTCGGGCCAGAAGATCATGCCCACAAGTCGTCGCCGCCCTCGATGATATCCGGCGTGGACGACGGCGGCAGAGGAGTGCGATGCGCCAAGTGTAATCTGCCCAAGCAACTGCTTCTTGACCCGATCCATCGCTTGCACTAGAAGTCATAATCAGCGTCGAGTCAGTCGCAAAGAGTAGTGCGGAGCGCAAAGGGCAAGAAAGTGAATGTTTTGTGTAGGGAAGAGAGGGCAGTGAGGCATACAGAGCGGAAGGTGCTGTCTCTTCAAGCCCTCAATATCGCGGAGAACGTGCTGCTTTGGCAGGATAAGCCAGTGATGTTGCCCTGCGGGGTATATATTGTCAACGGCAATAATCTCTTCGTCCTAGAAGACCAAAAAGAGTCAGCAACACGTTCCTTTATCGCTTGTGCCAGCGTGGTCAGGCTGTGAAAATGGGCTGGTGGAACTTAGTCTCTTACCTCGTAGACGATGCTCGCAAAGTTGGCGCGGTCGCAAAAGACGCAGTCGTGCTGGACCCTCTCGGTCCATTGCAAATTGGCGAGGTACGTATACGTTTTGCTTATCCACAGTAACATGACGGAAATCGACATCATGCTGCCATAGTTGCTGGATTTTTGGTGACAGTGTTGTGTTGTAATATGCTTTTTTTGCAGTTCCTCGGTTACTCGGCTTTAGATGGTGGGCGGCTTGGGCTGGGAAGCTTACCTAGATCGAGGCAGCAAGGCCATGACTAACAGAGGTCTAATAAATAAGCTGAAAAGTACAAGTTGGGTATTATCGTATTCTTGTACAGGCGAGTAGTTGCATTTTCAACATATATTTCGTACGTAGTAGTGAAGAAATACAGATTACAAAACAGCTGGATCCCTCGATCCGGTATATATAGCGACATATTGAACTTTTTGTTTTTGACTGATTCACCGCTCGAACAAAACACTGGTCCGGGCTCTGGAATCTCTGGTCTGAGCTGTGACGGCAACCGTGTTTCACACTTGGCTGTCTTCTCCATTAGTATACTTTCTTCCCGGTGTCTCGCTTCTTCCGCCACTAGAAGTACGTGGGCTAGATCCTGCGATACTGTCTCTTCCGTCTAGACAACGTGCAGTCACAGTCGCTGCTTCAGGTTGAGTTGCCTTGACAACTTCCTGTTCTCCCAATGTTCCGGCCGGAGAGCGAGACGACGCCGTATCCGTGGCGGTGTCTGCTGTAGCTCGCGCGCTCTTCCAGTTGGGGACCAGCACAACCAGGAGTGCCACCACAATTAGTAGCACGGCAATCAAGGGCGCCAAGATGGAGAAGACGGCAAAGCCGTACGAGGCATTATGAAACGACGCGTTCTCCTTTAGTTTGTTCGTTGCCAAGCCCACTTGCATCGCAGTCAGCACGACGACCATGTAGACTGTGACGGCAGTGATGCAGGCCATGTTCCCAAACACAAATTCCGTATAACTGTTCCAAGGATCAAAATACAGCTTGAACTTGGGAATGTCTCTGAAAAGATAGATCCAGTTCAGCCTGCCGAGTCTCAACTCGCCACGCTTGAACCGTGGGTGCATCTCTTTGGTGATCTGCGAGCTCAAGATCTCCGTTGCAAGCGCACGCCACCTTGGCCAGCTCGGCTGGTCAAAAACTCTAGGTAAAAGGCCTTCTTGAAGGGCGAGCTCAAAGTCGGTACGGTCAGCTATGAGGCAGGCATAGCTATAGAGCAGCCCCAGCGCAGCCTCTCGTATCTCGCCTGCATCTGCTGCTTTAGTCGGTTTGCTATTCGTCGACGAAGCACTGGCGGTGACTCCTAAAGTATCCTGCCCCTGCTTGGAAAGATACTTTCTCCATATCGCCGGCTGTAAAAGGTAGTGCGGCAATGGCTTGATATAAATCTTTCCACTATCCCAGACCAAGTGCATGTCTAGGCTTTCGGCGAGCACAATTCTTCGACCCTGTAGAAGCTGGGCGGTCAGAGACCTTGGCGCTCTTCTATATCCGACTCGCCAAAGTTTCAAGTAGATTTTCTCTAGACGCTCCAGTGAAAATTCCTGTTCCAGAAACTCGCCGAGGCTGTCCTGGTTGAGGGGCTTGATTTTTTCTCTGTATTGGCCGGTGCGAAATGAGGCCGGAAAGAGCGGCAGATAGTCGCTTGTCTGATCGAAAGAGATGAATTCCTCACTTGCAGCGGTAGACGACGACTCCGGCTCGCTTTTTCGAGGCGGCGTAGTAAAAAGAAGCGTCGTGAAGGGCACATCGAGCCCCTAGCGGCGAGCGGCTGTCAGTATAAACTACAGGCCTTGGTCGACAAAGATTCAATTTATTTACCGCAGAATTGGCAGGCTGGACAGCAGAATAGTCGGACATTACACGTGAATGTGTGGTATTGGCAATACCAAAACTTGTACACCCAAAGGGACATGCGTATGGTAGAGTACCGACAAGAGCAGTGCTGGCCAAACTACACGGGAAGTTGAGCTTCAACCATCAATCGATGTATATTCAAGAAAGTAAAAATGCACAAAAAGTCAGGCATGAATCCTCAGCCTTGATATCTACCTTACCAATAGAGGCCTTGCATGCAGACCTGTAATTCATCACGTGTTAGCTGCCTGCAGCATCACGTGTCGGCGCAGCGTGTCTCTGAGACTCAGACAGACTTTCTTCAGGTAATCAGAGGATGACCTTTTTGTCCCCGCCAATATTGCGGCATTGTCACAATCACTTGTGGTCAAGTCAAATATGTTCTTGTCCGCTCCCCCGCTACATGGACAGGCACCTACTAGGTATATCATGGATTCTAGTGGTTATAGGTTCGATTAGGTGCCGATTACAGTGGAGTTTACCCCGGACGCCGCCACCTTTAGCGCTGTCCAGACCACAAAATAAGCACTACAAACCCCACTGTACCAATTGATGACACTACCTATAAACTTCTGGAAAGCCCCGCTGGGCACTCACATCTTGACACCATCATGCACTCTCCATCACAGCTCGGGCGCCAAGAGTCACGAAAACCCGCTGGCTACACTGAGCTGACAGATCGGAAAGATGACTTGACTTTAGTGAGCGAAACACTTCTTCAACATTTATCGGGAGATGTGTCGCGGCACTGGGGAGAGTCGTCCAATACTGAAAGAGAATCTCGAAGACTTGCAATGTCTGCAATTTAATGAATTCGAATAACCTTATCATAATCTTCACTTGGGTGTAGATGCATCATGCTTTTCGTCAAGCCTCAGGATCAGCTTTCCTCCCACATTATGCATTTTGAAAAGAAAAATCAAGCCATCTTGGCTTGATACTCTTCTATAGCGTCGGCAACGATTTGAGCAATGGAGAGAATTTTCTCTTCCTCGAGATCTCGTCCGAGAATCTGTATGGCAGCGGGAACACCATCGCTTGCATCCGCATCATCTGATGGAAACGGGTCATGTGAGAAATATGGCCTGATTTACATGCAGCATATAATGGCGCTTACAGGTATCCATGTTGAGTTGATCCCTTTCTCCAAGTGGCCTATAGTCGTCTCGCACCACATCAACGTTTTTGTCACCAAAGGTCACCTGGACGACGGCGCTAGAATAGCCGAGAATGTTTACAACGCTAGTATACGCTGATTAAATTAGTATGTGTTCACTCTTGGCTAAGCATCCATCTTACTTACCAGAATAGTCAAACTTCCCTGGCTTGAAACCTGCATATGGCGAAACCGGGAGAATCACGGCATCCACCGGGCGGTCTGTAGCACTATGTGTTTAGCTTATATTTATACTGCGGTATGACAGCATTTGGGCACATGAACTGACCATTCTTTGTGGTACGGCTTGTGGAAGCCCAGTATTCTCTGTATTGGTTACGAAAGCCAATCATTTCCAGAGTGATGTTCTCATATTCTGGTAAAGAAATGGGCTTTTTGAGGTTTCCATCCGGAAAGAGATGCGAGAGCTGAGGGACTATTGGTTCATCCGAAGACTTGAACGCGCTAAATACATCCGGACAACCATCGCCACGTGCAAGGGGACCCTTGGAGTATGAGCTGGACGTCGTTAATGGAACAGAAATGACTTACATGCATGGCGTTTGCGGCATGAGAAGGTGGATTCCAGGCAATGAGCTGTACTTTGTGTCAGAACAGCTGCATTCGTTCGTACTTTTGGAGACAAACCTGGTGGCCTTTGTTCTTGATAGCATTAGAAGCTATCTCAAGCGCCCGGGCAATGGGGGGGTGGGGGGCGACGATCCCATCGTGTCCCATGAAGCCAAAGTTGAGGATGGCATCGGGCGAAACCTCCTGATCACTTCTCCACGGTATTGGGAGAACAGAAGAGTCATGCTCCCACGGCCGTGTTTCCATTAGAGACTTGAAAACAAGGCGGAGAGTGCCAATAGAAGGCCCCATGATGCCAACAACTGCGGTTATGGCAAGGTTACCAAGGCCAGAACCAGCCGCGTCTTTAAATGAAAGCCGTCCTGGAGAGGGTTTGACACTGTAGATGCCATTGTAAGAGGATGGCATCGAAACGGAGCCTCCAGAGTCTGACGCGAAGCCGACTGCACTGCCTCTGAGTGCTTGGACGAGAGCTTCGCCCCCGGATGAGCCTCCAGTTGACAGCTCCTGGTTATATGGGTTCCACGAATAGCCGAGAATATTGTTGTTGTTCTCAGGGGCCCACGTACTGACCATTAGTGTAGTCTTGGCAATAGGCACAGCGCCAACGCTGACGAGTTGGCGGATCAGCTCACTCTCAACATTCTTCTCCTTACCAGTACCCTTCATGCCTTCGAAGGTGCCTATCCACCCGACATAGCCAAAGCTGGTTTCCAGCCCCTTGATGTGGAAATGATCCTTGAGCGTAATCGGAAGGCCGTGAAGCGGACCAACTGTCTGGCCGTGGGTGATGAAATATTCGTCCAGCTCTTTAGCCCTCGAAAGAGCCAAATCAAATCCAATCTCGAGAAATGCGGGACTCTATGGGCACTTATTAGATTTGAAGGTATGATGAGGGTACGGTTTCTTACGATCTGGTGAATATATGAAGCACGTTTGCAGAACGCCGTCACAACGTCCACAGATGATAGATTCCCCGAGGCTATTTCGCGAACAATCTCAGTAGGCTCTCTTGTGGTGATGTCTCTGGTGTGTGAATCGAGCAGGCTGTCCACAAAATCCCCGGCAATGCTTCGTCTACTCCTGGCACGGTCAATTACGCTTTGAGAAAGCAACCACTTCTGGGGTATTTTAGCAGCCAGCTCGGCCCTTTTTCCAGAGACAACAGTCTGCCAGTGCGGCTGCTGGGGATCACACAGGTGCATGTTCCAGGCGTCACCGAAAGCATACCAATAGCTAGCAAGGGCTGCAGAAAGGATGGCCAGAGGCAAAATGGCAGCATAAGTAAATTTTTGAACAGCAGCGGCAGCAGTCATGCTGCGAACAACGAAGAGACGTTGATTTGGCAGGATAGATAGCGAAGAGACAAAGTTTCTGCGCAAGGGTACTACAGTGATAATCACTTGGGGGTAGACTTTCGAAACCAGTAGGTGACGCCGCCAAAACAATAGACCAACAGACGTCGCGAGGTGGAGGCAGGACGGGTAGGGCTACCGGGGAGGCGCAGATCTTCCTGCGCCAGCCAATTGGAGGAGATCTTGAAAATCACACAAGTTTTCGGGCCCTTTCCGCACATTCTTGATTCGTACCTGTACATCTCAAAATGGGGCAGATTTCCTTATCTTCTTCGCCATGGTGTGCTATGAAGGGCGGATTTTCTCGTCCTGGCTGTAGCGATAATTTCTCGGCGATACCAGCAAAGTCTGGATGGCCGTGAATCCAGACGACGGTTTACCTGCTCTTCATTATATCGCGGTGCGCGTACGCGCCCGCTCGGCCTGAAGACTCCCAGTGCGACCATTCCGGGGCTACAGGCTATCAGTAGAAGACTCAGGCGACTGCACTTGGACGTTAACCCCGGCAGAGCAGGCTAGAAAAAACTCCTCAAGGCAACATGCTTTCTATGAAGAAGTTCATATTTTCTTCTCTCTATTCAACCCCAATGGCAAAAGATCTGTTACGAGGCACCCTTTGAAAACTTGAAACATCGAGTCCACAGCCAACGCGACCTCATCCTTGAATATTGGTATATTTGGTAAATGAAGAGCTTTAGAAGTGAGTTGGTGATTGATTTTTTGAGGAATTTCCAATTTTACTTTATTTATCATTCTATATGACGCTTAAATGACACTGTCCAGCATGCCCACATCGTCCTCTTCATGTCTAGTTCTATCAACCTCAGGCTGTAACTCGTCCTCTTCATCCTCGTCCAAGTCATGCATGGGATAATTCAATATTGCCGCAATATCGCCCAGCATCTTGAGACGCTGTCCACTTTCGTGATCGCTGCTGAGTACTCTCGTCTCGCCACCATCCAGCTTGACCTTGTCGACCAGCGCCACGTACTTTTTGCGAACCGCCAGGTCGTTGCTACGAAACAGCGAGTTATTGATGAGCAGCACGCCGCCACCAGGGCCGACAGCGCCGTCCGCAATAGCCTTGTTGATGGCGTGCGAGCCATACCATGCGCGGCCGTCGTCGCGCTTCAATAGCTCGAAGAATGTGTCCATCAGCTGCGCCTCCTTGGCAAAATTCATATCGCGCATCTGGGCCAAGACGGCTGGGCTCTTGAGCACCTCGCGCAGGCTGTGCATGTGACCTGAATTTGAGTGAATGACTGTAGCTTGCTTGGCGACCGAGGTCAGTATCTTGTCGGACTTGTCGCGGCCCTGTTGCGCAATGTAGTCCTTGAAGTCCGTGGCGATGAAGCCAGGGCTGGCTAGTAGCAGCGGACGCGGCGCTGCAAAGTCTACCGACCTCAAAAGTGTCGCGAGCGTCTTTTCGTAAAACTTTTTGATGCCCGCGTCCTGCGTTGCGGCAGCGTCTCTCTTTTTAGGCACGACATGGTCAACGCGGGCCTTGAAAATTGTGCGAAACTCGGTGATTAGGCAGATATTGGCGAGGCCCTCCTGCATGACGACGGTCGCAGTCGCGCGGTTTCGGTCATCGCCGAGGCCCTGTGTGAGCGCCTCGCGGGCTACGCTGTCCCAGCCGTGAGCCTTGATGAGGGTAAAGGGGCGGTCGACCTCGAGATCGAGCGTGTGGTGGGAGCCGAGGGGGGCGTACTCGTTCTCGGAGCAGATGGTGCCGGAGACGCGCAGCGACGAGGCAGCCGGGTCGAAAAAGAGCGACTTGACTTTGACGGTGAGGTCCACGTGTACACGCTCCGACTGGACGGTGCCGGTGCCGCCGTTGGTGAGGCTGACTTTGCGGATGGCGTGACCGCGAACACGGTCGCCGACGACGATGAGGTTATATGCGTGCCACTATACAAGGAAATATTTAGAGAAGGCGCATATATGTGGTTCTGGGGTCCTTGGTCGTAATTACCATGTCCTCGGGCTCGTCTGGTTGGAGAGTGACCCGCTCCTCCTCGACGTCTTTGAACTGCTTTTGTGATAGCAGCTTCATGTTGACGGTCGCTGTATGTATATTTGGGGTCGGGTTATTGGTCTGATTGCATTTGTGCTGTCGCAGAACAAAAGTCGGAGCGGCAGAGTCGGTCAGGCGATTTTATATATGCGGTCAGATGTTTGAAGATTCGAAAGGCTGCCCCTCCTCAACGGAGGCGAGTTTAAGCTCGGATTGGGCACTTCAGGCACAGTGTAGTGGGGGTGGCGCTGCCAAGTGTGGCGCTACGGCTTCGAGTCACCGATGACGCATTTCGGTTTGATTTGGAAGATTTTGGCATGTTTTTTGAAACGGGCGAGCAATCAGAATTTCTATAAGATTCCTTCAATAGCACCTTGAAATTGGTCCCGATGCTGAAAAGGTACCGCAGATCTCTGCAATGGACATAGGCGCAAGCCAAACGAGGTTATCATGCTGCTAAAGTCCGCCCGATTGGTGCCAATCACAAATCAAAGCTTCCTCGGGCTTTTGAATGCGCGCAAGTACCTTTTTCAAATATCAAAATCCATATAATCATGATAACCGGCCCCAAACATTTGATTATCATGTTGGAACATTTTCTGCGAGATAGCAACACCGCGAAAATGACGCTGCTCGCCAGCTCAACATACTGCGAGCCGACTGTGACACACAGATGAATAAAATCAAGATTGATCGACTGACTATTTCGTGCCATAACACGCGGCGCCGCCTCTGTCATTGTTTGAACAACCTCTGCTGGGCTGAGGTCTGTGAGGTCCGACGGGCTTCCATTAGGTCGGCCGAATATCACCACTGATGACTAGCTGCAAATGATGGAACAAAGTCAGGAAAGCAAATATAGCCAGCTACTTACACCCATTCGACACGTAACGATTTTATTGCGCCATCATGATCCCGAATTGCCGTAAATCTGTCTCGCAAGCTCTGCCAAAGTCCCCTGCGCGGTCGCATCATTGGGTACCGTATCCGGGTGTCTCGTACAATCTGGCGAGGCTGTCATGCCCAACCCCGCGTTTCTGAGCACTCAAACACCCCATCTCGACTCTACGAATTACTGAGAATAAACTCGAATTCACATCAACTATGCGAATTATTCAGCTCACCGTTGACCTGACTGACGCCCCGCGCCGTCTCGCTCACGTCGTGGCCGACCTGCCCGTTCGGCCCAACACCACGGTGAGCTTCACAACACCTCTGTGGTTTTGCGCTACGCACATGCCCAGCGGTCCCGTCGGTCGCATCGCGGGGCTCTTCTTTACTACTGACAATGGCCACGCGGTGCTCAAGTGGCGTCGCGACGCTACGCGTACTCATATTTACCATGTGGACGTCCCCAGCGGGGTGACGACGGTGCGCGCCAGGTTCGATGCCATTTTGAAGCGCCATCTGACGAGGCGCATGGCCATGGCCTCGTGGGAAGCGTTTTTGCTACACCCGGCCTACTCTCCGGTGTCTAGTATCCCAGTACAGGCTACTATTCGAATTCCGGAGAATTGGGATTACGCAACAAGCTTGGTCACGGAGACAGAGAAAGCTGCCACTGACGGCGCTTACAAGACCATCATCTTCAAGCCAGTCTCGGCGGAAAGACTCGAGGACTCGCCAGTGCTTGTTGGGCAGTATCTGAGCCAGTCCGATATTACCAAGGATGGCAAGCATCAGCTCTGCGTTGCATTTAGCGAGCCGGAGCTCCTCCATATCCCGCAGGATCGGCTTGACAAGTTTGAAAGGCTCATCAGTGAAGCCACAGCGCTCTTAGGACCAGGACCTTATCAGCAATACAAATTTCTGTCCGTCTCATCCGACATAATTCTACCAGGCGATCAGCGCGCCAGTGGAGGCGGCATCGAGCACGCCGAATCGTGCCATCTCATCACTTCTAGCAGAGTCTTTGCTGATCTCGACCTTTTCGACTGGGTAGCCAATGTCTTCAGCCACGAATACTTCCATGTGTGGAACGGCAAGTATCGCCGCCCCGCAGGACACGTCCCGAGCGACTTCACCGCGCCACTCGACGACACGCTGTTGTGGGTGTACGAGGGTCTCACGCAATACTACGGCCTCGTGCTGGCGGCGCGGTCTGGCTTGTCAGCCCCGAGCACTATCAAGATCAAGCTCGCCCTCGCCATTGCCAACATGCAGTGCCAGTCAGGTCGTGGTTGGCGCTCGACTGAGGACACGGCCATAGGCGTGCCTCTCAGAGTCGGGGGGTCCAGCGAATGGGGCAGCTACGTACGTGGCTTCGACTACTACGACGAGGGCGTCCTGCTTTGGCTCGACGCCGACACCTTGATCCGCGAGCGCAGCCACGGGGCCAAGAGCTTGGACGACTTTGCGCGAAAGTTCTTTGACGCGGCGGGGGCGACGCAGCCACTTGTCGTGCCTTACACATTGAACGAAATCGTGTCGACACTCAACAAGACGCTGCCGTCGGACTGGGCGAGCTTCTTCCGCGAGCGCGTGCAAACGCCGCAGGCAGAGGTCAACACGGAGGGCTTCGAGCGCGCTGGCTATAAGTTTTCTTACACGCTCGAGCCGATTGAAGCGCCCGTGCCCGTCGCGCAGCGCCGGCTTGCCGTATGGCACTCATTGGGTGTGCGCGTCGACCAGGACGGCAACGTGGTGGACGTGCAGCGCTTCAGCCGCGCGGATAAGGCCGGCCTGGCGCCATCACAGAAAATTACGCACGTCGGAGGGAACAAGTACAGCCTCGAAGAGCTCACGGCGGCGATTGAAACCGCGCGAGACCGGCCCGACGGCAAGGTGCAGCTGAGCCTCGAGGGAGATGAAGAGTCGTGGGATGCGGAGGTCGAGCACAGTAGCGGATTGGTGTACCCCGTGTTAAAGCCTCACGGAAAGCCGGATATATTGGCGCACATTTTCGCTCCGAGTGTTGCGAGGCAATAAATTGTACAATGCGCGCGGTGCGGTCTATTCATGCCAAACGGAGATAGATGTGCGCGCGTTCTGACGGTAAGAAGGGGCTAAAATGTAGGCAAGGGTGAGGATAACACGGGGTGGGGAGGGGAAGCCGGCACACAACAAGCAGCTGCAGCGAGAGATTTCCACAACACAAAGAGACGCGAGTTGCAATCGATGAGAATGCCAGAGTTGCAAGGCGTAAAGAGAACATTACAGTGATGCTCTGATCTACCGTTGCCTGTCCAGCCAGGCACCAGGTTACCAAACCAAAAGCGCGTGTATTATGTCATGATGATGCCCAAGACTCTCAAATGTCATCTCGCGAAACGTCCTAGGTCGCGATTCGAGCCGAGTCGTTGCACGGCCGAACCGAAAGTAACGTTCATATTTATTTAGCCCACAATTGCAACGAGGAGAACTACCAGTCTAAGTATGTACTGGTATTTACTCGCATACTTCGTAGTCTCGCAGGCTTGTGATGTGGGCTCGGATTCAAATGCGAGGCTGCGAGATCCCTGCAGCAGTACGCGTACTGTATGTAGACTGTAGTAAACCTTGGGTCAAGGAACACGGTTTTGGCATGGCTTCTCAACCTTTTTCGTGTTTAGACTAAATTTAGGTTGTTAATTACGACGACTGCGGGGAAGAAATCGAACCGACCGGGTACGGAATACAATCACGCTTTATCCATCTTCTATCCTCTCCCAGTTGTAACTTGTGAGCAGTTCCATCGGTTCCAGATCGAGAAGGCGAGACAGGTCTTGGCGGGAACAGAAGACAACCTGGCCGGGCAATGAGGGTTGGAGGGGTAAGTAATACGGAGCACGGCAAATACGGATAGAGCAACTTGAGATGGATGGGCGGGCAGAGCGGGCTGGTTGATTTCCAGCGCTGCGGGATGAGCAGTTCGCTGTAAGCAGGACACATGCGAAGCAAACAAGCAAGCCACTTACGCACGACGTATTACTGAAGTGGTGGCATTCGCCGAGGCTTCGCTGCAGCCCTCCTCGTGTGGTTGCCTCGCTGATGGCGCAGCGTGTTGCCCCGATAACACTTGCAGCAGCCTAGTTCTGTGCGGTATTAGCTCCTTGGCGTCCACAGGAGGCTCCCCAAGGTGCCCAGCTGGACGGTTCAGGTATGTATCCGTCGACGGGGGCAAACGGTGGCGCCACCATCGATTGACAACAATTGGTTATCAAAGTTACTCCAGTGTCTTGTAATCATTACTCGGTAATAATAATTATCTTAAACTGTGCCAACATGATGGGTGAAACCGAAGGGACAGCCTACAGGAAAAGGACGGCTGCCCGGGCAAGCCCTGCAAGTAGCATCGCGCCGCTGATACCTACCTATGGATCCGTCTGGATGGAGCAACGACGGGGCAGGCTCGCTTTGAAAGTTTCAGATGGCAGTCTGGGGCCTGGATGACGAACTCCCCCGCCCTGAAGAGTAAGAGGACAGGCGAGGACAGTTTGATTGACCAAAGACGGGGCTGCCAATGAAGGCAGCGAGGCATGGTTTTCGGCTGTAGGATGGATGGGCGTGACGATACCGGTAGACGGATGCCAAGCAACAAGCAAATCATTATCTAATAGCCCTGTCATACACGAAAAAAAGCCACTATTGCCTGGTACCTGATGCTGCACCGATGGCTAACGTTAGCCATGGTCATATCTATTTACTTAGTGACAGCGTCACGACAAGTATTATTAAAAGGTACAAGTCAGTGCGCTGAAAATAGCGTGGGCCGAAGGTGCCCCTCCATCAGCAATGTCGTGGTGCTATCGTCCTTTGATTTGTACTATTTACCAGTCTAGAACTGCCAGCTGCAGGCCGCCATCATCGGCGCGCTTCCCTGTTTGCAACGTCTTTACTCTCCCATCACCAACATTCGCCACGGTACATCCGCCACCTGCATTCTTCGCTTGTCAACAGTTTTCCACTCCTTTTCAACACTTTCCTCCTCACATTATCTTCCCACGCCTCTCAGCCTTTATTACCATTTCTCTTCTCCATCAAAGTCTAAATCGCATTGAGCCTTTCCCCAGCAGCAACTGAATCCGCCCTGCGTCGCCCTCAAACATTCCGTCCCTGCCGTCATCGATACTAAGGTCAAATCAATTACTTTGCTATTCCAGCCCTGACTCGGGTTCTTCTTCAATCTATTATTACTCGTTACAATTTGCGGCTTCATCCGCTACAAACCTCCGAACCTGGACGCCCCCCTCCCTTCCGGCGCTATAACTCCGCCCTTGTCCAGCAGTTGTTTTGCTCTTGCGGACCTCACGGCCACGGAGACTACAAGACTCCGACCAGAACGCAACTAAATTAGCTAGCGAGCTTGCCGCGGCGCTCGTGGCAGCGGTCAGGTCATCCCGACCATCACATTATCTTTTGTTCCTTTTCCTGCGTTCCTTCTAGAGCCTGGAAAATTCTGCAGTGACAATATTCGCCCTTTTCAATCTTTCGCTGTCGCCCTTCTTCAATCGCCCTACATTGCTGGCCCGAAATAAATTAAACCACCGCCGAATATCGAAAACTTACCTTTCCGGTTCGACAAGTGCAACAGGCATCTTCGCTGCCGCCTCTCGCCCGTGGCCATCCTCAGTCGTTCTTCTCCCTCCGAATGCTGTTCTTCGAGGCTAGCTCAGCCTGACACTCATTCCCCGTCCTGCGCCTCTTCTTTTATTGCTTCTTTTGCGTTTCGTGATGCCAACGACTTGAGCCTGCGCTGGCGCCGTTAACTTCCTTTGCTGCAATCATACATTGCTTTCCTCTTTGCTAGCATGGAAATATGACCACCTACATTTCTTCGCCTGCGCTTGCTGAAGATCTGCACCCAGCCAGAGACCAAGATCGGCACTCACGCGCTACCGCCAAGTCGCCTTCAGGTCAGTCCCGCGAACAGTCTATCAGCAATTGAAAGTTCATGCTAATTAGCCCTCAGTGGATGAGAATGGCTCCGAATCGCTCAGTCCAATCATCAGTCGACGTCCAACCTCCAAGCATTCTCGCAGCGCCGGTCCGCCAGTCAGTAAAGACAACCAGTCAAAGAATACGTTAAAGCCCAGCACATCAAATCAAGCCCACAGCTCTGGCTTGGATCCTCTTAGCACTGTATGTGCTCCGCCGCTTGGACCAGGTTGCGCCCTACTGACTTGTATAGCAAATATACCTTCGCACAAATAGCAGTACCGAACCCACCATTGCTCAGCGCCTGCTCAATGCCGGCAGACCCGACAGCCCGACTCCTGACAGCATAGGTCGACCCAGCCACGACTCGACACCTAGCGTGCGCCCTGATAGCATCAAGGAGCGCAAAAAAGGGCCATCTTTTCTCAGTCGTCTGTCTATTCGAGGACCATTTCGAAAAGATAATGATATCGACACGGATTCGGAATTCGGCGACCAAATCCGCACTGATGGAACCAATGCCCGAGCTCTGACCACGGTCATGGGCGCCGGAGGTGGTTACCTCCCGTTGCACAAGGAACCACCCCGGTACATTCGAGTCAAGGCACACAATAAAAAGTCGCGCAGCTTCAATCACTTATTTCTTGCTCAGGAGCTTTCTGGCGCCAAGAAAGAAGATGGTCACTCCAAGCACGCACCCGCCACCGTCGTCGGAAGTAAGATTCTCAAAGGAGGAGATGCAATCTGGGCGGCTGAATTCAGCATGGACGGTCGGTATCTCGCAGTTGCCGGCATGGACCATGTTGTTCGCGTCTACGCCGTTCTTTCGACACCCGAGGAGCGGCAAGCATACGAAGAGGAGCAGGAGCAAGAAGACGCCGAGAAAGAGAGCCGTTCCAAGCAAGGACGGCTGAGTGCTCCTGTCTTCTGTAGCAAACCCGTCCGCGAATTCGAAGGTCACGGTGGAGAGGTTCTCGCTCTAAGCTGGAGCAAGAACAATTTCCTATTGTCTTCCTCTATGGACAAGACTGTGCAGCTGTGGCACCTCAGTCGGCAGGAAAGTTTATGCACCTTCAAGCACGATGATCTTGTGACCTCTATTGCGTTTCATCCAACCGATGACCGATTCTTCCTGGCTGGATCATTGGATGAGCAGTTGCGGCTGTGGAGCATCCCCGACAAATCAGTCGCTTTTTCTGTCCCGACAGGCGAATTTATTACGGCTGTGGCGTTTACACCAAACGGTAAGACAGCTATATGTGGCCTTCTCAGCGGCATTTGCATATTCTATGAGACGGAGGGCCTCAAAAACTCCTGGCAGATTCATGTTCGCTCATCACGCGGCAAAAATGCCAAGGGCAGTAAGATTACCGGCATTCGCACGAAGACGGTCTCCGCCCCAGGGTCCCATCAGGCTGATGTCAAGGTGCTCATTAGCTCCAACGACTCGCGGGTGCGCATTTACAGCTTGAAGACGCGGATGTTGGAGGCCAAGTTCAAAGGTCACGAGAATATGTCAAGTCAGATTCACGCCCGATTCAGCGACGACGGCCAATTCGTGACCTCGGGCAGCGAGGATCGCAAAGCATATATATGGGACATTTCTCACCCCGAGCTCGAAGTCCGCGATAAGCAGCCGTATGAGTGCTTTGATGCGCATCCAGAAGTGGTGACGGTCGCCCTAATGGCTCCCATCGCTACCAAGCAACTCCTAGGCGCTTCTGGCGACCCAATATACGATCTGTGTAATCCTCCGCCGGTGACGCTAATGAGCTTGAGCGAGGCCACCATCAGTCAGAGCGCCCTTTCCGAGGTCACGCAATCGGATGTGCCAGGCAGCATCAAGAAGCAGAATGAGAGTCCCGCCTATATCGAACGCTCGAAGCACAAGCATGGAAACATCATCATTACTACAGATCGGAAAGGTATAATCAAAGTTTTCAGGCAAGACTGTGCGGCTGTGAAGCGGCATCAAAGCCTGTGGGAGACGGGATCCAAGTTTTCTGGCAAGGTCGCCGGCGTTGGCCGCAGTTCCAGTTTGGCGACAAGGACGAGCGGTGGCAGCCGTGTTCACTCTCGACGCGGATCTCTGAGCACGAGTGGCAACTTAGCGCCGACTCAGGCTTCGGACAGAATTATGAGCTGGCAAGAGGATATTGAAGGCGGACGAAACTCGACTGGACTACCGACAACACGAAGTGAACGGTCGGTGTCACCATCCAAGAGCGTTATCCGAACCCCGTTCAATGTTTCAGCCTCGACCCTGGCGTCGGAGGCCAGGAAGCAGCCATATATTGCCTCGCCGGCGTCTCGAAAGAGGAGCAACAGCAATATGCAGAAGCGCGGCCGGACGACACCCACCAGTCTGGAGCCTACTAAAGTTGTTGACAGAATCGCGGACCAGAACAAGGGGCCTACCGTCCCGCCGACGCCAAGCTTTAGCCTGGTTAGTGTTCCCGACTCGGACACACAGGAAGGCGGTCGTGATGGCAGCTTCTGGAACCTCAGTCGCTGGCGGGGAGGGGTTTCTGGGTTGCGCAACGTGACCAACAGCAGCGCTGTCGGCGACAAGCCGAGCAGCGGGTCGCGGCGGACGAGCACATCGACGGAACGATCGGGACAAGACCACCGTCGCAGCATGGGTGTGAAGGATTTGCGCCGTCTGATTGCAAACGGCGACGAAACCAGCCGACGGCGTTCAATGCTCCCGGCCGTATCCACCTCGGCGACAAGCGACGTGGAGTCGGAGGTGCTTTCACAGCCCGCGAGTCACGAGCAGCAGCGGAGTGTCGTAGTCGGTAGCAAGCGGCCCCAAGAGTCGCCGAGCAAGAAGCGGACCGACTCTGGGTTCGGTCAGGTGAGCGGCACATCGAGTGAAGTGAGCGAGTAGGCGTTTGTCGGATTAGCAACGGATAACTTGGGTTATAATTTGGAGCGAATTCGATGGACATTGGCGTATTGTTGCTTTTTAGGTACGCAACGAACGGGTGGCAGAACTTGTTGGCTCATTTGCCCATGGCTGGGAAGCATTCTACTTTGTTGAAATTTACAAGCTGCAAAGCGTGGAGTTGGATAGCGTTGAATTTGCAATGTTACATGTATACATATGACTTTGGTGCTCGTGTCGATCTTGCGTGCTAGTTGACGCGCTCAAACAGAGAGCCGTGAACGCGAATCCTGATTAAAAGGTATTTGAATGTTGTTTATTTGTGACGACTAGCTATTTTGCCAGCTGCGACACGTCTTTTTGTCTGTAAAGACTGTAGTTGTCCGCCGCGGGTATAAGAGTATCTAGGTGTTGAGCGATATTTTCGTGCATATTGATTCGCCAAATCGCGCTTTAGAATTCTTCGCTCGTCGAAAACTGTCCAATGCCGAAAAGGAAAAAGATTAAAGACCGCCATTAGAGATGTGCACCACCATCATCATCAGCGGCAGCCGCCGTTGTTGTAGTCGCACTCACAGCATCGCCGCCGCCGCCGGCCTTGGCCTTGGTCGACAGGTCCTCAATGACCTTTTGCAGCGCGGGGGGTTTCGGCGCCGTCAGGCCCTCGGTCTTGTCGCCCTTTTCAAAGAAGAAGAAGGCGGGGATGGAGCGGACGCCGAGCTCAAAGGCGAGGTCGGGCACCTCGTCGGTGTCGAAGCGTGCAAAGGTGTACTTTTCGGGAAGGCTGAGGGACGTGGCAAACTTGTTGAAAAAGGGCGAGATGGCCTTGCAGGGGCCGCACCAGACGGCGTGGGCTTGCAGCGCGACGTAGGGCGTCTTTTGAATGAGCTCGTCAAACTCGGCCTTGGACTTGATGTCGATGACGGACATGGTTGCGGTTTTTTTCTTCTTTTTTTTTTTTCTTTTGATAAATTGTTGTTGGAGGAGAGGGGTATGTTGGTGGGGTGGTGGTTTGTGGTCGTGATGTAATGTAGTTGAAGATGAAGGAAGCTAAAAAGCTCGCAAGATGGGCGAGGATGGACCAAGTATTATAGCCCTGAATGGATCGACCTAGCTATAGATTAAAAGAGCGGCCCGGCTTTTTTTTCTTGTTTGATCTGTAAGCTACACCCAAATCATGGCTATTTTGTCATCCTGACAGGTAGGTGCTGGCCCGCCACCACAAATAAGGGCCATGAGGGCGATGGCGTGCTTCGGCGGGGCGTGAGCTAGTTCGGATGCCGACGAAGCGAACACGACCACAGGCTGAATTTGCTGGAGCTCGCTTTGTAAAGCTGGATTGATGGTCCTCAGTTGAGCTCGGACCATCGGCATAGGAAGCAGTGCTCTGGAAGCTAATTATTCTTGATTCCAAAAAGGTAGGCGGGGTGGCGGGCAACAGGGTTCTGACGTCGCCGAGGACATCTTGCGCCTCGCCGTCTCCGCTATATCGTGTTGCGGCGCGTTGCGGTAATCGGATGCCGCTGGTCCGACTGTGCCGTACTTTGTATGACAGGTTGATTGCGGAGTCGCCGGATACAGTCCAAAGCTCTTGAAAATAATCTTATTGACGAATGAATGCTATATTCGGAACAAGGAGCCTCATATAATTGTCGATTTGCAGTCTGCTGCTCCGACACATTACAAGCATCTCAACAGTCATAGCATTAACCTCCAAAATCCGCCTGGACTCAGCCGGCTGCTAATTCAATAAAAGATACATACACAGCTACAGTAACCAGTAAAACCCACGTTTGTGCCACTGCCTTTTGAATTGCCATCATTGGGCTAAAAAACATTACTTGCACCTGTTTATACTCCCAGATCCGATGCAGACCCGAATATCTCATTCCACCTCTCCCTCCGCCTGAGCCTTGACACCAACGACGCTGACAACACCATCTCCGTTGACAGCCACCAGCGTCTTGCCCGACTCGCCCCATCGAACCGCGACCGCGCCCGTGGCGTTGCGGAACGGCTCCGCCCACTTCTTGTTGCCCTTGGCATACTGCTGGATCGTTAATCCAGATGGGCCCGCCGTGGCCAGGTATTGGCCGGTGTAGTCCCACGCGAGCGACTGCACGGCGCCGCCAGTCTCGAGGACCTTGGCCGTCGCGGCGTCGCCCTCTTTGCGGAGGTCGAAGACGGTGACCGTGTTTTGGCCCTTGGCCGTCGCTGCTAGCCAGAAACCGTTCTCGGAGAATGTGAGCGCTTGAACGGGGGCGCCCAGCTTGAAGACGGCCGCCTGCTCGAGTGTCTTGGTCATGTATAGTCTCACGTCGCCCGTGATTGTACCGGCGGCGACAAGGTGTCCGTCGGGGTGGAAAGCCACGGTTGTGAGTGCTGTTCAAGTTAGCTTGGGCTGGTCCAAAAGGAAGAAGAGGCAAACGTACAGGCGTCAACAAATGTGCGGCTCACGCGCTTCAGGCTGGCCAAATCGTATAGAACAAGGCTCTTATCAGTTCCCACAGAGGCAACGATATCGCCGCTAGGATGGATGCTCAGTCCAGTGATAGGGCCCGAGTGCTCGGAAGCAGCAGCCACCTGGTTGCCGCTCTCAAAGACCTTGAGCGCGCCATTGTTGGTGCCGAAGATGAGCTTGGAGCCCGTCCAGAGCGTGCTGGTCGCGGGTTCGCCAACGGAGATCTCGCGCTCCAGCGAGTCGGCTGCAACAGCGTATATGGCCGCCTGGCCCTGCAGACCTCCCACAGCAGCGTACGCACCCTCGGTATCCAAGCAGGTTGTTTGCGCGACAGGCAGCGCGTTCGTAGCTGTCACCTCGAAAGCGGCGATTTCGCTAGGAGTGACCCAGCCTTGGGGGACAGGACGCTTCTTGCGACCCTTGGAAAGTCTAGCGCCAACATTAGTTGTAGCTCCTGGGTGTGGTTTGCATCTCGACGTACTCTTGGTGAACCTCGTCCACGCGAGCCGCCAGGTCCTCCGGCAGGCCTTCTGTGTCCACCGCCATCTCATCGGCGTTGGCGCCACCACCGGAGACGGTAATCTTGCTCAAGGCATCTCTAGCCTCGTTCCTCTCCTTGGTCAAACGGGCGATGACGCGAACAGCGGCATCGTGTTGGTACAGAGCGGTGGCTAGCTCCTCTCGCGTGCGCGCAAGTTGCTCACGCAGGTTATATGTTTCTAACGCGAGGCTATCCCACTCATTTTGAAACGTGGCGAGTAGCGCGGGTATCGATGTCAGTGTAGGCGGGCGCGGGCGGACGATGCGCGACGAGTTGATAGGGAGGAGGTCTTCAGCCGTGAGAGCCTCGCCCGTGCTGGGCTCAGTACCGTGCTCGTTGATGTATTGCTCGATGAGCCGCTTCTCGTAAACGACACCTGCAGTGGAGTGTGTTAGTCACCGGCATGTTAGTCGAAGGCGGCGGCCTGCAGATGCTGCGATGCGACGAACCTGACTTTTTCGACGCGACGGGCTCTTGAGGAGCTTCTCCAGAGACTACAGGCGGTATTAGCAAGGGGTAAAAGAGAACAATACGCGACTGAAAAGGTATTCTTACTTCCACAAAGCATTGCGACTGATGCTGAAAGCTCCGGTGGCTTTCAATGGTGATGTGTAGAAAAGAGCACCGCGGCCGCCTAATGAAGCTGCTTTGTCGCAATCGTTGACTTGTCCCAGTGAGATTTTCCGCCTAGCGCGGCTGGCCAATCAGAGCTCAGGTCGTGGATATCATGGGGACAGGTCCAACTCTGTGGCTGTTGTCATTAAGCTGCAAATACAACAACATTCTGGAGGAAATAGTAGATACTTGCAGATCAATAATTAGTCGTAATTACATTGTGATCTGAGAGACTCTTTTCTTCTCAGAGAACTTTGGTTGCGTGCGAAAATCTGGTCGCAGCAGCTCTCCATTAACACCTCACACTGTAATACAGGGCCAACACCGGTATTGCCCGAATTTGATGTTTCGTGTTCGAATGCAACACCTTGTTCAAAGAAAAAATTCAGAGTAACACAACTGTCCACACCAACTATTGTGCAGGTTTCTTTACACAATGATGCTGTATTGGCTCCGGGCTCCACCATCGGAAACCGCCGACAAAGAGACGGCGCCACCCTGTACTAAGAGACTAATGTTGAAAACCCAACAGTCAGTCATCCGCACAAAACAGATCCTTACATCTTCAGCGCTCAACATGAGTCCTCCTAGATTACCAAACATCAGAGACTTAAGAAGTCTTTCTGATGCGCGCAAATCGGCGGCATTGGACCTCTTGTTCGAGCCGAGCCCCGAAATTCACAAGGCTTTGATCCCGGCTATAAACTCCCAACATCACACGTCCTACGATGATTTGATCGAAGCCTGTCGGGAAACCTTTCTTTCCATGGCTTCTAAATCAACAGCAGCCAGACCAAACCAAGATTTGCTCTCAATATTGGGTTCACATCCTCGTCTCGGGGCGAAAAAGGTAGAGTCTGCACAGTCCGTGGCCGAGCAAGCCAGACTAGGTGGCGAAAGCAAAGACCTGGCAAGACTCAACCGCGAATATGAAGAAAAGTTTCCTGGCCTGCGCTATGTCGTCTTTGTCAATGGAAGAGGCAGAGCGGAAATCATGGAGGATATGAAGGCGCGCATGGATAGAGGCGACTTTGACAAAGAGGTCGACGCAGCACTTCATGTATGACCTCCTAATATATATCATCACTGAAGCTGACAACTAACTTTACTGCAGGCAATGTGTGAAATTGCGAAAGACAGAGCCTCAAAGCTCCCTGTCCAAGGCCAGTCACAGATGAGGTTGTAGTTTCTGTATGTGTGGGCCTGCGAGGGCCTCACAGTCCTACGCATACAGCCATGAGAACGGCTGAACATAGCAAAATCAACTTATTTCAGAGATGATCAACTCTTTACGCTTTTACAAACGTACTTGTGATGCTAATGTAGTTACTCGCTAAAATGTGAATTGTACAGTGTTCCCCATGGGGCCGCACTAAATTCCGTGCCGTAGCCCGCTGAAGCTGCACCGGCTCCAGATTCCGGCTGCCATATTGCCGAGGCACAGCAAACCCTTGGCGCAGACGACCGCTTCATGTCCTACAATTATACAATGCACCCATATCTGCAGCCTTGGAACTAGTCATAAAGGCTAAGACGGAAATTTTATCCAGACACCGATTGGTCAATCAATTGGTGTTGGCAGCCTTTTGCCAGACTCGTCATGACTGACACGCCGGTCCGCCTCGGCTATGAGGCTTTCGAGGTCATCAAAGTCCCCGGCTCTACCGTGCAATACGCATCGAGATATCCTGCATGGCGGTCAGGCACTGACCTCCCCCCAGGTGTGGAGGAACAGCCGACCAAGACAAAAACGAAAAAGTCCACCACCACAGGCGTCTTTGGTGGTGTCGTGTATGCGCAGGCGCCGCTGGCTGCAGCGCGAGCTATCGAGTTGGAGGAAAGGCAGTCGCAGGCACCTAGAAAAGGTTACATGGGCATACATGTATGTAGAAGCCGTCCAGGGGAGAATGAAATACTAACTTGTTGGACCAGTCTATACAAGGTGTCTTTACTGTTGCTGGCCATTCTGATCGGCCTTTTGTACATGAGGTTACGGCTATGCACACGGGCAAATCATTCGCAACAAGACTGGTGCAGACAAGACAGCCAAAAACGCCATCAGTTATAGACCAAGAAACGCGAACTTTCAATCCCTCTGATGCAACCAAAGAGCTAAACGGGGTGTGCTTCACGTGTCTCACCACGTTCAAACGGTCCATGCCTTCTCCCGACGATGTCCAGGAAAAGCAATCGCCACAGGTTCGTTTCGCCAGCATTCTCGCGAAGAAACGTCCACAAGAGTGGCAGCGACCCTACATCGTCCACATCGACTCGGTGCAGGAGCAAGTCGTACGCAGCGGACAGAAGCCCGGCCCCGGCACCTTTCCCGTGCTCGAAATGTACCGCGTCGACCTATCGGAGTACAACAAGGACAAGGCGGTGCCGGAACGGCGTGAGCTTCTGCTCTATCGACCATATGAGCCGATCCCCCAAGACGACCCAAACGGCCACGTTGTCTGCCACGCTTTCGAAGCCGACAGAAACGGGCTCACCATGCTCGGCTGCCACCTGGGCTACGGAAACAGATGGGGCAGGGCGGCCAGCTTGAGCTACGCCTTTTACGTGCATGTCAATGCGGAGGAAGCGGTTATGAGCGGTGACGGCTGGTGGGTTCAAGAGGCGTCCTGGCCGCGGGTTGCTGCTGGTCGCTGCACCATGGTGTCGAAGATTTGGAGCCCAGAGGGCAAGCATGTTGCGTCGGGATATCAGGACGGGATGGTGGTGCCCGAAGACCCCAGTAAGCTGTAAGATGGAGGCTCTGCGTATCAATTTCAGACCAGAGTGAATTTAAATAGACAAACATATCATGCATAGTTAGTTGTGTTTAGCCAACACAGAGGGGCATGTGGGAGCCACTGGTATGCTTGTGTGACAGACCCCCAGCATCTTGGCATCTCCAAGGCAATCTGCGCTGAGGGGCGTGGCGCCAACTGGAACGCTAACTCATTAATATCAAGCATGCCCAGAGTAGTTATTGAATTGCTCACCCCTTATTCTAGCGTAGCAATTAATTCTTTGTACCACGTCTCCCGTCATTCGAGACTGTCACAAAATCCCGTCGCCTTTTCAGTGGTGTTTCGAATAGACATGCAAACAGATGCAAGAACTAAATGTCTATTACTCTATCGTTTGAATCCACATAAACTTTATACAGCAAAGAACGCAAATACATGTCGTATCGTGCATCCTCTTCTTTGGTATCTTTCACATCTAACTAGAATCATCAAACCGCAGCTTACAAGGTGCCGCAAAGCTTAGATGGCAAGGGCAGCGAGGAGGAGGACAGCAGCACCGAACATGGCACCAGAACCGGAAGCACCGCTGGTGGGAGGGGAGGTTGGGGTGGAGCCGGCCGAGGTGCGCGAACCGGTCGCCGTGGTCAGGGTGGTGGTAGCATTGGTGCCGTTGACGGCAGAGCTGGTAGCCGTAATCACGGTGCTGGTCGAGTTCTTGGTGGGCAGGGCCTCGGTGGTGATGATGCTGGGCGCAGCCGAAGTGGTGATAGACTTGGTCGACGTGACAGAGCTCTTGTGGGAGCTGGAAGCGGGAGCGGAAGCGGACGAAGCAGAGACAGATGAGGCAGCCGAGGCGGCGGTGGTCGTAGAGGCAGAAGCGCTGGCGTCGGGGGTGCTGCTGCTGCCGTCCTTGAGGTTAATCTTGATGCTCTTGGCGCTGCCGGTATGGTCACCGTAGACGTATTCCTTGACATCCTTGTCGGTAGCGCTGCTGCCGCCAGCGTAGTCGACAACCTTGATGCTCTTGTAAATGGCGGTGGCAGGTCCGTTGGAGAAGTCGGCGATACCGCCGCTCCACTCAATGGTACCCGGGCGGCCGCCCTTGTAGCCGGCGACCCAGGCGCCGAGCTTGACCTGCATGGGGCTCTGGGGGAAGGCATCGCCGACGGCGGCGCGGGTGAGGGTGCGCACGACAGCACCGTTGATGATCCAGTCAATCTTCTCGGGAGTCCACTCGAATGTGTACTTGTGGATGGAGCCGAGCGGGTTGTCAACCGCGTGGTTGCCGCCACGGTCAAAGACGGAGTCGTCGCCCTTGGAGAAGTAGTTGGACTGAATCTGCTTGTTGTCGAAGCCGACAGTCTCAAAGTCAATCTCGTCGAGGTCGTCGGACAGCAGCACGACCGAGCTCACGATGCCCTTGCCGGGAGCGCACTGCAGCTCCACGTCGACGCGGCCAAAGAAGAGATAGTTGTCGGAACGCAGCGTAGGGGCCTGGCCGGGGGCGTCCATGGCGACAATGGCGCCGCGCGAGTCGTAGGTCACGGCCTTGCCGGCCATGGCGTGGAAGCCATTGCAGGCGCCGGCGGTGAAGTCACAGTTGGCGCCGTTTTTGCCAAAAGCAGGGTCGGGCTTGCAAGCTAGAAGAAGACAAATGTTAACATTTTGAAGGGCGCTTACGGAAGATGACGTGGCCGGTGAGGGATGAGGCGGTGCATACTAGTCTTGAGCGGGTTGCACTCCGTCGAGGTCTGAGCAGACACGAGCGAAACAGCGGCCAGAGCCACAGCAAATTTAGAAAACATTTTTGATGAAGAAGAAGAAGAAGAGTAGTAAGAAGTAGTAGTAGTAAAGGAAGAAGTGAGCGGTAACGTTCAGAGATCACAAGGTTGAAAACGAGTGTACTATTGTGATGTTGAGTCCGGAACGAAGGTCCAAAAGTTGCTGCGGAGGAAGGGGTTGAAAGGTGGCAAGTAACTGAGTTATGTACGACAAACACGAAGAGCCAAGAATAAATAACGACGACTCCACGAAGGAGCCTGGATGAGAGGGCTCATCTCACGGTGAATGGACACAGGGGGCCACTCAGGAACAACCCAGACTAATAACACATCGAGCTAAGCATCCCGTGAGACCCTGTTATCCCTGCCCAGCCAGAGCCGCTGGCTAGTCTTTTTTACGGGTGCAACCATTGAAAAGGACAAACACGAAGGGCGACCAAGCGAGAGATCCACGGGAGCCCACAGACCCCAAAGCTTCGGAAAGAATGCTGGGCGTCGCTTGGTCAGAACTGGATACGCAGCCAAAGAGAGGGCTGGACAAGAATGGCAAACGCAGGTACGGCATACCCGACCTCTGTTTCTCGTGAAAGGGTGATACGATACGCTCAGCGTCGAGACCAGGGGTTGGCCAGCGACCATTGAGAGAGGCGTAAAGGGTATCCATCCTGCTCATCAAAGCCATGCAACGCCGCAACGGGCGCTAAATTTCAGGCTTAAAGTACGCTCCGTAAGAATGTTGGATATATATCAATGGACGGTTGCGTAGGTGAATGAGCGGCGCGCCGAGAGAATGCCAAGGGGGGCGGCGTTTCCATAATCCCGCCAAGGGGTGGCTGGCTGGCTGATGCGTATCACGGCAGCTGCGCCTCCTGAGTGTGTGTCACGAAGCACTCAAGCACCTGTGGCAACCCGTCTTGAGCGACCGAGGGTGGACAGGAAGTCGGGATGTTTTGGGGGAGGCCGCATATCATGCAGGAGGGGCCGAGATGGAAAAGGCGAGATGGAAAAGGCGAGATGGCGTTGGCGGCTGGAGATGGGACGTTGCCTCTTTGGGTGGCATGGGTGGCATGGGTGGCTGGAACTTCTGGTAGTGCATCCCCATTGAGGCTTTTCTTTGCATCTGCCTGCGCAACTCAAATAAAGTGCGGCCGTTGTAGAGTTGTGCCTCGGCGGCGACTTTGTGCAGCTTCTGGCTTATTGAGCTGGGGCAAGACATTGGCAACGTCTGACAAGCAGGGAGTCGCTTGCTTGTGAGAGCTCTATTTTATTTCAAATTTTGATTTTTGTTCTTTTTTCGAGGTGTGCAGCCTGGAGAACCTTGTAAAGTTACACCTTCACTTGAGGCAGTAAGTAATATGTGAGACTGCGACAACACACAGAGCGGCCAGTAAGAAACGACACCGTACCTTGTTCAAATGTCTCCATGATGACGAATGAGCCGGTGATGAACTTGATGTAGCCTAACGTTAGTTTCTTGGTCTTGTCGCCCTGTACGGAGGTGCTGTGCTGCAGTTGAACAACTAGTTGCCGGCCTGAAGCAAACGTAGTATATAAGCTACGGTTTATTAGGATAAAGAATGGATGAAAAGAAACGAGACTCAAATTTTCCTTTAAAAAAACAAAAACGTCTGTAATGAAACTCCCAATGTTGTGCAACTTATCACCGAATTGCTGATCGCTTACTTGTTAGTTGCTAACAGCCGATGCTGCAGGCATCGACCCCACCAAGTAGCACCCCCACTAACGTCATCACAAGCGCTCACGAGCCACCGACAGCAAAACAACAATCGCCAGAAAGCGTCTATTGCCGCTCCGAGGCGACACCGGCGCCATGGATTCAAAGTGAGGATTCGAGATGGATCCAAAATACCGAGCTTCGACTGACTGACGCAGGACCAGCAATATACTCTCGTTGCCGTTTCGACGGTCGGGGCACCTCTCGCTCGCCACCACGATCCGCCAGTATATCAACGCAAAGTATGATCAGCACCCGGACATGTTTCGCTCGGACCTCGAGGCGATTGATACGCTACGGACAGATGCCATCAACGTCCGCGAGCCGCACTTCAGCGGCATTAAGAAGCTCCAAGCGTACGCCGCGCAGCTAGTCTGGATCGGCGGCAAGTTTCCAGTCGACGTGCGTCAGACTTTGCAGACACCGGGCGCGGTATATGAATACTAACAGAGACACAGATTGGTGCTGAATTTACATGGTACCCCGCGCTGGGCTACAATACCGAACGACCGATGGTCCGCAACAACCTCAAGTACGAGCTCATGAACATTCTCTACAACCTCGCAGCGTTGTACTCGCAGCTCGCCATCAACACGTCACGCGCCAACACCGACGGCCTGAAGACGGCCGCCAACTATTTTTCGCAGGCCGCCGGTGTGCTGTCGCACATGAAGACGAGCGTGCTGCCGGAGCTGCGCATGTCGGACCCGCCCGAGGACATGGACGAGCATACGCTCGAGTCGCTGACGCAGCTGCTGCTGGCCCAGAGCCAGGAGTGCTTCTGGCAAAAGGCTGTTATGGACGGCTACAAGGATGCTTCGATTGCCAAACTCGCCGCGCGCGTCTCGGATCTGTACAATCTGGCTGGTGAGTCCGCCGTCAAGAGCGAGGCCATCAGCAGCGCGTGGATACACCACATGACGGCCAAGCACCACCACTTTGCGGCGGCCGCGCAGTACCGAGCTGCTTGTGACTGCTTGGAGAAGAGGAAATATGGCGAAGAGGTGGCACGGCTCCAGGATGCTGTACAGTGTGTCAATGAAGGCATCAAGGAGACCAAGGGCGGATACCTGAACAAGACCGTGGTTGAAGATTTGAATGCGCTGAAGCGAAAGGTGGAAGAAGATTTGAAGCGGGCAGAGAAGGACAATGACATCATCTTTCTTAGTAAGTGGTAGCGGCGCCGTGTCTTTGTGATGCGCACTAACATTCTAGACATCGTGCCGCCAAAATCGGAACTCAAGATCCTCGACCGAGCAAATATGGCCGTTGCAAGAGTACCAAAGCAAGTCTCGGATCCATACGAATTCTTTGGAGACAAGGCCGAGTTTGGCCCCGCCCTCTTCTCTCGCTTGGTTCCATTCTCTGTACACGTTGCGGTGTCGATATACGAGGAACGACGCGACCGAATGGTAGACCAGAATATCATCCAAGAGCTGGAAGCGATGACGGAGCAGTTCCACAACGTTTTAGCGACGCTGGGGTTGCCTGGCTCAATTCAAGCTCTGGAGAAGCCTCTGGGGCTACCGCCTAGCCTCGTGCAGCATGCCGAAGAGATTCGGCAGGCTGATGCAGTCAACAGAATCCACAAGGCTTTCATCGACATTGATAAATTGCGGGCAGCCGACATGGCCATCTTTGAAGAAGGTGTCACGGCACTAGCGACTGAATATGATGAGGACCAACAATTACGGGTCAAGTATGGCACCGACCGCTGGGCTCGTCCAGATAGCAAAACCGACCCGCAAGGCGCGAAGCTGTGGAATCACGTCAGAGAGATTGAGAGCTATTTCGAGAGCAGCTCGAGTAGCGATGGCGTGGTGCGAGAGAAATATGCAGACAATGAAGAGCTGCTACGCATCCTCTCTGGCCCCGACCGCGGGATACAAAGCTATGTACCCTCTGGTGGCCAGATGGACATGCGCGAAGACCTGAGAACGTCGATGGGCAAGCTGCGTAGCGCGTATAGTGATGCGGTACGCCTCGAAAGCAGACGACGGAACAAGATCAAGAATTTGAAGGAGAACACCAAGCGTGATGACATTAAGCCAGATATCCTCAAAGAAGCAGCCAGGCTGGAACGCACATATCCCACGACAAGTATTGTACCAGCACATTTTGAAGATTTCTTTGACAAGAGACTGGACAAGCTTTACGAGCCAGAGATTGAGACGCTAAACAAAGAAGCAAAAGATCAGGAGGAGCTGGTTACGCAGCTAGAGAGGGCGAATCGCGAGTTCCAAGCACAAAAGCAAAAGGGAAGCTCACGTGCGAACCGCGATCGCGAGCAGGCATTGCAGAGGCTGGATTCGGCGTATTACAAGTACAAGGAGATTCTCAACAATTTGGACGTGGGCCGCAAGTTTTACAACGACCTGAGTAAGATTGTTGGGCAAGGTTTCCGGGATGTGGCCAAGTCGTGGGTAGCTCAACGTCGCATGGAGGCCAGAGCCTTGGAAGAGTAAGTTTTTGTCAACTTCAACACGACATTTGCTGACAGCTATTAGGGAACTAAACATGCCGACGCTGTCGAACCTCAACATATCGAGAAACCACACGCCAGTACACAATGCGCCCCCACAGAGCATGTATCAGCAGCAAGAGGCGCAGAGCATGTACCAACAACAACCCCAACATCAAGCTTACTCAGGCGGTATGCCGCAGCAGGGCGGTCCAGGGGAGGCTACGGCCATTCAATCGTGGGCCGGGGCGGGAGGCAACGTGCAGCAACCACAGCCGATGCCGCCGGTGGCCAACCCGATGGGAAGCATGTGGGCGCCCGGGGCGGGTATCAAATTTGGGGCCGGACAGTCGCAGGCGGGAGGCGGCGCCGGCGCCGAGGGACAGCAGCCTGCACCGGGGACGTGGAATCCAAACTCGGGTATCAAATTTGGGTAAACTGGGTAGGGGAGATGTATATACTATGTGGGTATGAAGGTAGAAATCTAGCGGCATGGGTAAAACGAGGTTGAAATTTGAAATTGATGAGCCAAAATAATCATCATGAAACAGGGAAAAAATTGTCTAGCAATCTCGATTGAAGTTGGTATGCTAGTATAAACTATCATTCTTCAACAAAGCAAAGCAAAAATGTCTGGCAATCTCATTTGAATTTGACGAGGCAGGACAAAGTATCGTTACTCAACAAAGGAAATCAAAGTGTCTGTAGGCAACCCAATCTAAAGCCAAAAAAGGCTGATAACAGCATCCTCTCGATTCGACAAAGGAAATCAAATAGTGCAAAGTAATTGATGCGTGCGGGGTATTTCAGAAATGTTCAAATCATGGTCTATAAGACAGGCAAGAAAATCAAAAGAAACCATGAAAAATTCGAAGCAAAATGGTTCCCAGGCCAACTTGAGCCCTGCGAATCCAGTTCAGCAACCATCTCTGAAATGGGTCGACGATTCCTACTCGTTCTGCACTGCCTTTTGTACAGCGGCCATTTTGCCAAACTGCCACTCGGGGAGGGTGATGCCCGTCTGCTCATTGATAGTCGTCATGAGCGGCGGCAGCATCTGGTATATATTGCGCATCGTCTCTGCCGAATCATTCGCACCGCTTCCACCTGCTGCGCTGCCCGTGTTCCACACGCAGATCTTGGGCTCAAGACCGCGGATGGCCTCGGCGTTGGCAGTGGCCAGCTCGGCGTAGGTGCCCTTTTCAATCATGAGGTACTGCAGCAAGCCAGCGGGTCCTCCGAGTGCTGTCGCCATCTTGGCGTACGCATCGGCCATGGCCGCCACGCCCTCCGCTTCTTTCAACTTGCTAATATTGTCCGCTTCGGCCAATTGCTGCGTCGCGTAGCTGCTCGCGTCGGCGTCTAGTCTGATCCTGTACGCTTCGGCGTCTGCGTCGCGCTGCTTGGCATCCTGCGATGCCTTTGCGT
>JAPFUP010000063.1:0-247741 GCA_030780425.1 Beauveria varroae | reverse complement strand
CTGATTGTTGGGATGTCTGCACTCCTCCCAATCCCCGTAGGTCATATTTTCGAATATCCCGTCCTAGAATTGTTAATACACATCGATCAGAACCGCGGAAACCATCCTTTTAAACTTACTCTGAGAACCATGGCGCACTGAATAAGGCCTTTCAAAGGCGGCATTTCAGCACTGCACTTGGAAATTGCATCGACTACGCTTTCTTGATCAGATATATCGCAAGCGTATGCATTCGCATTAACGCCGTTGCTCCTGAGCTGATCAAGATAATCTTTGGCGGTTTCCTTGGAGTCACCTGATTTGGAGAAGAAAGCCAAGTTTTTGGCGCCGTGGTGCATGAGCATGGTGGATATGCTTCTGCCTATTCCCCCTAGCCCACCAGATAGCAGATAGGTTGCGTCTTTGTCGAGCGAAAGTTTGTGCTGGATGCGAGGTACGACAGGGACAATGTCATCGTGGTGAGCCTTGAGCACAATCTTTCCTTGCACTTTTCCAGATCGAAGCGCTCGGAATGCCTTTGAGATTTCTCCGTAGCTCATTATGGTGACTGGATAAATGGGTCGGAGCTTGCCGGATTCCATCAAATTAAATATGTCATGCAGTGCTTTCGCGTGTGTGGCCATGTGGTCTTCGTAAGGAGCGAGATTGAATCCGATAAAGGTGACGTTTCTGAGGAAAGGCTCCATGTCCAAGCCCGTATTCGAAATCAAGTCGCGTTTCCCAATCTCCACAAAGCGGCCAAAATTGGCGATGAGGTGCCAGGATTGTCGAAGGAGTTCCCCAGCAAGTGAGTTGAGCACAACGTCCACACCACGACCGTTGGTCATCCTCCTGACGCCCTGGGTAAAAGACAGATCTCTAGAGCTAAAGATGTGATTGTGAGGAATACCATATCGCTCCATCAACAGGTTTCGCTTTGCAACGGACCCAACAGTGGCGAAAACTTCGAGTCCAAAATGCTGGCAGATCTGAATGGCAGCTTGGCCAACTCCACCTGCGCCGGAGTGTATGAGGATGCTCTCTCCTTGGCGGATCTTGGCTTTTTCAACGAGTCCTATCCAGGCTGTTGAAAATGCGATGATGACACTGACCGCTTCCTCGTGAAGCATTGTAGAGGGGATAGGAAATACCATCATTCGCCTCATGCGAATATGACTACGGAAAGCGCCGACAAATGGTCCAACCACTAGTAGCCCGAAATGTAATCATTAGCGAGAACTCAGACTTACCAACAGTATTTAGCAACAAACTTCATACGTACCAAGGTCTCCCACTTTCAAATCTGTTACCGAAGAGCCAATCGCTGTGATAACGCCACCCATTTCGCCGCCCAAGCCACGCGGAGGCACTTCTCCCAGGACGGCCATGACGTCAACAAAGTTGAGACCTACATCATTCAATAACGAAAAGAAGTTCGTGTATTAGCGTATATAACATAAGCCAGTTGGTAATTACTTGGAGTCATACCTGTATACTGGACTTCAATATCGACCCAATCGGGGAGAAGTTCACCTTGCTTAAACTCGTCATTGTCGATAAAGTGTAGAGAATCGAGCGAGCCCATCTGACCAATCGTCATTTTCAAAGGCCTGTCCTTTTGGAACAGCTTTTCCATCAAGTCCTGAGGAGTGGCAACCTCGCTAGCATCAGTGGCATTAAGCCCAATGTCCTCAACCAGTCGAGGAACATGCAGCAGACCCTGGTCCTCAGCAAACTCCCAGTCTTGAGTTCGCGTATCTGAAAAGTCCCAAAGTAGCTTGCAGATATCAACGACGATGTCAGTTGCTCTGGGACAAGATAGATCAAGTTTCAAGGACAAGTCCAGTGTGAACATGCGACGCATCGAGCTCTCTGACCTGATGGCACGAAATAATCCGGTAGAGATGCTGAAGCCAGGCAGCGACTCTCCAGAGATATAGCCTCCTCTGGTGATCCACAGCATTCCGGCGGATCTCAAAGCCATGCGCTGGATAGTCGAGAACAGATCCTCCTGCATCGTCAGCAGAAGAGCATCATCAAGCTCCAGAAAACATATGATGACTTTTCCTTCCACATCAGATACAATCTCCCATGTTGCACGCTCATATTTGATGCCAAGTTGGTGCAGATTATTTGCGCTACTGTCGATGAGTTGTGCGACTGAGTTTGATGGATTTGAAGGACAGAGCACGACAGCTTCAGTGCCCTCGAAAGGCAGCTCCTGGACGGTTGAGGACACCAAAACTGAGATTTGACGAGCACCAGGGTCCTGAAGATCGTTGACGGCGTAGTTGACACCCGTAAAGCCATTCATTTTCAGAAGCTCGTTCCATTGCGGCTCGCCAAGACGCATCAAGTCCAAGTTATTAGTGCCCTCTTCCTGGTCGCGCCACCATCGTGGCGAAGAACCTAGGACAAAGGCGGTTCTCATCTGAGCTTTCGTGATGGTTTGGATTATCAGTTTTCCGTTTGGCTTCAGTAGCAATTTAATGGCGCGCAGGGCAGGGCCCAAGTTCGATGTAGCCAATGTCAGGTCGTCCAATATGACATAATCCACTATGCCAGCTTCGAAACCTTGGTTCTTGACATTTTGCTCCAAATTTAGTGCCTTGAAATCGACCACCTCAGTCGGCAGACCCTCAAAGGAGCTTGCGGCAAGCTCCACAGATTTCTCGTCTCTGTATGTCACAGTATACTTGCTGATAAGACTCATCTTGTCCTTGAGACGCCTCAATATACCACTTGAAAATGAGGCAATGCTAACTTCAAGGACCTGAATATGTGGATCGACGTGTCCCGCTTGCATCAGAATCCTCGCTGCAGCGTCGTCAACACAGGACCTGTTCAAATCCTTCATCGCAAAACTTGACATGAATTCCTCGGTCAACAAGGGAGACTGAGCATCAGAGGTCAATATATTAGCCATGTTCGCGCCAACCACTTTGACTGCCTCCGAAGCAGCTCCTACAGTGGTTGCAGTGCTGTCACGAGGCGGCAAAGATTGCATCCAACTTATATAACGCCTTCGAGCGGTCATAACTGATTCTTCCAAGGCGCTGTCCGACTCTGGGAAAATGTTCTGGTCCAACGCTTTCTGGATGAATTGAGCGGAGGCTTGGTCATCCAAACCAAAATCTGCAACTTCCCCATTCGTAACGAGGGGGCCTGTCTCGTTCCGCGGTGGTGCTAAGCAGCGAGAACTGTCAATAATCCAGTCAATGCGGCCGAAAGGGCGTCTATTTGAGTTATCCTTGGCAGCTGGTGCCGCGCTAGTAACAATGTCTTTCAACACAATAAGTGGCTGTGCCCATGCCGAATCTGAAAGCACAACCGTGCCGCTCTCCTGGTTCTGACTTGGGAGCACGCGTGTTACATAGCCTTTCAGCAATGTGCCCGGCGTATTTGGCATTGACGCTGAGATATATAGACTTCCAATCGCGCTGGGCAGCATGACATTGCTCCCGCGATCAAGCGAGCTGGTGGTGCAGGTTAGCGCCTGGAAAGCTGCGTCAATCAAGGTTGGGTGAACAGGTAGCGGATATTCAAAAGATTCGGGCATGGTTGCAGCTGTGTCTGCTATCTTGATTTCGCAAAAGCCATATCCGTCTCCCGCATTGATGCTGTGGAGGTTGCGGAACGTCGGACCAAACTGCAGGCCGAGCGAGCCCAACTTGTCGTATATGCCCTTGACTGGCACGACTATGGTTGGCTTGCGCCTAATCTCTTCGTACTTGCGCTTGTGTTCCTCCCATTCCTGCTTGGCTTCCAACCCATTGTCCACTTCGTCTGGCTGAAGAGCATACTTGACCTGGATTAGACCAGAGCAATGCTCTACGGTTTCAGCGGAACTCTCCTTGGTAGTGAGAGAAAACCGCGTCCAAGTTGACCATGACGCCTTGGTGCCGTGATGATGTGGGGAAAACTGCATTAATGTTGCAGCCTTAGAATCTGGAGATTCGAGTATGATGGGTTTGTGCCACAAAACATCCCGAAACTCGTAACCTTCGATGCTCTTGCTTGGATCGGCCACCTCACGACATCCCTCCAAGGCCATTGCAAGAAATACGGCTCCGGGCATAAGTAATAGCTTATGGACATGATGATCCAGTAGCCAAGGGGTTTCTGCGGGGCTGATAATGTTTCGCCAGATCGGAGTGATTCGGGTAAAGGTTGCAGCAGGCATGCCGAGCAGATCGGTTCGCGGTTTGCTCGCTTGTCTCAAATTTTTTCTTTCGGAACTCTCATACCAGTGCCGTCGATTATGGTTGAACGGATAAGGTGGCAAATCGACCAAGTGCTGAATCCCACGCGATTCATCTTCCTCGACGGAATTGACCCTCGACAAATCTACGTCGAATCCAAGACTCCAGAGCCTGCCAGCAGCATCTAGTGCAGTTGTTTCCGCGTCTGAGCCTCGTTTCAGCATAGGCAGATATGTCACGGCATTGGCATACGATTGGGAGGCGGCGACCAATATTTGCATGACAGGACCTTGCAGCGCAGCATGAGGACCCAACTCGACAAGAACGTCCACATCAGGGAGACGCTTTCGTTTCCGGCGATTGTCTTGGGGCTGCACCAACGCCGTCACAGCGTCAGAGAACCGGACAGGACTGACAAGGTTTCGGATCCAGTATTCCGGTCCCATTTCCGCGCCATCAACCTTCGCTCCGGTCACTGAGGAGAAGATCGAAATTGGTGCAGGACAAGGTTGTGCAATGACGTCCTTGATATCGTCCAAGTACTGGTCGGCAATGATGGCCATGTGCTTTGAGTGATATGCTGTTTTCACCTGCAATTGCCGACACCAAATGCTGTCTGCAAGCAAAAGACCCTCGACTTTTGCAATAGCCAAGGCATCTCCCGAGATTGTGACACTCTCTGGGCTGTTAATACAAGCAACAACCACTTGACCATTCCCGTCACTGTTGGCGAGATGTAGGTATTTCCTTGTTTCGTTTTCCGGCAGCGCCACGGCCATCATGGCTCCAGCACGGTCTGGAGCCAGATGCTGTATCATCGCCGAACGAAGACCTCTGTAATACGCAATCTTCCAAGTATCTTCTTTGTTTACTGCGCCAGCCGTATAAGCAGCGGCAATCTCGCCACTTGAGTGACCCGATACGGATTTGGGAACCACACCCCAATGCCTCAAGAGAGTAACCAATGCTACTTGCAGCACAGTGCAGAGAGGTTGAGAAATCTCAGGCTCATTGATGCGGCTGCTTTCCTTGTCGCGATTGAGTTCTTCGACAACAGACCACGCACTTCCGAGAGATGAAATGTAGGTGTCCGCCTCCTGAATCGCGTTTCGGAAAATAGCATGTGCCTGAAGTTCCCTGCCCATGGCAAACCACTGGGCTCCTTGACCGGTAAATAAAAAACCACACTTAGGTTCTTTAGTGACACGAGGGAATTTAGGAAGACTACCGTCCAAAGAGGATCGAAGACTGGCGGTTGAGTCCGCCACTGTGAAGCTTCTCCAACCGAAAATGGTTCGACGCTTGGAAAGAGTATACGCAAGACGTTCAAGCCTCTCCATTTCGTTAGAGATGCCTGTAACGCTGCCTGGGTTGAATTTGGTTTCGAGAAACTTGGAATACATGTCCGCAAGTCTCATCAAGCCTTCTTTTTCAGGCGAAGTGATTACAAACACCCTTTTCTGTGATGTCTTGTAATCCTCTTTTGGGGTTGGCACGAGAGAAATGCCTGAATCCGGACTGTAATACCCGGGGCTGGCTGATCCCACTTGAGACTTGGTGGTATTGTGATATCCGACTAATCCTCTCACTGTTTCGAGTGTCAGCTGAATATCAATCATAATGTCAAAGGGTACTTGCCTTTCAGATAGTTCAGTGCATCATCAATTATGAGATGTGCGTTGCTTCCACCGTACCCAAAAGAGTTTATACTGGCTCTTCGGAGGCCTCGTGTTGGCCATGGTGTCAGTTCCGTGGGAACAGTGAGGTTCCAATCCTCCAGACGTAGTCTGGGATTTGGGCTCTCAAACTCTGCCACTGCCGGAATGGCTCCATTCTCCAATACCAATATTGTCTTGATAAAGCCAGCTATTCCAGAGCTTGCTTCAAGGTGGCCAATGTTACTTTTGACAGACCCTACATACAATGGAGGGCCGTCTTTCGTTCTGGATGCTCCGATTGTATTCCCAACAGCTGCCAGCTCCAGGGGATCGCCAACACCAGTGCCTGTTCCATGAGCCTCGAAATAATGTGTGTCGGTGAAGTCAATTCCAGCATATTCGTATGCTGAATTGATGAGTTCCATCTGAGCTTGCGCATTCGGCACCGTAATGGCCGTCGTCTTGCCGTCCTGGTTCGATTCAATACCCTAAACCCCCTTTGTCAGCGATATTTTCTTTTCTTTTTAGACAGAGTGCCCCAGTGGTTAGGGAATACTTGACATCAGATGGCTTTGGCCGCGCAGGTTCGAACCCTGTCTCCGTCGTGCCGGCGGAGTGTCCGAGTGGTTATGGAGTCTGACTTGAACGGTTCCTGCTCTGTCGATTTCTTTTTTCTTTTTGAACCTGACTATATATTATTACAGAGGTACTGGCAGGCTTGTTGGAGCTACTCGGCGTAATATATATCCATGTCTAAAAAATTACTGGTAAGTAGGTAGCTAGGTACCTACGTATGTTAGCTACTTAGGTCGCCAGCACAGCTTAGCCGCCCACCGCCGTCTCCCCCCCACAGCTTGGCGGTGTTATATAGCTCGGATTCTATCCGGACGTACGGACGTCGCCGATTCACGACGGCTGCAGGGGCAGTGAATGTTGTTGATGAATTGATGGCTTGACATCGGCCGTGCCTTATCAAGAGTCCATGGCAAGCCTTTTGGCGCCCGCCCTTTCGTTGCCCGGGCACAACAGACAGACAAATATCAGCACCCTCAACTGCCCGGCTTATTTCCCATGTAGGCTCAATAACAGCCCAGCCTTTTGCTGGGAAAAAGCCCAACGGCCTTTTTTCGTGAAGATGAGCAAAGACTAGTGCTGTGCACAAGAGTCCGACGCTTACCATCTTCACATGACTGGACTGGAGGTATATGATTGACCAGGGACCCTCGGCCAAAAAAATATTGATAGGAAAGACGTCCGGCTTCATACACCGACCATACTATCTTTCTAAATGCGCAGCGTGTGACCAGGCGCACATCCCTCATTTGCTACGCGTTTAAAACCATAAATAACATTGAAAGTTATCCTTTATTACGGCAATCATGGTCCTTGAAACACAAAACAGCCCGACGCGGGACCGGACAATATCATAAAATCAACGCCTTGCATGCGAGCCGTCTATTGGATATCCCAAAACACCTTGTGCTATTCAGAATGATGTATAATACATGATTTCTATTTTCATTTTCAGCAAGAAACAAAACAGGCCGCACTGGCATCACCTCCCGACGCCAACTTTTAACGTGTCAACCAAGGACCGCTTCTATAACCCGCCGAAAACACCTGCAAATTCAATCATGCGAACCAGTCTCGACAAACTCCACACAAAAACAAAAGTGCACACAGAATCTAACAAGGATATACACACTGCTACCTGCCTTGTCAGCGTCGGCTCCTCTTGGCGGCTCTCGGCTGCGGCACGGGTGGCGCCTCCATCGCCTCCCTCTTCTTGGTTTGCTTGCGCAGACGAGGCGGCGGCGGCGGATCCGCGTGCAAATGGCCAAGCTCCTCCAACGCCATGGTATTCTCCCACCGCAGGCATCGATAGTTGCGCGGCTCCGGCGTCTTATCTCGGATCCGCGAGCTGCTGCGCTTCGTCGGCGCCGACTCTTCTCTGCCTGCCTCTTCCTCCGCGACTTTGATCAAGTACTGCCGGCGCTTTTCCATATGCTCCGCAATCTTGTCTCTGAACGTGACCAGCTCTTTTCGCAGTCGTAGCTCGTTGAACCCTCGCGGATCTAGCCAGTAGATAAGCTCATCCAAGCTCTTCGCATCGGCAATGTAGCCCCATTGGTGAGCGCTCTCCAGGCTCGTACCGCCTTCCTCCTTATTTTTGCGCTCTCGAATTGTCATGTTGAATTTGGCCTTGTACTCGTTTTCGAGGTCCGGCGGTACGTCGATGTAACCATCGCGCTCCAATTCGTCAGGCCCCTGAATCCACAATCGTCCATTCGCGTAGCCGGCTGCAGCAGTTGAGCTATTTGGCAGCCCACCGTAGGGCATCCCGTTGCGCTCAAACCAGTAATATCGATTCCAGAAACGATCCCGGCCGAGAACACGTGTGCGTGGGCAGTCTGCCTCGCGTAGGTCATTCTCAATCGTTGCCACTTCTTCCTCGCATTCCTTGATAAAATTCTCCTTCTTTTGTATCTCCTTGAGCAGCTTGGTAAACTGCTTCGACTGGTGAGACGCCTTGGCGGCTTCTTTTTGTACCTTTTCTTTGGCCTTGCGCGCTGCCTCCTGCTCTTCCCGCTTCTTGCGCTTGTCAACGACCTGACGACCTTGGCGCTTCTTCCGCGACTTGTCGTCGTGACTGGGCTCAGCTTCGTCGTCACCTTCTTTTTCGGTTATGGTGTCGTCAGCCCCGTTCATGCTATGATCTCCATTCTCCTTGCCCTGTTCCTCTGCGGGCGTGTTCTCGGGAAGTAGAGTCTTGCGCTGTTCGTTGAGCTGGCGGAGCTCCTCCGTTGCTTGCTTGCGCCGACGCTGCCACTCAACCCTGTCCTTGCGATACTTGGTCATGGTATCGTTGCAGTCTTCCATGTAGCCGCGCACAGCCTTGGTCTCCATGGTCAACATGCAGAGGATCTGCAAGATCTGTACTCTTGTATTGACATTAAGCTCGGCGTACTTTTGGCGCGCAGCATCCTGCGTAGGGTCTGTATCGGCAGGGATGATCTGCAAGAGCAAATCCTGATATAGCTGCTGGTTCTTCTCGCCCTTTGACAACTGATGTAACAGGCCGACAACGATACGCTCCCAGCCGCCATTGGTGAAATCTCGTTTCCGAATATGCTCCACCCAGTCGAATTCCTTCATCATTTCCTCAGCGCGTGTCTTGGATTCGATTTCGGCCTTGAGAGTTTCTTCCTCGGCAGCGGCAGCTTCGGCAGCTATCCGCTCGGCTTCTTGCTTGGCTAGACTGCTGCGCGTAGCTCGTTTGACAGGCTTCTCTTCGGGCTCTTCCTCCTCCTCTTCCTCCTCTTCTTCCTGGTCGTTTTCTTCGTCTTCGCCATCCTCTTCATCGCTGTCGTCCTCTTCAATTTCGGGCAATGTGATGCGAACTTTACCGCCATCTTGCTCAGAGTCTACCAAAATCTTGAGTACTGAACAGTGGATTTCGTGAAACAGTTGTACAGCGGTGCGTTCAGAAGCGACGGACATGGCCTCGACAAAGTCATCAAAGGTAAAAGAGTCAAGCTTGAAGATTTCGCAATACACATTGAGAGTATCCCAAGTCTCCAGCAGGGGGCCAACAGACTTCATTTCCACGTATTCTCTTAGCGGATCATCGTTGCCCTCATTTGAGGGTGCGTCGCTGCACATAAATTTAACTGCCGGCCGTTGAAGCTCGGTGCTTGGGTCGAGCTGCAAGTCTTCGATAGGGTATTTTGGTGGAGGAGGTGGAGGTGGAGGAGAGGGCTCGCTTTTGATGCTAGGCTCCGCGCTACCATTGACAATTCCAGCTGGCCACTTGAGTCCCTTACCAGGTGGAGGCTTGGGTTTGATGCTCTTGGCCGGTTTCAGTTCGGGTAGTCGTGCTGGCTGGGATGCGGCATGGCCATTGATATCGGATGAGCGCTTTTGGGCTTGGAGCTGCTTGCGCTCCTGTAATTTGGTGTCGTAGCGCAGATGGGGAGGTATCCGGGTGTCGATATGGTACTGCGCAGCATATTCCTGCTTCACGAGCCAGGGCGCACCGGTCCAGGCTTCGCGCATTACAGTCTTCTTGAGGAAGGCGCGCAGCATGGCTTTAGTGAACACGCCCCGATCGCGTGAGATGTTCTCTTCGGTGACGATGACTTCATGATCGGTGCGGTGGGCGTCAACCAGGTATCTCGTCGAGGGTTTCGTGCGCGTTCCGTCGGCCAGAAGGCGCTCACCAAAGGTTGTCTTGTCGCGGACGAGGCCATGGGTTCGCTCACCGCCTTGGCCCGTAATGGTGACCTCCTCGCCGGGATAGTAATCTTGTTTGAATTCGTCATAGATTGTGTCGACGAGATTATCGAGTCGCGAGACGATTTGGAACTGTACTCTGCGGAGAATGGGGCCTTTGAGGGCTTCGGGGAACGATTCTTCGACTTCGCGTGCGCCGGCGAGCTAGAGACGGGTTAGAAACGGACACGAATCGTTTTTGGCTAGACCAACTTCGCTTTCGTGTGCTTCGAAAAAGGTGAGGCCTGAATGACCCGTTATTTGATCATTGAAGCGACGCTATAGAGGTTAGTGGCGGGTTTGTGTCGTGGGCAGGCTGCGCGCTGTACCTGCTTATAGAAGTCCATGCTAGACGGTGTTAGCGTGATTCAACGATGCTTTCAGACCATTGGGTGTTTCTGTGCTCACCGAGTCAAATAATCTTCATACGTGGCGAATATTTCACCCGTCTGGGGAATGTGCCAGACCTGCGTCGCGTTAGTTGTCGTACGAAACATGCATGTGTGACCATGGAATCAAGGAATACCTCTGCATCTTCATCTTCAACCTCTGCCGGAGGAAGGAACTTGACAGGCTTGCGCTTGAACAGGACCTGGAGAAAGAAAAGTCAGTCGGCCGAGTTGGTGGGCGCGTGGTGTTGTAGGTCCCGGGAGGTCGCATGAACAGGGTCGTGATCGGAGTGCATACCATCGTGTCAATCACCGACGGCGGCCGAGTCGCGCCTATACGTGCGCAGAGCAGACGGTGATGTGCAAGTTGCTTAGACTGCAATGAATCTTGTTGTTGGAAGCGCGTCTTGCGGGAGCGTAATGACCACAGCCTCAAGTGCCGTGCAGGAGAGGGGGCGACGTCAGGGTTGTGACGCGCCGGAGACGAGCGAGAGTAGCTGGTGCCGCTCGTCGGTGGACGTTGGCGCGCGCTCTGTGTCGTCAAGTCGGACGAGGCAAGAAAAGCAAAGATGTATGTATATAAGCAAGGGTGCGGTCCCTGGTGGGACAGATTGATCGAGCTGCGGCGTTTTCGAGTATGTTGGAATGAAAAAGAGTAAAAAGGTCAGGTGGAGACTTTTTTTGGCTGTGTAGTGGTGTTGTCGTCGGTCGGGGGGCGAGCAGGAGGAGGAAGGTGGATTTTGGCTGGCCTTTTTGGTGGCCCTGGTGGGAGCGTGCGAGACACGGCAGACATACACGACGCACCACGGGTGCGGGTCGATCGAGGTGACCTCACTTACACGACGCGGAGGAGGGTTTGTAGATGAGAGCGATACGTCGGGGTGAAGGGGGCATTGGTGATGATGTAGTTGGTATGGCGTTGATGATGGTGATGGTGAGGAGGGGAAGATAGAGTCAACTGGGAGGGGGAAAGGAAGAAAACGCAAGCGACGGCAAAGACTGTCGTTGATTTTAATTTTCGGGGCGGGCAGCTGGCAACACAAATCGCCTGGATGCCTGGCAGCTGGCTGGCGGCGCGTAGACACCAAACGGGGCGGCAGAAGAGGTATCTCTGCGGGCAAATATGGTGCAATGGTACTTGCAGTCCATGGTAGATTAGTTTTGACGAGTGACAAAGCCGGCCTCGCCAGGAAGGGAAACTTGCACTAAGTTTTGTGGGGGCCGAAACTGCCAGGTACCCAGGGGGTGTGCCTCCGTCGACAACTGGTCTGGGTTTTGGTGTATTGCTGAACGAAACCTTGATTAGAGAATGAAATAAAAATTGCAACACACTCTTTCGGTCATGCTTGTAGTTTTGCAATCCAAATATCTGCACTGCAGCTCACCAACGCGTCGTTACATCGCCCGCCTCTCTCTTCCTCTGCCGCCCTCCCAATCCCCCAGGTACGGCAAAGGTACTTGTAGCCCGGCCCACCCGGCTGCGCCGGGGCCAACCCCGTTCCCTCTCACTGCCCGTTGCACCACCTCGACGCTGCCTCGCCGTGATATTGCCCCTTTGCACCGCGACACGCGCTGCCTTTATGCTCTTATTTGGGCTCATTTTGTTCGCAATCTCAAGGAGAATCAATACCGCTTTACTATTGCCTTTTTACCGATCCAATAAACCCCCCACCTCTGCTTCCGCACTACCCATCTGTTTCACTCATCTCCGCCAACCCCAGACTTGGCCGCTGGAGCCCGGCAGGGCTGGTCTTTAGCGGCCCCTCACGGCAATACTTTTCGAGTTTCTAGACCGGGAAATTTCATTCATCAAAAAACTCACTCACGATCAAAAAGTCTTTGCTGCTACCGGATCTCGTGTCTTTGATTCAGAGTATCGCATTCAATTCCATCGAGGGACTATAGCCGTCTCCCAACAGCAACATGGCCACCGTGATCGAAAATGAGACGCGTATCTACCGAAAGAAATAGTCCATTCCGTATACCTTGGCTATTATAATAAGTTTGTGAAACGGAGCTCCTATTCTCCAACCTATCCTCTCCTTAGACAAACACAGGCCACTTGAACCCCGATCTCTTCGCCGCCGCTCCAGCGACAACCGCCATCAGCGCCGTATACGCCGCCATGTCCAGAAGCCGCTTTCCCTGCGCGAAAAGTAGCCGGTAGTTGATTCCATGATACATGTCTATGAATTCTGTGCTACTGTTGAGGTGCGGCGTCCCCCCGGCTGCCAGATCCTCGGGCACCTCGCGACCCAGGAACGCGCACAACGGCGCCCACCCCTCCCGCACGTGGTACTCGAGGAGCTTTCCGGGCGGAGCGAGAGCCCGCACCCGGGCATTGTGCTTCTCGTAGACGTGGCGCCCGTTGCTGACAAAATCGCGCTGGAAGAGCATTCCGTCAAGTGTCTGGAACATGGGCTGCACCCACCGCGTAGGCATCAGCAGCAACCAGTCCATCATCGAGACAAATGGAGTAAGAGGGCTGTCTTGGATGGGACGAATAGTTCTTGAGTAAGAGCTGTCGCTAATCGTTAGCAAAGAGACGCTCGAGTAGCCATGTACGGTGCGGCTGCCTTATTGCAATAAGGGGGAGACGTACGCAAACCAGCTTTCTGTATCTCGCACGGTTAAGATAACTTTGGCATCAGGATACGCTTCGATGAGTTCTTCGGCAAAGTAGGCCGCCGGCATATCCAAAACAGCCTAAAATCGGGCAGTCAGTAAAACTCACGAGACCTTAGAGGCGGAGGTATCGCCCGCAACTCACCTGACAATCACCCAGAATGCGGTCGAGATCCTCGCGCGTCACTCTCACACCGGCCTCTTTTTTCTTGAGTAGCTCATACCACAGCTTGCAATCGTTCAACCTGGTCATAACGGCGCTCACGGTGTGGTACGCCTCCCAATAGCCCAGTGTACGAAGCGACTCGCGCAGTGCTGTCATGATTATTCTTCAGCTATGCTCATTTTCTGCAAAGACCACGACAGTCAACAGAAGGGGCAATAACATACATACGGTTCCTGTACGGCCCATTCCCAGGCACAGAACCTTCATCGGAACCGTTCGGGTCGTCGGCGCCAGGGCTGTCGCTTTGGAATCTTGTGCCGCCATGGTGTACCTGTCACTGTCAGCGCCTGATACAACACGGGAGCTTATCGATTCAAAATGTACAGCTATGTCTTGGGAAAGACTCAAGATGAGACTTGGATTAACCCAAGTTTGAAAAGAGGAGAAATCACCCATGGAGTTCGTGTCACCTACATATATACATGTTGGAGGGCGCAGCGCTTTGCTGCACCCCTCGCCTTATATTGCCTGCATGCAAGCAAGGTATCACAGAAACTGAATCACAGAAACGGGATATTATTATACTCTAAGTGGCCCTGGAGGCGTGTAAATTAAGTAAAAAGAGCTATAGTCACTAACATATTAGGTAATAAGGAATAGCTAATTATAAGCACTAATAGCAAGCCATGAACTGTTCCTACCAATCCTGCCCGTGCCAGGAACGGGCCGGAGAAAAATGCCAGCTTGTGGAAGTACAAATTGTAGATTGCCGAGATGAGTATATAAACGGCGGCCTATTGTCATATTAACATTTGGCCCCCGTGAGAGTCTCGCAGCGAGAGTGCTTACAAGGTGCAAGGGTACCGATCCCAGCAGCGGCATGGTCAATCGTCAGCCGCCGCAAAGCCGCAGCGGCGACCACCATTGCCTCTGTAAGATTCATGCTTTATGATTAACTGGGATACCAAGTCCTGTGATGAATTGCCCTTGATGATGTTTTTTTTTTTGTAGCTTGTATCATAAAGAAGCGCCCCTGCTGTTCGGCTAAGTCTATTTTTGCTGTAGTCAATGAGCTAAACTCAACTAGGGATGTGTAGTATATTTCAATCGCTTTCTCGGAAATTTACGAGTAATTCATAATTAGAAGACGTGCCAAAGAATCTACGTTGCATGAGCACTGTCAGTTCAATGACTCCTGCCAAAGGCACACAGATACCGCATTGATTTTAAACGTGACATATTAGCGATCAATAACATCTTCCCTCCATTTAAACAAAAATATCAACAAGAAAAATCAAACACGCCTTCTATCCTTCTACTTGCCGAGTGAATCCTCATCTTCTACACGGCGGACGTTTTCGGCGGTGAGTTGTATCGCAACGTGGTCAAGCTCTAGTGCTCGTTCCCGCTAATTTGGTACTCCAAGCCCTCAATATACATCATCAGACTTTCGCTCACGGCGTGGTCAAACTGGTCCCTCAACTTGGTGACGAGCGCGACGTGTTCCGTCTCCCACTCGCGGCACATGACCCAGAGGATGCGCTTACATGAGCTGTATGGCAGCGACGTGGCATTGGCAAGGACCTGCACAGCAGAGCAGAGGGCTGAGCCTTCGAAGTGTCTAGTTAGGCACGCGGCGTACTCCTTCTCCCAGCTCATGATGTCGTTAAGCACGGACAGGTGCTTAGCGCAGTTCTGCTCGATGGGGTGCACGGCGGCGAGCTCCCGCGGCGACAGGTGTATATCCATGCAGAAGCGTCCAAGCGCGCACAACAGACTATATATTCAGGCATCAATCGGAAAAGGAACGAAAAGAGTAAGCAAGTCAAGTCTGAGATGCTGGGACGAAAAGTCAAACTTACGCCTTGCCGACATCTCTCTCGCGATAGTCGAGGTACTCGCCCATCTCGCGGATGCTCAGGCGCGCTTTGTCCGTCTGCGCACGCATAAACTCGAACATCGGTTCGAGGATATCATCTGCAAGCTTCAAGTCTTTGGCTCGCATCGTCGCCCACAGGTCGTACATGATCCATTCGGCTGGGTCGTTGCGGTTGGGCAAGCCGATGCCTCTGGCGAGCGGCATCAGTCTGTCATTGTACGCTTTACCCTCTTCAAAGGACATGTCTTCTAGAATATCTACAGGAAGCAGGTTGATTCGTTAGCGAGTGATCTAGGAATGCTTGGCACGTTTCGAGTTGCTCATGTACCGTCGATCAAGAAAAGAATTGTGAGAAGCATGCTGGCGTACTTGATGCGATCATGCTTGGCGAGTGGAAAATAGAGGCATGTGACGCGCGAAAATCCGGCGGCCACAAACTTCTTCTTTTCTTTTTCCGTTTCAAATAACAAGTGCTGCAGAAAGTAGTCGTCCACCTGCTCTATGACCTTGGCCTCTAGCGGATGGCATTTGTAGACCAGGCGGGACGGCGGAGGCGTAAAAGTATTCGCAGATGGGTTTAAATTTGGAGTTCCCTCGAAGGCGTTGAGAGTCTGCGTCAGCAATAGGGTTTCGGAAGTAGCTGATGGAGCCATCCTGAGTATATATGGACAAATTAAGAGCTGGTTGCGGTGAATGTGTAAGATGGTCCTGCGTAGCTTCAACGGTGATGGAGTAACAAGACCAGTTAATGATTGAGGGTTGTCATTTATCATACTTGCATGGCTTTCACTATCTGCTTTAAGACTGCTTTCTTGCACAAGCCCAGTTGTTGTATCCGTAGCTACCTAGTTGCACACGTTCAACCAAGTTGAGGCTGTTCCCAGCCGGTCGGTCCCCTCCCCTCATAAGTCCGTCATACACATCCAGTGTGTTTGGTGTGTTTGGTCGGATCATTCGTGAGTGGCACCACCCACATACATACTACTCCGTCCACTCTTTCTACGAAAAAAGTGAGGCTACCACCGACGCATCTTTAGCCAAGTCACACAAAACATTGTCGGTAGCTTGGGGTAGTGCAACGCGTTGGTAGCCAGGCGGGTGGCAAGTATTGAACACAGTTCGGCCGCGCCTCACTTGGTGCGTCGCTACGCTCGCCCCATGCTGTAAAGGGAACATAATCGGATATGGGAAGGGAGGTTCGACCCTGGCAGATGAGACTCAGATTGGTAGCATTTCTGCATCCGGGTACACTGTCTTCACGGCATCTATTGGTAGCCGTGCAAAAGCGTTACAACATGAAACTGTTCACACACAATACCATCTACTTCTCCATGTCTGTGGATAATGCAATTCTGTCTTCTAATCGTATAAAGTGTTGACGACTGCAAGACCAAGGCAACTCATCCGTGGAGCTCCACGCAGTTATCATGTCGGAGCCAGACCGCCTGAATGCAGGCATTACACTGTTATGCGCGATGACAGCAGCTAAAAGGTATGCTATGCTAATACTGCCAGGACTTGATCCGATTGTCAGTTGGTGCAGAGGACATTAGGGACATTCTGAAGTAGATTCATCAGTCGTTTGCAGCGGTTGAATAAGCGCTTAATAGCGTGAACCACCCAACAAGCGTTGAGACAGCAAAGTGAATACGCGAACGTATATATATAACTATATATACATATAAATGTCATTTATGTTTTAAATTTGTCATTGAATATTGTATTAGACATACATAGCACAAAGTACTCTGACTTGTATCGTTCTCTCTGCGTCTCGAAGAGGCATCTGTGAGGGGTTGCTAGTAATTTGATTCAAGATATTCTTACTATTCTCTTTACAATCGAGACGGATAAGATAAAACAGTCGTATATGAGTACAACAGGTATTCTATAGCTTCGAGCCAAACGGAAAATTCAAGAAGCACGGCGGTACAGCCGCCGCGCAAGCGGCTTACCGCCAAAACAACGTGAGAATTACACGAAAACACTACATCTAGTCACCAATAACGATTAATCTATATGTTCTAATGCATTATGAAAAATCTAGTCTTAAATATTTATAATCCGCCCCTGAAAAAAGCCTAGACCTCATGATCTTTAGTGATCAGAACTTGGGAATAGCAGCGCATCCGCCAGTAATCGTTGCATATCCTCGGTACGGAGACGAACAGAAACATCGACGCCATTTTCGGTCCAGGACGAAAGTCTTGTAGTACCCGTAGATGCTACAATACTCGCAGATTCAAGTGGAGGTGGCGCCTCTTTGATCACCACGATGCCGTCCATGTCTGGTACAATGCCATCCACGTACCGGATGGCGCTTCCCAGGCCAAAGTCGACATCGTAGATGCCGGATCGCGCCCACGTTGTGACGAGGATGTGACTGCGACCAAGAAAGGCCTGCCAGATGCGCTGTGGCGTCGACTCGTACGCGACACTGTGGAGGTGCTTGGCGATATTGGCGGGCTGGGCAATCTGGCTGATGGTCTCGCGCACGCGTCCAGCGACACGTCCGAGGTGGGACATGTTGTTGCCATCTGTGTCTGCGTCTTCGTTCCCATTGCCGGCGACGTCGGCGCCAGGCAGCTCAATATTGATCATCAGGATAGGAGATCCTACAAAGTCGGCACCCAGCTGCAGGGCAGGCCGAACGCCGTAGACCAAGTCGCAGTGGATGGGCCTGGCGTCTTGGCTCAGGTTGCGAGCTCTCGCAATGCATGACCAAACGTGTCCCAGGAGCGCGTCATGCTGACTCAGGCGCTGCATTCCATCCTTAATACTGCTACTGTTAATTCTGTTGGCGGCATTACTGAGCAGCGTAATCTGAGCCTTGGTATAGTGAATGACGTAATGAGACACGGGCGCGCCGACATCCCAGTCGGAGAACGGCATGCGCTCGCCGCCGAAGATCGGCTCGTTGCCTTTGAACGGCTCCGGGACGGCTACCGGCCAAGAGCAATCCGGCGCAGAATGCCACCAATCGTATCGATGCAGGGGCAGCTTCGCTATATCTGCAATTATGCCGGCGTCTGGGCTCGGAGAGTTGATATTGCCTGCCGCAAATGCGTCGAGCTTGGCAGGGTCAAAAACTGGAGGGGAGGATTCTGCCGATGCATCTTGCTGCCCTTTACCGAGAATAGCATGGCTGACTTTGGTCCAATGCTACACAAAGCTGACGAGAGCGATGATGTCAGCCAAGGGGTGTGCAATCTTGATAGCCAATACGAAGCCACCGCAAGCGAGCTCCGTGATTTGAACAGCCATCACGGGCTTTCGCAGGCCTTCATCGTCTTTGTTGTCGGGCTGAAACGGATCCGCTATCTTGGAAGGTGAGGTGAAATGGTAAAGTCCTTTGCTTTGGCCCTGCCACAATGTCTGGCTTCTTGTCCGTGTCGACGGATGGAGGTCTTCTGCTGTGGCCGAGCTGATAGCAACGGTTACATCCACTCCAGGGCTGTCCCCATCTCCAAACTTGGCATATACACGCCCGAATCGACGGGCATGGACGGGAAAGTCTGCCGCTTCAGGTGGGCTCTGGCCGTCGGTTGTTTGGATGGCCTTGATCTGCCCGGCCCAGTGCGGGAAGGCGTCGAGAGCGGCGGCGAGACTGCGGCAAAGGTGGTCTGCCAAGTCGAATGCATCGTAACCGGATGCATGCGCATGAGCATATGTCGGGCAACCAAACACCCAGATGGCGCTGGTTAAAGCAAACGATGCTGTTGTCGCGTCCAGGAGGGATAGCGGTATAGCGCGGCTGCGGCCGGAATATGTGGTAAACTGCGGCTTAATCCGCGTCTTGCTTTTGACGGCGATATCTGGGGAAGGCATCTCCAGACTCGGAACAGAAAAGGGCCACTGCAAATCTAGAAAGCTAAACAAAATCAGATATTACCACGACCAAACGAAAGAAGCGTGTCTTCTATTATAAAGGGCCCGCCGCATCCTGAAATGCTGCCCTGCTCTGCTCTGATCAGCTCGGAATCTCTAAGGGTCCACCACTGTGCAGCCTGAAAGTCGTCACACCAGAATGGTACACCCACCTCACTGCTACCAAGACATGGCATAGGAAACTTCAGCCTGGCTAAAAGCTTCGAAAAAGCCCAGAAAATCGCTTTTATGAAATTGCTCTAATGATCTATAGCTTATAAATGACAGATGTTATGATGTAAAGTACACGACCATGTAGGCCACCCAGCTTCCCACCACGCCCACTGCCGTGTAAACGCTGGTCAGCATCAGCGGTAGAAACTCAAGGCGCTGCCCAAAGACGAGCTGGTGCACGAGCGATGTGTAGACGACTAGCGGAATACATAGCGCAATGTACAGCGTGTTGAAGCGGTCGAGTAGGAAGATGCGCGGCTTGCTGGATGCTGGCGTCAGCCTGTCAAAGGCTGTGAGGAAGATGACCAGCCACAGCAGCGTGTATACGGTCTTGATGGGGAATTCGGCCGGCGTGAATAACAGCGGAAAGAGCGAGACGTGGCCCGCGACGGCCAATGGTCGAAACGTGGAGAGATGTCGCCTGTCTCGCAGCGCGATCAGACTAAAGGGAATCATCACGAGCAGAATGGCCTTTTCATGTACGTGGTAGCCAAATAAGAACGAGGCGTATCCGCAGAGTGTTGTCGCGCCGATAAAGTTCTCCCATGTCGGCTGCATAAAGAGCTGGATGAGTGGGAGCGCCTGGAAGAGCAATGTCAGGGTAAAACAGGTGCTGGCGCTGATCTCGGGGAGTACGGCAAAAGACGTGTCGCCGACCAACCCGCGGGTAACGCTCTGCAGGGCGTCTGCCTTGATGTTGAGGCCCAGCCTTGGGGCAACTAGGCGAGTTAGCGCATTCCGGCAAGCCGCATGTCTGATTAACAAGTACTTACGGACAATGAGAGCGCGGTCAGCAAAGGAATATAGCGCCCAGACATTTGGGGCCCAGTACGCATGACACAGTCCTCGCGCAAAGGGAAACAGTCGGCTCAGCAACTGCGGCATCTGCTTCAGAGCAGCAAACGGACCCAGCGCGGCCGCCACAATTGCCACAATGCCACCGCCCAGCTTAACGCAGTTGGCGAAGTGGATGCTAAAGATGGACTTGGACGACAAGCAGTAGGCGCGCAGCAAGTAGACAAAATACGCCGGGGCGAGATAGACGTAAATGTGCTTGAAGCAGAGCAGAACCGCAAACGCCAGGCCGCTGCCGAGCAGCGTGTCCTTGCCGCGGGCCAGCACGAGTGACAGCACGAGGATGCCATACATAAATCCGTTGTACTGAAAGTGGATGTGGTCGATGATGAGTAGACCCGGCGACAGTAGGACGGAGAGGGCGGCGGCCTGCGCGGCGCGGCGCGAGGCCAGTGGCGACGACTCGACAAACAGCTGCAGGGCGTAGGCGAGCAGTAGCTCGGTGACGACGACGGTGGCGCGCTGAAAGTAGACGGTCTGCCAGGTGTCGTGCTCGAGGTTGAAGACGCGCACCATAGCCGGGTCGGCGAGGCGGGCCATGTGCGACATTAGCCATTCAAAGTAGGCAAAGAAGGGCGGGTAGTCGAGCGTCCATTGCGATGTGTCCTCGTAGTACCACTCGGAGAGGGGGAGGCTGTTTGTGATGGCGAGCCAGTTGCGGTGGACTTCAAAATCGGTAGATTTGCTAGATATCAACATGTTAGCAAGATTGTTGAAAGTCTTTGCTGAAAGTCTTGACGAATGCCGTCCGGGTCTCCTACTAGGCGGGGAACAGGAGAATCTTAAAGGCGGCCGCAACCAACGCGCACTGCGTGATGGTCGGGTACGTCGTGTCGGACATGCTGAGTCAAAGAAGAAAAAGGGAATTTATGAGGTGCGTGGCATGGCAGAAATCATTGGGTGTGGACAATGCCGAGCCGAGATGCGTGGCGTGAGGCTTGGAAACGGGCAGAGCAGCTGTCACCAAGACGAAGCTGGGGATGTTTTTTGTTTGCAGTAATAAGCTAGTTAGTTAGCGTTAGTTAGCAGCACATCCACGGCCGGCAGCTTATCGATAGTCCACACGCGGCGCGATCAGATGCAAGCTCGTGTCTCTGAAGCGCCCTGATTTTCTTCCCCTTTCAATCAGCAAAGCGGCTGCTTTTCCCTTCAATAATAAATCTCTCGCAGAGAATTTCTCTCTTTTCTTTCTCTGCGCAGCAATCTTCTCCCTTGTTTGTAACTCGCTCCAACCTATCCTGGCGTTGCTTCCCCGCCACTCCACCAACCCCTGTCACCGGCAGCCTGCAAAGTGTCCTCTCTCCGATTTTAACCTTGAAGAGGGACCGCACCACGTTCTCCGTCTCGACACTCAGCATTGACCATTGGGTCAGCTAAAACTGCCGAGTGGAATATCAGTGGACGCTGTGTAATATACATCACCTTCCCTCACTGCCACGGAACGGACGCAGCATCTCGCCACCATGCGCACTGCCGCCGTGATCCTGGCAGCTCTCGCCGCTGGGCTGGGCCAGGCACAGTATCTCATCAACGAGCTGAGCTTTGGCATAAACTCCAAGTCCGTTCTTCTATTCCTCAATGCAGCTTGTTCTCCGAGACCTAGCTCCCTCATCCCGGTTTCGCCTCTCAGCCACTAACGACCATTACAGAATCAGCCATGACGAGTCCCCCGGTACCATTCCGCACTATCACGTCAACGGCCAGCCCAACCGTCCCGATGTGCTGTCCAACAGGGTTATCCTGACGCCCATGGGCATTGGGAATCAACGCGCCTCGATCTGGGGCGAGCGCACGCTGCAGCGGAGCGACTGGGTCGCCGATATTGACTTTCGTGCCAACGGCCCCGAGCGCGCCTCGGGCAACCTCAACATCTGGCTTGCCAAGGACGGCCGCACCGCCATCCAGGAGAACAGCGTCTACACCGTCGGCCGCTTTGAGGGTCTCGTCCTCGTCATCGACCAGTACGGCGGCTCTGGCGGCATGCTCCGCGGCTTTCTCAATGACGGCAGCAAGGACTACGCCCACCAGGGTAACATTGACGCCCTCGCTTTCGGCCACTGCCAGATCGCCTACCGTAATCTGGGCCGGCCGTCGCAGATCAAAATCCACCACGCCAACGGCAACTTCAAGGTCGATATTGACGGCCGCAAGTGCTTCGAGAGCGACAAGATTGTTATTCCCCAGGGCTACACTTTTGGCGTCACCGCCGCGACGCCCGAGAACCCCGACTCGTTCGAGGTCTTCAAGTTCACTGTCATGAGCGAGACAGTCGACCCTCGTCACACCCAGCAGCAGCAGGGCCAGGGCAACATCATTAACGACAACCAAAATAACAATCAGCAAGCGGTGCCCGGCGGCTACGAGAACCCTGCCGACGCCTTCAAAAAGGTCATCCCCGACGAGAGCGCCGACACCTTCCAGACCTCGGCGCGGCAGTTTGCCGACCTGCACAACCGCCTGCAGTCGACATACCACCAGCTGGCCGCCGTCTACCGGTCGGTGACGGAGCACCACGCCGTCGATGAGCAGCGCCACAGGGAGGTCCAGGACATGGTGCGCAACATCCGCGCCGACCTCCAGCGCCTGGACAAGGTCGACAGCCTGCAGCGCACCGTCGAGGCCCTCCAGCGCGACGTCACCGGCCTGCGCGACGCTCTCGACCGTCGCATCAGCTCCCACGAGACGAGCTTTCGCGGCGCCCTGACCGACCACCACCGTCTGCTCTCCGAACGCATGGTCGACAGCATCCCCGGTCACGGCAAGCTCATCTTCATCATTGTTGGCACACAGATTGTCCTCGCGGGTATCTACATTTTGTACAAGCGGCGCAAGATGGCTGGACCCAAAAAGTATCTGTAGGATAAACAGTGAGCAAGAAGAGGAAGAACAAGGTGTATACAACTGTGTGTGGGTATATTTTGTGCGCGAGGGAAGCGGTACTCTTTATCGTCTGGCGTCATTGTTGTGTTCAGTGTCTATCGAAGCAAAGTTGGGATTTGAAGTGACTCAAAAGGGGAGGAGACCGGGGCGCTTGCCACGCCGTGTACATTCTTAGGGTCTAGAGAGTAAATGCGAAGGAGGCTATAATTGTATACAAGTTACTGCTCATTGGTATATATACTGTACGCTCAGTTCTCTAATCGCCACCTGATCATTTCCACAAGGCGCTCGTCACTATATCTAGAAGCCCCATGTTTAGTTGCGAGGCTTGGATCCATCGCGCCCATTAATTACGTCCAGCAGCTCTTGGCCCTTGGGCGCCGACGTCAGATTCTCGTAGCCATTCTCCGTCACCAAGATGCAGTCCTCGGTGCGGCTTCCACCCACAGGGTAGTATCTCTCAACGACATCCCACTCAATGAGCCTCGAGTGAACGGGGTCATTGCGGAAGAAGCCCTCTAGGTAATCACGATTAAAGTACAGGCCCGGCTCAATCGTGAGAACCATGCCTGCGCGCAGGACCGTGCGCTGCTTCTCCGCCGCCGTCCTCGCGCTGAGGCTGTTCATGGCGAGGAGATTCTCCGGCGTCACCATGGTGCGCTTGCCGCGCTTGAATGCGACCACCGACTCGGCGGCGCCCGACATCAAGAGGGGCGCGTCGCCGACAACATCGTGCACCTCGAGACCGACGTGGTGGCCGAGACCGTGTGTGAAGAAGGCGGACACGGTGCCAGCCGCAATGAGCTCCTCGCGGGTGCCACGCAGGATTCCGAGCTTAAGAAGGCCGTCGACGGCAACATGGCCGGCGTGCTGGTGAATTTCATAGTAGAGCTTGCCGGGCTTCATGAGCGCAATGCATTCGTTTTGCATGCGTGCGACAACGTCATTGATGGCGGCCGCGCGAGGAGTAAAGGACCCAGATATGGGGAGGGTGCGGGTTATGTCGCTGGCATAGCAGCGGTACTCGCATCCCGCGTCGAGGACAATGGTGGCGTTGCCCTTGAGCGGCGCATTGTTGGCGCCGTAGTGCAGGGTCGCGCCGTTGGCGCCGGCGCCGGCAATGACCGGATAGGCCTGATTGTGCGCGTCGCGGGACGTGCAAACGGCCTCAAAGACGGCCTGCAGCTGGCTCTCGTTGTTCATGCGTCGCAGAGACTGGGCGACACGGCGATGCGCCGCGCTGGAGATGTCGTTGGCGCGACGGATCAGGGCGATTTCGTATCGGTCCTTGACCTCGCGGGCGCGGTTCATGGCCGGCTTGAGAGCCGTAGTGTCGATGCGGGGGCCATCGGAGGAGCGGGCGCGGAAGGACTGGTGCTGAAAGAGCTGGGGTGGGCGCTGGTCAGGGTGTAGGACGTAGACGGTGCTGGCGGCCGGGAGGCTGGTGATGTAGCCGGCGAGGTCGCTGATGTAGTGCACCTGATCAGCGTCGTACAGGCGGGCTGCCTGGGCGGTAGACGGGGTCGACCCGAACCAATGGCTCTTCTTGGGCTCGGTGTAGGGAATCCAGAGGACGAGGGTGTCGGTGCCGATGTCGTAGGTGACTGTGCAGCCTGCATAGTCTGCGCCGGAAAGGTAGTAGAAGCTGCGCGTGTTAAGACATTACGATATTGAAATAAGGTTTATGAACCTACTATCTCTGCTGGCGGAATTTGGGGCCCTGATCAGAGTCGGGAAAGCGACGCTCTTGCTCACCGACCAGATAGATGATGCCCTTGTCGACGCCGAGCTCCTGGGCTACTTTGCGCGCATGGTTCTTGGCTGGAATGGTCAGTTTAGGAAGGCGTGGCTGGTGGTATGGTTTCCAGATGATATGTACCGGGATATTTGCCACTCAGTATCTCGTCCAGTGATTGCTTCTTGTCGAGAGAGCTGTTATGTGAAAAAGTCAGTCAGCCAGATTGGCATGTCGTCATTGGCCGACAGTACGAGACGCGCGCGTGAGCCACTAACGTACATGGCGTCGAACTCATCCTCTAGGATCAAGTCGTAGTCAAATTCTGCAGATTCCATTTTTCGACAAAAGTCCAGCAAAGTCTCGTGCTACAGTGATGGAATCTGAGGATAAAGGGGATAGCTTGTAGGATGGAGAAGGGAGCTATGAAGCTGCAGTCCAGCTCGTCTGAAATAAGTTGCGGGGGAGCGCTGATCCACCCCCACAGTCAACACTCAAGGGTATCACGTTGCCATGCGCCTGATTATGTTTGACTTTATTGAATATTTACCGAAAAGGCTCACGTCGGTATAGGCATACTATAGAAGAGTTTCATACCAAGGTCCTGATTCAAGCCTGTCTTGCAGATTTTTTTAGGTAAGAAGAGGAAGTTAGATGCTCCGTTTTTGTAACAGCACCCAGTGGCTTGTTCTCCTTGGCCACCTAGCATACTCGACCGACTACGTAGTGATAGTTTGCAATGATCGTGTACGAGCGCTACGGTTGAGCTCGCGGTGAGCGAGACATTCGTTGTAATACCATCTTTGCTCTCAGGAGGGCAAACAAGCTAGCTTATGGGACGTTTGGTCCCTTGACACGCTTGTGCGACTGGAAGCATGGGAGCAGATGAATGCTCGCATTCGGCAAAGTATGTAGTGATTGCTAGAAATCGCTTTCGAAACTGATCTTTTCTGGACGATATACATACAAATCAGAATTTGGTTGTATTTACAGGCAACTCCGCTATTTCCAGCCACGATAGTCTTTACTACTAGCGAGGGAGGCAATCATGGTTTGCACTACATATAGGGCGGTTTCCATCATGTGAAAAATTCCGGTTCACCCATGGTCATGGTCAAGACACGGATTGCGATGGACACTGTGAGCGGAGGTCGCGTTTACCATCATTTACACGGGCTATTGGACGTGGTGAGCAGGGTTTCATCGTCTGGGTTCGACAGACTTTCAAGTGCAACTTTTCAATGCTGCATCAATTAACGAAATGATGGATGTTGCACAATTCTAGCACGACACTCACGCTACATGGCGATTTTGGCATCGTCGAGAGCGCTTATCTTTTCAAGCATCACTGGTTCACCACCAGAGACGGGATTGCAAAGTTCAAGTCAATCTTGGAATAAAAGTGACATGTCACGATTGTGACTTGAGCTCATGACAGTGTTCCTAGAAGGCGCCCTTTCTCTCCCACTTGTGCCCCAGGTCGGCGATCTTCTCGCCGATGCCAGCGACACGGTCTCTGTGCTTGTTGCCACTACCCCCGCAGGCGCGTCTGGAATTAAAGGCTCAGGAAAATCTGCGTATTCAATCATTTTTGCGCTCGTAGTTGGTGGCGACTCGTGGCTCGAACTCGGCGTCCACGCTCGCGGCCCAGAAGCCATCGAAGGCGATGCTGCGGGCCATGTTAGATTCCAGCTCCCTTCTTCTTTCCTCTAGTGCATGTGCAGATAGTCGCAGCATACCTTTTGAATCATGATCGCTGCTCAACAGCGCAGCAATGTGGTTCACCCGCGCAGTACTGCCGTCCAACATTGCCCACGTCGTCAGTTGTCGCAGGAAATTCAGCTCGGTCAGTACAGCGGGGTGATGTCGGCTCAATAACGGTTCCTGGCGTCGAAACTCTGATGAGGCCCCCAAACCCACTCGAGCTGGCCGTGTAAAGATGTTTTTCTTCCGCGATTGGCTTCGGGGCGACATCTTTCTACAATGCACCGTGCTGTCGCCAGACCGCGATTCGCTTGGTCGATTACACTATTCAATCGCTGCAGTATCTGTGCGGGAGCCGCTTCGAGGAGTATGAGATGGTCATTGCGCAAAGATATCAAATCTTGGAGATCTTTATGGCAGGTTTGTACAAGTTCGAGGCAGATGCGAATCTCGTTTGGGACTCGGCCCGTGTCTGTGACGGTGCTGAAAGCTGATCGCAAAGATGCAAAGGCTCTCATTTCAAAGAAGGTCGACAGCGCAAGTTTAGAGGTGCTGCTATTAGCTCTGAATCAAATCAGGCTTTGCTATTAGTTCAGTAAGATGTGAGACAGCGTAGGGTGCAGGCGTATCAGTACATGTTGGACAGATGGGCCTATCTACACGTACCATCCGCAAAGTGTACCATGACTTTGGGTTGGAAACGCCTCACTCGAATGCTGACTATTTCGGGTTGCGCCCGCATAATCAATCCTTGAATTCAGGCTAGCTAGCTACTTTGCACTCCACCCCGCGGAACTGAACTACAAGGGTTAGAGCCTTGCGATGCAACTGTCGTTATCGGCAGCAGGGGATAACACGGGGCTAATTGTCCTCTCATTGTCATGGCCATCTTCCCCCGTCGCGACTAGACTTGGGTATTTGTCTGCTAATGGTAACTCGGCGGGCCGCTCGGGAGCTAGTCACGGCCGAGATGGAGAGGAATGGAGAAAGGGTTTGGTTCCGGGGCAGAAGGGGGCTGACCCCGAGCCTTGCAGAAAATAGATTAGTTATTGCCTGACGCAAATTACACATTGCAACATGGTTGCGTGGGTATCTTGCTCCTCAAATCAAGCAATGAATGAGTGCGGCTGGATAGTGGACTTCCAAAAGCTGCACGTATTAAATATAATTAGAACTAGGCTATTATCTGCTAAAATACCGCAATACTACCGTACTCGTAGACATATTGAACTTGGCGACTTTTTCAAGTAGCCACCATGACGGGCTCAACTAGCATCTGGGGAAAAGCACCAAGAGAAGAGGTGGTGGGAGCCATGTCTCGGTCAACCACCTTGCGCAGACCAGCCTCCACAACAACGACTCCTTGTCGCACGGGATCCGGCTCAAAGATGAATGCCCAGTCACATGGATGAGAAAAGAGCATGTAGCCCAGTTTCGCACACTCCTCAATAACCGCCTGCAGATGGTCCACCTGCTGCTGCTGGTACTGCTCGTCGACGAAGAAGCGCAGAAATGCGCTGAGCGACTCGGCCAGCCCCTGGGCCTGCGCCTCAATCATTGCATCTCCGCTTGTGGGGAGTGGGCTTCGCTGGCTGCGGGCCGGATGGAGAAGAAAGGCCGATAGCTTGCGCCACTTTCGAAGAGCCAGCTCATTTGCTGCGGGGTAGAGTTATTGTCAGCCTGTGAAAGAAGAGAGATGTACCAGCCTTGTCTGGAACGGAGTGTCCCCGATCTGGTGCGGCTGAGGCTCGCGTGCATGGGGGGTTGATTCTTACCTTGAGAGTCGCCGAGGCGGTCGCTTTTGTCTGGGGGAATAGCTCGTAAAAATGAGGTGACTGGTGCGGGTAGCATCGAGGGACCCTCAGAAGAGTGTACGTCGATGCTACTGAAGAGGACTCGCATGATGACATGCCGCAGGCCGACCTGTCGGCTGCGTGGATCAAGGCAGAGCGCAGTAGCGCCCTGAGCATCTAGGGACGCGGCGTTGGTGAAGGGAAAACCAAGGTCGGCGAGAGCTGAGGCGGGAGCTCTCTGGTCGCCTGCGATTGGGTGGTGGTGGTAGTAGCTTTCGACATGTTGGTCGATGAGTGCCCCGATTGACTGAGTTTCTTGAGCAATATCTCTGTCCGGTGTGGGCTCGAGAAGGAACTGGCTCAGTTGCATGTCGTTGATCGGGGCCCCTTTGCCCGAGGGATATACCTCGAGTTCACGGTGTATGGCTGCATGGTCCAGCGATTTGCCGCGCTTTGCTTTGCGCCTAAAAAGACAAAATGCAGCCAGGAGGCCGATGACGAGACCGACGAAAGCGCATCCAATCGCAATTCCAGCAGCTGCGCCTGCTGAGATTCCCGATGAGGACGGCGAGGCCTTGGAGGTCGGGCGCTGGCTTGGGACAGTTTCTGTATTCGCCGCAGTAGTAGTCGGTTTGCCAGAAGTTGACGAGATACCAGGTGCCGGTGTACTGATAGTTTGCGTTGGTGATGGGGTTGAACTTGACGTTGCAGTAGAACTGAGAGCGATGGTTATGGTACCTTGGATGTTTGCCGGCCAAGGCGTTGAGGTTCCGTTGACTTGATACAGTCCAAACGTGCCGGTTCCTGTTACAGTCGGGTTGACTTTTGTCTGGTAGAGATCTCTCAATATGGTGGTTATGGAGGTGACAGGCCCTATGCCTGCCAAAGAAATCGACGTCAAAGTTGCCGGCCAATTCACTGAAGTGCCGGCCGATTTCAGTATTCCGTATGCCAAACTTGGATCCAGCACATTAGCAGTTCCAGTAAATGTTGTGAATGTAACCTCATAGACGGCAGACATTGTCAAGCATCAACAAAGCTTTGCTTTGCGATCGGTGTGAAGCAGGTGGGCGAGGGGACAGAAGTCTTGTTTAAGACGTCGAGTGAAGGAAATTTGGCTTAGTCAAGCAAGTTTGGGCATGCATTCGCTTGTCATTCGAACCCCTGCCGTATATTCCCATCCGGGAGGTTGAGACTCTGCATTTATAATGTACTATCAGCGTTCGTGGGTACAGATTACAGCCCGTAAATAGGACCAACCTCGAGAGACAGACAAAGGATCCCATCTGACGGTGTGTTGGGTGTGCATTGTACTTGCAAGGGCATGCGATATGCGTGGGCGATAGTGCGTCAAGAGTGGATGTGTCACCATCCTTTGAAAGCCATGGATTCAGCCACACATGCAGGGCGTACTGCAGGTCTTAACTACCAGTAGAGTCGGCGCATGTTTGCGCTCGGAGAAGAGTAGGCAAATCGAGAATTGCTCGCCTTGAAAGGTACGTCCAGTGGGCATCTTTTCCGGTGGCCGCAACCAGCGCTCCGGTTTTCTACGTCCGAGACGGAGTGTCGTCAACTTGAATCCACGCTGTTGGACATTGAGATACCAATTCGTTGAGAAATGTCTCAACAGCCGGATATTCTTGTCTCTATTGACTTTGGCACCACTTTCACGGGTAAGTCTGCAAAGCTCGGTCAATTATTCCACGTCTCTGATGATTGCAGGTGTTGGGTGGAAGGCGCCACGAACACCGATCCAGGTAATCAATGATTGGCCAGGTAGCGGAGATCGAGGAGAGCGTAAAGTCCCAACAAAGCTGATCTACAATGTCGACGGCACGCTCTCATCATGGGGCTACCTCTGTGCTGATGACGACGACCTTGACTACCAAGCAAACGGTGGTCAGCCTGCTGGCAAAACACGCTGCGATTTCTTCAAAATGTTTGTCGACAGTGAAAACTTGGCAGCTGCCCAGGACCAGGGCGTGGCTCAGGCCCCCAGAACAATGGAAGAGGCGCGGAAGCACGCCACAGATTACCTCAAGCAGGTGTATTACCACGTCAAAAGATGCATCGAGGTTCAGGTTGGTCTAGGGTTCGTCGCCGGTGGGTGGGCAAACATGGCTGTGAGTTTTTTGTTTAGTGTGCCGACGACGTGGACACGAATGGAAACGATAAACTCCTTCAAGGGCATCATACGAGATGCAGGGTTTGGCGTAGAGGGTCCCAAGCATTTCGCACAAGTTGATCTGACAGAGGCCGAGGCGGCTGCGGTAGCGACACTCAAAACAAGTGCGATTGAGTTTGATCAGGGAAGCCTGTTTCTCACTCTTGATGCTGGTGGTGGAACGACTGACCTTTCGCTGATGCGAGTGACATCTACGGATGCAAATCATCCGCAGATGGCGCAGCTGGCCGCGGTCAAGGGTATTGGTATCGGTTCAACACTCATCGACCGCGCTTTCGTCCGACTAGTCGATCAGAGGCTAAACACCTGGCCAGACGTGCGTGACAAGTTGCCGGCCAACCTTGCAGTGAGAATGGCGCAAGGTCACTATTTCAGGACTGTCAAGCACAAGTTTGGTGAAAAGGTGTATATGCGATCAAAGTTCAAGATTCAGATGGAAGGGGTCTCACACAACTTTAGTCATGTGGGACTTGGTATTGAGAATGGGCGAATGGTGTTTTCCCTGTAAGCGTGCCAGATAGAACTGATTTGGTTTTGTGCTAATGGGACTTTAGACTGGAGATCCAAGAGCTGTTCGATGTTCAAATCGACGGTGTTTGGAAACAGACGACCGAACAGCTCAATTGGCTCAAAGACAATGGCCTTTCTGACCAAGTGGCATGTTGCATCAATCTCCTAACTTTTCTCAGATATTCGAGTACTAACAATCGGTTGAAGAAGTTTGTAATTCTCTCAGGAGGGCTGGGAAGCTCGGCCTATGTTCGACAGAGCATCCAGCAGCAACTCGTAAGCTTTCCACATCCAAACGCTACCAATGCAGTGGTCGTACCCTGTCAAGATCCCCAACTCGTCGTCGTTCGCGGTCTTTTACTAGACCACCAACAAAGAATGGAAACGGGGAACTTGTCTGTCCTTGCGACGAGGGTTGCACGTGCTAGCTACGGCATTGTGATGAGAGAAGCGTATTCGCCAGCGAAACATTTTGACGAAGAAGTCATTCGAGATCAGTTTGACCCTCGCAAGCGTTGGGCGGTCAATCAAGTACAATGGATGATACGAAAGGTAATTTGTCTGCAAGAGTTTCACATTGAGTTTACGAACCTAATTGACTGTGCAGGGTGATCTCGTAGACCCAAACAGACCTTTGGTCAACAAGTTTGAGTTTCACCTGGCAGAGCGAGACACGACGCGAATCTGGACCGCCGAGGTTGTCATTTCTCAAAACGAGCCATCGTTTTTGCCGACCAGTTTAAAGCAGGGTAAGAATTAAAGTCTACTCGACAGGTTCTATGCTGATCATGTTCCAAATGCAGCTGGCGTCACAAAACTTTGCTCTGTGAGGAGCAACCTGGAGGGGGTCCAGCAGCACCAATTGGTGCTCAAACAGAAACGAGGCACGTGCTTCAGCAAAGGCCACAAGTTTTATATTTGCGAATTCGAGGTACGCGTGATTGTGGCGCCTGCCGATTTGCAGTTTGAGCTATGGTTTGGAGGCTACAAATTCTCGGGAAACCATGAGCCGGTAGGTGTCGTGTGGGATGAAGCTGGGGCTCGTGTCAAGGCCGAGTAGGGGATGGCTACCCGATGAATATAATTGGTATTAAATCTGTGAATGTGAAGACTTATGTTTTCTCACGTTTGTTTATTGCCATGTTCTTTCGGAGGTGCCGTGCGATTCACTTTCACCACCTTGCGTTTGCAGCGTTAAGACTGCCAAATTCCAAGAGTAGCGTATCGAGTTGACCATAATTGCAATTCTTTATACATATCAAGTAGCCGCACTCCCAGTTCTGTATACACATGAAGCCATAAGATACCGCTCTTTCAACTATTGCATTCGTTCTATGCAGTTGTATACAAGCCTGTCTGCCATGAGAGCAGATAAAGCAGTGTCATGGTCTCCAGCGGTTGAGCTCTAGCTTTGCGGATCTGCAACTTGACGTTTGCTTCATATTGACAACTAACAGTATTTAATCTTTCGACCGCCGTTTGATCTCCTTGTATTGTGTTTGATCATATAGCTAGTCAACAACGCTTACGTACAGCAGAGCTGTGAATCCACCGTTTGCTCGCCCGTTCGGGTGTAATCCCCCTCCGAGCTATTATTGCACTGCGAATATGTGTAAGCAGCCAATACAAACAATATCAACTTGGCCCAAACAAGTTCAACAACTGTCCAAAATGTCGTTCCCTTGGCCTTATTGCTCATTCAGTCCTGTCACGGAGACTTGCGAGTCCTCGCAAGATGTTCCGGTTGAAGCTTTTATGCAGGAACTAGTGGTACTGTATGAGATGACTCAACTTCGAAACGGCCAGTCGGTACATCATCATCCTTCATCAGATTCTGTCGTTGCCAGCTTATCCGCTATAAGATCAAGCCTGAACGAGCCACATGCCACTCAGAGAACCCTGATCTCCACGACGTTATTGCCACTGCTGTACCCCCCTTCCCACCGATTGATTCATCGACGAGCTGCGCCCTATTTACATCAATCAGATGCGTCTAGAAGAACACCACAGGGGCTTAAACTGACCGTCTTGCAGGTACACGGATGCTGGCCGATATGCTGTCACGCCTGAGGAAGCGCAACTAGCGTTTGTGAATCGCTCTTTTGTTACCCTAAAGCTCAATCGTCCGGAGCAAGCCCTTCTCGACGCGACCAAAATGAATGGGCAGATCTCGCCCACGGAAAAGGCAGTCTTTCGTGAAATCAAAGCACTCTACGACCCCGGCTACTTTGAGCGCTGTCCTTTTGCTTTGCGAAAAGGCATTTGTGTACAAGCAGCTCGATCACAAATCTGCTTCCCGTTCACTTCTAACCCCCCCCCCCCAGTGACGAGAAGTGCACCTTCCCTGGAGGGCAGGTTGGGATCGTCACGCAACTTATACATGACTTGTATCACAATCCGGAACACTTTCTCATATCCAAGATCACGTCTCTGAACTGTCTTACGCCGCCGAAGACGTCTCTCGGAGCAATGTCCAAGGCATGGAAGAATAATGAAAGCGCACACGATGAGAAGGACGACGCCGACTTTATCGGCATCTGGATCAAGGCATCATACGTGAACCACTCTTGTTTTGGAAATTGTCATCGTTCCTTCATCGGCGACATGCTGATTCTGTGTGCGGCCGCTGACATTGCGCCGGGAACGAATGAGCTACTGCCAGCCTGAGCATAAAGTTAGCTACCGCCAGCGAGGAGGACCACGTGCGAGGGGTTTCGTCATGATAGAGACTGTGCTATCTTCACATTTCCGAGATTTGGATAAATACTTCTTCCTTGTACCTGATATTAAGGAGAGTGAAACTCTCAAGAATTCAGTGTAGATCGGACGTATCCGCGTCGAGGCCCAAGCCTCGCTACAATCCTCCCGCAATATTATGCAACGTCTGGGCATTACCCAATGCTTTAGATAATGTCATGCAATACAAGAGCACCGATCATCCGAGGCTGCATCGATGACCCGCCGTATTACTAGTATTCGGCCGTTGCCTATAATCGATGCAGCCGACGAGGCTTCCGTCACATTGCTACACTGTCAAGCCGTATAGGAAGCCGCCGAAGCTGACACAAACCCGCAAGACATGCAACCACTGCAGCATTCCAGGCTATATAAGACAGCAACAATCTACCAATCCTTGACGATCGATTATTTTCGTTCACATAGTACAAAAGAAAACCTGCCATTCTTTCCCTTCTAAAAAAAAAATCACGCATCATCAACACAATATGCAGTTCCTCACGCTCCTCTCCCTCGCCACCGGCGTCGCCGCCGTGATGATCAACACACCCTGCGGCAACAACTACGGGCAGGAAGTCTGCGCCGACGGCGGCGCTAGCAACCAGCGCGCGTACGTCGCCGTCTGCAACGACCAGCACAACTGGGCGGTGCGTCAGGCCTGCGGCAATCGCTTCTGCTGCAAGGATAAGGACGGTGGCGGCGCGTACTGCGCCTGCTGATTTTCTCGAGAAAGAAGTAGTGAGTGGGTTTGAGCTCAGCGGGTGGGCTGATGATTCGAAGAGCAAAAGGCTGGAGAACGGTGGGAGCATTACGAGGAAAGAGTAAGAAGAAAAAAACATGGGGGTGAATGGACGACGGAAGAAGTGATGTATGGGGATGGACTTCAAGGCAAGGCCCTGGCTGCTTTGGTGGTGAGCAATACACCGCAGCGCTGTCCATGACGATGATCAGGAATTGAGACGAATGAGAAACTCAGCTCGAATGCTCCAGTTGGCCATGTGCGCAAATAGCAATCAAATTCTGAGCTAAACTTTTATCATCATGTGCAATGCAAATGCATCATCAAAAATGCGTGCTATATACAATTGTGCACAGAGTCGAGATGACCATAATTATAACAGAGATGAAATCTACGCCTCACGGTCCAGCGACTGTCCAAGAACCATTTCATAATACACGCCTTTTCGTGCAATCAGCTCCTCATGCGTCCCGCGCTCAACAATTCGCCCCTTACCAAATACGACAATCGTATCGGCGTCGCGAATCGTGCTGAGCCGATGCGCGACCGCAATCGTCGTGCGACCCGCCGCAGCCCGATCCAGCGCCTCCTTCACCACTTTTTCAGACTCGGTATCGAGCGCCGAGGTGGCCTCATCGAGGAGAAGCAGCCGCGGCTTGCGGATAAGCGCGCGTGCAATGGCGATGCGCTGGCGCTGGCCGCCCGACAGTGACAGGCCCTGGCTGCCGCATTTGGTACCGAGGCCGTCGGGCAGCGAGGCAACAAAGTCCCACACATTGGCCTGCTGACACGCCGAGACGACCTCATCCTCCGATGGCTCGCCGTACTCGACGCCGAGGGAGATATTGTCGCGGATGGACCCTTGGTAGAGCACGGGCTCCTGCTGAACGAGCGCAATGTCGCGTCTGTAGCGCGCGCGGTCGTACTGCCGGGCGTCGAGGCCATCCACGCGCAGCATGCCAGAGGTCGGGTCGTAGAAGCGCTGGAGGAGCGCAATCATGGTCGACTTGCCGCAGCCCGAGGCGCCGACAAAAGCCACCATGCTGCCCGGCTGAATGCCAACGTCGATGCCGCGGAGAACCTTGAGGCTGGGGCGTAGGGGATAAGCAAAGTGGATGTCTTCGCAGGCAACTTCCTTCCCCTTGAGGGGTTCGCCCGACTTTTCTGCATCACTCGAGTCTGACTCAATGTCGCTGTCATACAGGGCGCGCGTGCGGCGGAGGCGCAGAATGTAGTTGATGGCGGTGCCGGCCTTGGTGATGCTTGTGGTGTACTGGAAAAAGACCGCGGCCGCCTCGCCGGAGAAGATGATGGCGATGAAGATAACGTAGAATTGCGCCGCGGTGTACTCACCGGTGGAGACGAGCTGACCGCCGTACCAAAAGCCAAGGCACATGACGAGGAGGGATATAGACTGACTGAGCGCGTAGAAGAACATTTTCCAGCCCAACCCGGAAATGGCATCAGCGGCAATGTGCTGCAGCGAATCGTGGTAGCGGGTGATGATGGCCTGCTCGAGGGCGAGCGAGGACACAGTGCGGATACCCATGACGGCTTCGGAGGCGAGTCCGCTGCTGCTGGAGAAGCGGTCCGCCGTGTCAGACTCGAACTTGAACTCGAGACGGATGCGAATATAGCCCGACGCGATCAATACGGGAAGTCCTCCCAAAGCAAGCACTAGACTAAGCTTCCACCCGTAGCACAGGGCTAAAATGACACTGGATAGGACATTGACAAGGGTAATGAGGATGAGGACACAGTTGATGGACAACAGCTCTTGCAAACTGGTCGGCTCGGATGCCACGCGGGATACAAGAGCACCAGTGTTATTCTCGGGCTTGTCGAAAAAAGTCATGTCTTGACGAAGGGTATTGTCGAAGATCTCAGCGCGATAGAATTTCATGATTTGCTCTCCAATAAGATTGATGAGCCATCCTGAAACGCCATATGCGACGAGATTGGCGAGAGCGACAACGAAGAACATGAGGGCATAAAAGTTGGCCTCGGAGACGTTGGTGGTGTTGAAGGCATCCATGGTCTGTGCAAACAGAAAAGCGATGACGGGATAGGTGCCGCCGCCGGCGATGCCACAGAGCGCGACAAAAAACAGGTACCACCACAGGCCGGGCTGCTCCCGGATGATGATCCAGAGTCCCATGAGCAAGCCGTACACTTGCTCCTGCTCGTCCTCAATTTGGACGCTCTGCATACCAGCTGATGCACGTGAGGCCGAAAGCTCGAGTATCTCACCCGGCTTGACCTCTCCAGCGTCGTCGTCGTCGGCCGAGGCATCACCGTCACCAAGATCTTGAGCACGGACCAGCGCTGCATACTTGCCGTTCATTTTGATAAGCTCAGAGTGTGTGCCAGTCTCGAGAACCTGGCCCTTGGACATGACGATGATTTTGTCGGCGGTACGTATGGTGGAGAGGCGATGGGCAATGGCAATCATTGTTCGTCCCTTGGCGACATTGTTTAAAGCCGTCTGAACAATCTTCTCGGCATTAGGGTCTAGAGCACTGGTAGCTTCGTCGAGAAGAAGGATTTTAGGGTTCGAGATAATGCTGCGCGCAATGACAATTCTCTGCTTCTGACCGCCAGACAAAGATGCACCACGCTCGCCGATCATGGTGTCGTAGCCGTTGGGCAGCTCGGAGATGAAGTCGTGGGCATAAGAGGATTCGCATGCTTCCTGTACCAGACGCCGCTTTTCGTCGTCTGGTAGGTCCACCATGGCGGTGCCAGAGAGACCATCGACGACATTTTGGTAGATGCTGCCGGTGAAGAGGGTGGGCTCCTGCTGTACGAGACGCATGCTGGTGCGCAGCCATTGCAAATTGAGGTCTGTCAGGTTGTGGCCGTCAAGCGTGATTTCACCCGCGGAGCTCGAGTACCAGCGCTCCAGCAGACCAAACAGCGTACTCTTTCCGGAGCCGCTGGCGCCGACAAAGGCGGTCGTCTTGTTTGCAGGAATCTCAATGCTAAAGTTTTGGAGAATGGGCACGTCAGGGCGAGAAGGGTAGGAAAAGTCAATGTTGGAGACCTTGATATTGCCCTGAAAGTCAGGTATAGTTTTGCCTGCCGTGGAAAGCGAGTCTACGGCCGACTTGCGATCGATGACGGCAAACATGTCGTGGGCAGCGGCGGCTGCTTTGGAGATGGCCACAGTTTGGGGGGCAATCTGTGTGAGAGCCTGAGCGGCGACGAGAACAGCAAAAATGACACTAAAAATTAGCCTTTCGACAAGAAAAAGAGGGTAGGGCAATACGAAATATTCGCGATCGGGGACAGAAGGGAAAGGCGATGGTGAGATAGGAAGTGCTCACGTTACAACTGTACCAGGCTGGGCAATCTCGCCGCTGGCATACATGCGCATGCCCTGCCAAAAGGCCAGGCCGTAGCCTGCAAAAATGCAAAAGAATTCAAAAGAAAAGAGAATGGCGTAAATTAAGCATTTGTTCTTGCCAGCAAGGCGGGCCTCTTCGAGGATGTTGGTGAAGCGGCGGGACAGTTTGGGAAAGGCCCAAAAGGCGTGGGCGGTGCGAATGGTGGCAAAGGCCTCTTCGGCAATGGTGCCCGACTTGCTGTAGATTTCAAACATTTTGTACTCGCATATCATGTCAAAGGTGACACAAACGACGGTGACGATAATATTGACGGGAACAATGGATATGACAATCAAGGTCAATTTCCACTGAACGACGAAAGCGACGACAAAGGCGGCGACAAAGGTGGATATGGCCTGGATGGTGATGCCGAGCTTCTCGGCGATGCCATTAGTGATAAGGTTGCCGTTGGTAAAGATTTGGCTGGAGATGGAGCTGGAGGGAGCGTCGAAGAAGGGAATCTCCTGGCGGAGAGTCTGGCGGACAAAGTCGACGCGCATCCTTTTGACGACGCGGATGGAGGTGAAGGAGACGGCGACCTGAAATGTCAGCGGGGAAATCATTGACGGATTGAGGTCTGCATACTGTCCATATATAAGTCAAGATGAATTTACCGATAAAGAGATATATGAAAAAAAGGCTATGACAATTAGCGACAGTGATGCTTAGTTGCTGGCGTAGACGACGTACGCATAGTGCGCCACCTCCTTGCGGTAGCCGGCGGGCGACAGGGTGCCGGCGACAAAGTGGTTGAAGGCATTGACATAGGAGCCGAAAACGACATCCATCAATGGGAGAGTGGTGCCCGAGGCAATCATGCAGAGGAAGGCAAGAGAGTTGATGATCCATCCCTTGGTGTCATTGTACTTGAAGACGCGCTTGTCGAGGTCAGCAAGCTGCCATGTTTGTGCAATGGGAAACAAGCGATGCTCACAAAGTAATATTTGAACGACCCATCGCCACCATCTTTCTTTTCGTCTTTCGGTGTCTGTGTCGGTGCTTCTGGAGTAGGTCTGGTAGATGCATCAGGCGAAGACGAACGCTCCTTTTGTTCCATTATGACGATGGGCGTCTCTGTTGGGGAAGTGTTGGGCTGCGAACGATGTCGGTGTACGGAATAGAGATCGAAACGTCGACCACGACGGCGGAGACTTTTGTGGATGGCATGAAGATCAAGCTTCAAAGGCTAATAATCAGACGCCTCGATTGGACCAACTGTTTGTTTTTATTAAATCAGCAAGGGCACAAAGGAGAGAAGGGGAGACGGCAAGGCTACCCGATCCCTTTGAAGGCGTACAGGATCAGCGTGGGTCCCGGGCGATTAGCTGCACATTCGGGTCCCTAGAACCCGGAGTCCTAGCGAAGTAACAGAGCAACGAAGGCAGCAAGTAAGGCGATGCGTCACCCGGCGGGAGAGGTGTGGGGAGGCGAAGGGATAATTGGTGGGATGAATGGATCCGTGGCGCTCTGAGATGGACTTTTATCTTGTGCCGTAGCCTCAGCACACCTCAGCACACTCAGGTTGGAGTCGTCACTATACGACATGTTGCTGCAGATGCAGGATGCTGCATGGAGCGGGCAGGCAAAGTTTAAGGGCAAGAGCGATTGGTGGGTGATACGGCTGGCTGTTCGCGGCAATTGGTGGACTACATGGGAGAATACTAAGTACGCGGTGAGGGTAGATTCGCTAATAAGTTGGTATGTGTTGTTGTGATGATATGCGATGATCTAGATGTGATAATATGATGAGCGGCGGCGAATGATGAAAAAGTGGATACCCATCAGCCCGCGGCAGCGTACATATCCGTGAACTGTTTGACTCGCGCTCGGTGCAGTCACATCCTTGTCGTAAAATGGTTTTGGGACTCACATTGCAATTCATGCTATCTGGATTACAGTCATCAACCGTCACCGTACGCGTCTTGAAATGCTTTTTTATTCTTCACCTCGCCGGCGATGGCCGTTTACACCCGACAGATGCCCATGAAATGAAGTGTGCGCGCTTGCCATCTGCCAGCTGCCAACTGCGCCACCTAAAACACGACGGTCCGATCTTCGGCGTCCGCGGCCCCCGCGGTGCCCGGCTGCACCGTATATTGGCCAGCCAGTCTGCTGCTACCCTCTCTGCAAGCTTCTGCTTCCGCTTGCTTCTGCTCTCGACGAGCTGCAGCAAGAAGACAGGCACAAAGTTTGAATTTGCCAAATCAGCTATTCGCCCAGCACCAACAGCACGTTTTTACTCGACATTGGAAGCGCCACCAAGAACGACCCCCCCGGCCAATTCCTGTTGGCTCAGCCACAACCAGCCACAAGCCAACGTCTGACATCCGCACCCGCCTCCGTGACTCGGCGCGTCTTCCCCTCCTGCAGCTCAATATAGTTTTTTTTTCATTTGTTAAACTGTCCGCCTCGATTTTCCGCCTCACGATTTCTTCTAGAAGGCCGCTCACCGCGTCGTTTCCTATTCTTATATCCGCATTCCGACTACCGCCATCTTGTGTCACGCTCACGCTCACGCTTACTCCCACCAAGACGGATTCCTTACGCCACCCCCAACGATTATGCTGCGTGCTGGGCTGGGCTAATCGCATCTACCTATTCACCCAATTTGTCTCTTTTTTTCTTCTTTTGTCGTCATTTAGCCTGCGGCTTCACGCCATCTCGCTAAACCCAGTTATGAAGTCAACGTGCTTACCCGGCTTTTCCGTTTGAATTATCCGCCCTACTTTCAAGCCGCCTCTGTGCACCCTCTAGTGCAACACCCTAAAAACAGGGCCTTTGTTGCATCGTCCCTTTTTTATTTTCCCGTCGCTGCTTTATCATTACAGCCCAAGTCACTGCCAATCGCGGCTTTTTTCTACGTCAATCCCCGCGTCGCCATGCAGCAAAGCAGCCCTCAGCAGCCGCAAGTCCTCATGGTCGGCCCCGCTGCCGCCAACGCAGCCGCTGCCGAAGATGCCTCTGGCCGTCGAGCGGTAAGATGCCGCCCCGTCCCCCTTTGTATTTATTTTATTTCTTACCTCATTTCTATTAATACACTTTTCACTTGTTGCTCTTTGTTTATCTGTACACCCCCCTCTGTCCTTCTCCGCACACCCCTGCTGCTTGTTCCCCATTCCAGCCTCATCTTCATCTACACCACGGAGTGCATCAGCAAGACTTCATTCCTAGTGTCGCTTCGTTCAGAAATTCCCTCTACCCTCCCTCGGCCGTGCAAAATACCGCAACGAAGCCATCATGCCAAACCGTAGTGTGCTCTGCTTGCCGTCTGCGCATGCCTCTCATTGTCACAAGCTTGCTGTTATTTCCCTCACCCTGCGTATAAAAGAGCGATTTTGTCTCGGATATCTTTTACTAACCTGCTCATTTTCCCGCTCATAGTGCGATCAGTGCCGTCTCCGCAAGGTACGTCACGCTCCTTATTACCCCGGCCCAGTCTTGTCTTTCTCTATTTCCTCGTACCGTCTTTCACCATCGCGTCTCAGGCAAGCATCGAGAAGCCGTTGCCATGATTGGTGGTTCTGCCGATTATGGCTTTTGCAATGAGGTCGGCGCCACCATGGCACTCACCCTATCTCGATGCCAAGGGCATCCTACCCCCTGCTCTCCATCGTTATAGATTCCGCTAACAAACTGTTACCCAGATCCGCTGTGACAAGGACTGGCCTTGCTCCAACTGCAGAACGGCCAAGCGTCCTTGTACTTCTACCGGCGCTGGTCAGCGGCCTAAAGAACCCCGCCAACGTGTTCTCATATCTTCTCAATAGTATGTTGCCGCTACTATGCTGTGACCGACACACGCTGACCACACCAGTGAACGCAAGATTGACCAAATCGAGTCGCGCCTCGGCAGCATCGAGACACTTCTCAGAAACCTCGCCACGTCGGGTGTTCCAAACGACGCTGCCAGCCGCATCATTTCCACCCCGCAGACAGGCAGCAGCGGCCCGACGTGCGAGTCCACTGCCGACTATGAGAGCAGTGAGGAGGACGCCGCTTTTGGCGGCGATTCGGGTTTGACGGTCCACACTGCTTTTGCTAGCGAGTTTCTTGAGCGTGCAGTGAAGCGAACGTCGCTTCGCTCCGCCAACCCTAAGATGGAAGCGGCTTTGGCGAATCTCGGCCAGCTCGTCGAGATGCAGCAAAGCCGCCCGGAACATCGGCCCCGGTTCCCGCTGCAGCGCGCTGTTCCGCCCGGCGGTGTATCCAAGCTACCTCTGCCACCCATGGCGCTAGTGGTAGAGCTACTCAAGAAGAACAAGGGTATACATGACCAACCATCTCTGTTAATACCGTGCTAATTGGCCTAGCTTCTCCCGTGACACTATTCACCATCATGTGCGACTTGGTTGGCGTTACAGACATCACCACCCTGTGTCGAGCGGTATACTTTCCCACAGAAGACGTGTCTGATGCCACCTTCGCCGTCGTCAGCGCGCTGCTATACAACTTGTTCCTAGAGCAGCATTCCCTTTGCTCAGACCCCGACGTGAGGGAAGAATACAACCGTCATTTCCAACTATGCCGCGCCAACCTCGAAACCACACTGGCCAACCTACCGATGCTCTTGTCTGCTAAAATCGACAATGTCCAAGCTCTTCTCCTTGGCGTACGTCTCCTTTTTTTTCCCCGCCATCTTCATCATACTAACTCACAGCAGAGCCTCTACGCCGTGGACGTCTCCCGCCCCACCGTCGCCTGGCACTTTGCCTCGGCCGGCGCACAGCTCTGCCTTACCGGCGGCTTCCACCGCCAAGACAGTCTCGCGCATGACCCGCCCGAGATTGCGCGCATCAAGCGCATCCTCTTCTGGCACATTTACACTCTCGATAAGGGTCTCGGATTGCGACTCGGTCGCGCTTCCGTGATTCATGAGTGCGACATTGACATCCCCCGCGTCTTTGAGTTTGATTTACTCGACACCAGCGGCGCCGACACCGTGCCGACCATGTGGGTAGAGATATCCGGCCTGCAGAGCGTCATATACGAGCAGTTGTACAGCCCCGCAGCGCTGCACTGCCCGCAGGACGAGCTCGTGCGTCGCGCGCGGGGGCTGGCCGAGCAGTGCCGCAAGTTGGGCGTCCGTGGCGACAAGGCGAGGAGCAACGCCTACAGCTACATCAAGCAGATGAATATCTCGGATGTGGTGGATGTCTTCATCCGCGGGGATGAAGTGCAATACTACGTGACGCAGACGCTCATCTATCGTGTCATACCGGCGCCTGAGCGCTCGGTGAGCCGCTTCTGCGATGAGTGTCTCGAGGCGGCGCGGAGGGCTATGAGTGCGCATCAGGATTGCGCGCGGTTAATCGATCTCGGGAGTTTTGTTAAAACCATATACGTTCACTGGTAAGAAGCCGCTTTTGCATTACAATATCCTGTCTCGTCCTGAATGCCCCGCTAATATCTATAGGAACCTCCTTCTAACCCCGTTTGCTCCTTTCTTCGTTCTGTTCTGCTACGTCATTGAAACATCATCTGCCGACGACCTCAAGATCCTCAAAGAATTCGTCGCCTCGTTAGCCCTGGCGCGGGACTCGTCCGAGGCGGTCGAGAAGCTGTACCGTCTGTGCCAGGTCATGTACGACGTGCTGACGCTGTATGTCGAGGCAAAGTCGGCGCAGCAGCAGCACCAGCAAGACGGCGGCGGAAGCAACGGCCACGGCGTCGTGCCCATTGGCGACGAGTTTGAAATGTACCTCAGCCAGCTCGGGTTGATGCCCATGGAAGACCAGACCATGACGGGGGCCGCGCACGACGGTAGCGGCGGCGGCGTGCATCCCAACGGACAACCGACGGCGGCGGGAAGCCAGGTGCCGCACAATCCGCAGGTCGCGCAGATTGCCGACTGGTTCGTAAATAATCGCAACATGATGGGGCTGCTGGAGGAGGACCTATCGCATATCGAGTCGTATCGATGGCTGCAGCCGGGGGCCGCACATCTGCAGCAACAGCAGCAGCAGCAGCAGCAGCCGCATCAACAGCCTCACCAACAGGCTGGGCAGGTGCCTGGACCGACGAGTAATTCAGTGCATGGACACCATCACACGGGATCCATGTAGGAAGCAAAAGCTGTTGCATGGCAAACCCAACTTGTAATGATAATGATACCAAAAAAAGTCATGACTTGCTTGCAGGCAATTTTTCCTTTTGATTTCAAATACATCGTTTCTGCGTAACCTCATCTCGTGTGGACCTCTCAATCGGTCGGGTATCTCGGATCGTACACCTCGTAGCCTTCGTCTTCGGTATCGCTCTCGCCCGTTCCCAACGGTGCTTTGATAATGGCCGTCGTAGCCACTGCCTCCGGCCGCACAAGCGGCGCCGCCGCCTCGATTTTCCCCTGGCCTTCTGCGGCGGGCGCCATTGTGCTTTTGAACCCACTCTTCTTGAAGCCGCCCTTTTTGAAGCCTCCTCCAGCCGTCGATGCAGCAGCGCCGCCGCCGTCGGGCACCTTGATGCTGATGAGGCCGTCAGCCTTGGCCTCGGCCTTGCGGGCCCGCGCGCCGGCTGCCGGGTCCCGGACCATGGCCTTCATATCCTTGAGACGTTGCTTGTGGGAGTGGTCGTAGCTGCCAAGGTGCGCCTCGTAGTCGTTCATCCGCGCATATCCCTTGGCGCAGAGGGCGCAGTAAAATGATTTCTGTGCGTCGCGGGCCGACGACGTGGCGGCGGGAGGGAGGGTTTGGTGTCGCTGGGCAGGAAAGCGTCAGTAGTCTGTGACAAGATATACCAGGAATATAGGGGCGTACCGGAGGCATTTTGAGGATGCCACGCGCTTGGGATAATGTGAAGTGTTAAAGCTTTGAAAGAGGGTTGGTGTTTGTTGGAGTGGACGATTAGGTGGGCGAAACGCTGAAGCGCGGTGCGCGGCTCAGTGGGGGAAGAGCGGCGCGGCGGGGCTGTTTCAGCGTGACTGCCCACTGAGAGCGCTGCAATTCATGCTGACGGGGCCCGCCTCGGCTCCCCACGGGCCACAACTGGGCCCTGAGACGCCCAACGCGACGACCAACAGCTCGGCCACCTCTCAACACGCCTCCCATTGTGTATTCTCGACCCTGCGAAACTCATCCCGACTCACAAGCAGCACTAAAACACCGAACTGCAAAGTGTGGATCGAGCACGCTTCAACCGCAGGCTTTCGCCATGGACGGCACACAGTCGCTCAACCACCGCGCGTCGCAGCAGACCATCATTTCGCTGCTCGAGCTCGACCCGTCCCCGATCGAGTCGCCGCAGCCGTCCGACGAGAAGACCCTCGATGACGGCGTCGAAACTGATGGCTCCGACACCATCATGGCGGCGTCGACCGACTCGGCGAGCACCACAACAGGGCCCGGCCTCAGCACCCACGGCGGCCACAGCACCATCTTTTACCGTACGACTTCCGTCTCTCCCCTCTGCCAACCTCCGACTTGTGTACTGACCAAATCCTGCCCCTGTCAGTCTCACGCATTCAACGCTACTCTAGCTACGCAATGTCCGTCTTCACAACCCTGCACCTTGCCAACGTGTCTCTTATCCCCGCCGCGCAGCGCTCCGTGGCCGCCTCCGAGACCTACCTCCTCATGACGCGCGAAATCTACCAGACGCCCCTCCTCGAGCCGCTCCTTGTTGCCGCGCCCGCAGCCCTGCACGTCGGCGCCGGCATCGCTCTCCGGCTGCTCCGGCGGCGCGCCAACATGCGTCGCTACGGCGGCGGCACGCCCGCCATGTACGCGCTGCACCGCTCACAGACGGGCGCCGCGGCGCTGTCCCTCTGGCCGCCCTTTAGCTACATATCCGCGTCCGGCTACGCGCTGGCGGTGTTTAGCGCCGCGCACGTCTGGGCGAACCGGCTGCTGCCGCTGGCAGTCGACGGCGACAGCGCCAACATTGGGCTGGCGTACGTGGCGCACAGCTTTGCGCGGCATCCGGTGATTGCGCACGCGGCGTACTGGGGGCTGATTGCGTCGGCTGCGGGCCACATGGTCTGGGGCGCGGCCAAGTGGTGCGGGTGGGCGCCGTCGACGCAGGGATGGAGCGGCGCAGCGGCGCTGACGGTGGATAGGAAGACGCGGAGGAACAGGAGGAACAGGTGGCTGTCGCTGCATGGAGTGGTGGTGCTGGTGGCGGCGACGTGGGCGGCGGGCGGGATGGGGGTCGTGGCGAGGGGGGGCCTGCAGGATGGATGGGTGGGAAAGTTGTATGATGACATGTTTGCGAGGGTCGGGCTGTGAAGATATCATGGTCGTTGCATTTCTGGAGTTGAGCGGGAAAATATGCAAATGCCGTGTGTCTTTTTAGTCTTTAGTATGGTTTATTATACCCATGCTACACCCGTATATAGCATGATACTAATGTAAATGAGATGGTAATTTCCAACTTTAAGCTTACTTGCTTTTCTTCTTTTAGGCTACTCTCAGCGGTGAAGGATCGGAGAATTTGCACAATCAAGATCATAGGGTCGTTCAAGTGCCCTGTTTGGTCCACATCGTGAGCGATTCAGGTAGGTCAAACTCAACCATGAATTGCATCGCTACCGTCTTGCTTATTCAAACAAGGTCAAAATGTCGCAACAGATATTCCGCCATGTTAGGTTCGGCCTCGGCGTGCTTTTGGCACTCGCGGGAGACCTTCGCGGGCGAAAATGTACATGCGATACCACTGCCGCTGCCGCGTTTGGTACTAGAGCCAACTCGACCGATAGTCGGTGCGATTGCGAGGAAGCTCAGCGTGGTGGCGGAAATAAATAAGAATTATGTGACAACGTCGAAGTTGTGGCTATGGATCGAAGCCGCTTTGGAAACGCAGCCTGATACATCGCAGTCTTGCTAGAGGAGAGAACCTATCTATTTGCAGCGTGCGGTCTCTTTCTTCCTCCCTCTCTCTCTCCCTCTTTGTGAGCGGGAAAAATGTCGTCTTGATGCTCTCGGTCGGCGTAGAGACGAGTTTCTGTCCCCAAAGTCGAGCCTGTGGTCCCACCATGTCTGGTGCAGTCATTTGTGTCTGCGGTCTTTCGTTGACAGACAGATAGTCTAAGGGTAACATAATGTACCCAATCTGCTCAGCGCTACTCTTTGTCGCCAGATATATGTAGTCAAGGTTCGTCAAGCGCCTCATAACTGCCACGTGATGATAGCCACTGTTCCTCGAGGACGTGGCAGCATAGTAAGCCACTAAAGTATCAACGAGCCACAAGAACACTCTTCTTTGACAGTTGCGTACTTTAATGTTGTTCTTCTGTGAAGCATGTGACTCGTGCAAACAAAGAACCATTCACCATCCACTCACCAGCAGCTTTGCGATTGCGCGTCGCGAAGCGCGTGCCGAAGAAAGGACGTTTCATATAGAGACACACCTACGGGCTAAAATCCGCTGCTTTTAACTTTCGGAAAAATCATACATCCTCAAGACTGGGGACCAGCCGGACACTCAGTGAAAACACTCCACGAAGGAAACACACGCAACGACGCAACACAAGACAGCTCTCTACTATGGAGAACTCAGCACCAAGCGATCTGGGACAAACGACTCTCGCTATTGAGAGTGGCACAAAATCAGATTCAAAGACTCGACGCCCGCTCTTTATTTACGGCACACTTCGGGCCAAACCCTTACTGGCATGGGCTTTAACAGGCGACTCCTCGCGGGTAGCAGACATTGAGCACATGGGTGAAACCCGCCCTGGTTTCTAACTACACTCGACTAGCCGTCAAACACAGCGACTATCCAGCAGTAGTCGAAGTAGCAAAAGAAGAGGACTGTGTGGATGGGTATCTTTTGCAGGTGGACACGACGTCACAACGTAAGAAACTTGACGATTTCGAAAGTGAAATCTATGTGGTGAAAAGGACCACTGGCAAGCTCCTAGGGATCGATGGTCAGCCTACTGGAGAGACTGTGGATGCCGACATATATGTCTGGGCAGGAGAGAAAGAAATGTTGGAAGAAAACTCGTGGGAGCTCGAGAGGTTTATTAAAGAGCGGCTTGATGACTGGCTTGATCTTTTTGATGGAGTGGAAATGGTGGGTGAGGAAAGTGATGAGTAAGGAGCACATAATAAATATACTTGCTTATATACGGTAAGTTTCGGGACCCCGCGAATTCTGTTAGGTGTTCCTCAAACACCACACCAGGTCAGTGTGACATGGTGACGTATGGTCACCAACTCCGAAAACAACGGCAAGATTTGCAGCTATAACCCAACAAATGGGAAATTTGGCATCTGTTGACGTCGGGAAAGCTGAACCTATCGGCGCTTTGTCACACGAAACCGCCAATGACGAGGCTGCCAAGTACGCGGAAGTGTTCAACAACGGTGAGACGTGATCGAGCCGCGAGTGGGTTAAGCTACGATGGAAACTTGACTTGCGGCTCGTTCCATTGCTGTGGTTCAATATTACGCTGGGAGCCATGGATAAAATCACCACGTCTACAGCTGTCTTATATGGTTTTCAGGCAGATACAGGCTTATCTGGGGATCGGTACAGCTGGGTAGGCAGCGCCTTCTACGTAAGTCCATTTCGTTTGGTAGCCGGCGCTGTTCGGCCAATCCTCGCCCGTTTATCTCTTTCCTACCTAGTTTCCTGAAAACACGCGTCTGACAGTCGCAGTTCGGGTACCTATTTTGGTGTCTCCCCAGTGGCAGTTTGCTCCAGCGATTCCCCATTGCCAAGCTCATGTGCGCCGTTCAGTTTCTCTGGGGCATCATCCTCATCGCCACAGGCTTCGCTAGCAACTTTCCAACACTCATCGCCCTCCGTGTAATTTTGGGCGCTCTCGAGGCTCCAGTTGTACCAGGAACTTACTTGCCAATCTCCATGTTTTACTCGCGATGTGAACAACCTTTACGTACGGGTCTGATGTATACGGGTCTGATGTATACGGGTCTGTCCGTGTGCTTTACTGGCCCAATCGGCTGGGGCATCGGCTACCTGTCGGGCGACCATCAGTGGAGGAGCATGTTCCGGAGTACCGGTGCCATGACAATTTCGTGGGCACTCGTGATTGGAGCTTTTCTGCCGGATAGTCCAGTTCGAGCCAACTTTATCACGGACCGGCAAAAAGGCATCGTGATTGACAGGTTGCGTGCGGATCAAACCGGAGTCGAGAACAAAAGATTCATATGGGAGCAGTTCAGAGAGACATTGGTCGATCCCAAGACATGGCTCATGTTTCTCTTTCAGATTATGATCTCCATACCAAACGGCGGTCTTACAAACTTCACCCCACTCGTCATCAAGGGGCTCGGATTCACCTCGCAGCGCTCCACGCTTCTTACCATGCCAACTGGCATCATCCAGACTATATCATCGTACATGTGCAACGGCGGTGTTTTTTTCTTTGCGCAAAAAACTTCCCTCAGTACCAGTGTCGCACAGCGTTTGTCATAGTTGGAATTGTCGTTGGGCTAGTCTCGTCGGTGTTTCTTTATACAATACCTCTAGATGCCTTTCACTCTCGATTGGCTGCTTTGTACATGTCGTACTTTTACTTGGGCCCCTACATTTTATCACTGGGTCTCAACGCGGCCAATACAGCTGGGCATATCGAAAAAATTGTGACAAATGCACTAGCGTTTACTGTCAGTGCTTGACATGCTTGACGCTGTTTGAAGAAGGCCTTCACTAACGTTGTCCAGGCTTACTGCACGAGCAATATTATCGCACCCCAGTTTTTCAAAACACATCAGGCACCTTTATACCCGCTTGGCGTGGCCGCTATCTTAGCCAGCTATGTTCTCGCCATGATTTTAATTACTCTGTACGCGCTGTATTGCTGGAGAGAGAACCGCCGCAGAGATGCCATTGATGTGGCTGCTGGAGCAGATGGACATATCGATACAGACTTCAGAGACCTGACTGACAAGCAAAATATTCACTTTCGATATGTATAGTAAATTTTGCCATGCTATCTCATCCAAGTCTGATGAGGTCAGAAAACAGTGAGCGAAGCGTCATTGCAAATAATCTAGCAATACGCGCCTGAGGTAATTCCAAGGTTGTTGTAGAGCCTGAGAGCTCTCCTGGGTGGCGGCTACATCTACTGAACTCCTGACTCGGTCATGGGGTCTCTGGTTTTTGACCTCTTCTTCCGAAAACCAATAACCGTGAAAACCATATGGCACTCGCTGCGGTAACTTCACCCTGGCGATGACGGCGTCCATGCCGCGCGACATATTTACAGCATCAATCACCCAAAGCTCGCTGATCAAATGCTGCCGCACATCTCCATGAACATCTAGTTGCGATTCGTCAAATACGTACGTCAGCAACCATCCGTCTTCTTCGTTCCCACCTCGTCGCGGAACAAAGCGCGGCTCCTGAGCATACCAACCCTCTGGTAGCTGAAAGACACGCACCGGGTCGTTAGGATCTGTTGATGCAACGATTTCCTCCAGGGAACGAGTATCAACACAGCCTGTAATCGGCTCTGGGGGGCAATTGAGACCCTTGATAATGAGCTGCTGAACGTCGACGCGAACAAGCGCGTCGATTTTGATAGCCTTATCCAGCGCCGCCGAGAAGTTCGATGCTGAGCTGCAGCCGTATACGTACCGAGCGGGGGTCATGCAAAGATGGTTCGGCAATGATGGAAGTTCGAACGTCAGAGAAAGGAGAGCCCACTGCTGCGCGATTTTGGTAGCGGCAGGTTGAAGAGGGAATTGGTAGTAGTACAGACGGCATTGGTCAGTATCAGCCGGTGGTATGGACAGACCACCGGCAGAAAACACAAACGAGGCGGATGTCAGTCGACATGCTAGCAGATGTACAGCGTCTTGTGAGTCCCATGCATTTGCCGTGTGATAAATGCAGCAGCCTTCAGACTGAAACCATCGAATCTGCGAGGGATCGTGCCGTGGAAAGACTCCAAAACGAGAAAGTGAGCGGTCATCGTATGAGACGGCGGGCATGTTGCGCAAGAGTTTCTGCGGAGCGAGAAAAAGAGGCAAGTCCAGAATTATCGTGTGAGTGGGCGAGACGCCGAAATCGTGCATCATCTTCGCACAAGTGATACCCGGAATAGGCACATTGACCATGGAAGGTGTGTCTCGGATTTGAGCATCCGCAGCCACGACGGAATATCGTACATACGGTGAGACAAAGGTTGAGTGAAATAATATGAGCTCTTTCGTCCGCGGGTCAACGCGTGGATGAGCCGTCGTCCACTCGCGCAAAAACGCAAGCGGACCGTGGCCACCTAACAGCTCCTGCTCAGATTGGGAGGCTGGTACTGTTAGTTCTCCTTGAGTACGCCCACCTTGGAACCAGCCGACCGTGTCTAGCGACGGGAGCAGCACTCGCATTGGAGGTCCGGTCTCGCACGTCGCCAACGCGCGGCCATCATGATACAACAGCGCCGTGTTCGCGACCGAAATCTTCTAGATTGGCTGCCACGATCCCGGAAGCCATGAAACGATGATGAGCAAAAGCGTGCGTGCTACGCGACATGCTATCGCGATGTAGCTGGATGGCGGATTGACAAGTGTTGCAATTGAGGGTAGAATCGGCGTTGTCAGTGAGGGTGCCGTAGCCGACGACAGGTACACGTCGGTCAAGACGTATTGATTAACGAAGCTGGGATAGGTGCCTTTACCGGGATCTTCGAAAAACGCAACACCACTGAGCATGCCATCACCATCAAACCAGTGGGCGTCGCGGCCCAGATTCCGATTATTGGCTGGATTGCCGCCGTTGCGGACGTACTGACCACCGGAAAGCTCCTGGGGCAGATGGCCAGAGAAGACGCATCTTGTCAATGGAAGCGTCTTGTGGATGGGGGCGAAATTACCCTGCAGATATCTATTGAAAAATTGTCAGGCCATGTCTCACAACCCCCGCCGGGTCTGGGGGGCTCTGGGATCCTGCATACGGATGTGGTTTCGGCTGCAGAGGCAATGCATGCCCTGTTCGTCTCGCGTATTCAAGATAAACAATAAACACGGTGACGAGAGCGGTCACGCACATGAATGTCGCTGCGCTGATTGAGGCCGTGGTGCCCCAAAGTGCATCGATTTGCAACAGCGGCATTGTCGTTGAGGATCAGAGCGCGTGGACGCTGACTTCTTCAAGTTGTACTTGAAGTAGAAACTGTTCTTTTGCGGTACCAATGAGGGTAACTTGCTCCAAAACAGGAAACTTGTTCCAAATGTGCCGTCGAGGCCGGACTCGTTTAGAAAGGACGGACAGCTATCTCTCTGCAGCTGTGGCCGCAGTTTTTGCACAATGTTGAAGAAAAAGGCAAGATGATGGAATGAAGGAAATGCCGAGTGATCACTTTGCTCGCTGTAAGTCTTCACAGAAGTATTCTGGTGTTGAATCAGTAAAATTGAGTAGAGCCGAATTATCCACGTCCTGGTATATATGCTACAGCAGATCAGGGCAGAAGTTACACATTCATAGCTACCATCGGGATTCAGAATACGAAGAAATATATTCGCCGAAAATGTAAGTGACCTCTGCGACGCCTCAAAGGCTGAGGGGGTATGCGAACCAGTAAAACAAATCTGGCCCCGGCTGCATCATCCCGGTCAATACAGGATGCCACCGATATCCATGAGCGTGGTGCAACTCGCCGAATCGCGTTCATGACGACATGATGTGTATGGACTCAGATTTTGAGTAATAATCTCGATGCCCCAGACACATTACCATCCAGCACTCTCATGCTACTACACCCACCGACGGGCTCCCGATTCATAAATCTGAGACCACCTGGCAGACGCCAAAAGTCCGATACGGGTGATGGGAAAGTTGATGCAGATCTCGCGCGACTTCATCTGTATTGCTAATTCTCATAATAAGACCCGTCATTCCCTACGGAACAGGTAACTGGTCTGCCTATCAGGGCTTTATCACCATATCCCGCTTCATTTTACGATTTTTGCTGGAAGTTCTTCCGGCTATTTGACCTGGCTCCCTTGAGACACTCTCAGCGTCGGCACCATGGGGTTTGATTATGCTTATGTGTGAGTGCAAACTAAATTACATTAGACATACTTGGGTACTGACAGTTTGTCACGTGTGTGTAGCCATCTCAAGTTTACTATACCACCCGCCATTCTCCTGTCACTTGTATACCGTCCCTTTTCGACACCGCTTGATTACTACCGTGTTGCATCGTTGATATGCATCGCTGTGGTATCAACACTACCATGGGATTCATACTTGGTTCGAAATCACGTATGGACTTACCCTCCCGAAGCTATCATGGGACCGAAGCTTTTCAGCGTCCCCATTGAAGAAGTCTTTTTCTTCGTCGTTCAGACCTACAACACCAGCGTCTTGTATCTCATCCTCAACAAAGCTACCACACATGCCGCGTATCTGCATTCAAAGCCGCACCTGGAGAGTCAGATGCAATTGCGAAAGCGCTTAATTACATGGCTATTCTGCGCCGCTGTATTGCTCGCGGCATACATGGTCTGGAAAGGCGGCCGAGCGACCTACCTAGGTCTGATTATGAGCTGGACAGGCCCTTTTATGCTACTGCTTTGGACTCTGTCTGGTCGTTTTGCTCAACGACTACCGTTGCAGAATATCACACTCCCTATTTTTATACCGACTGTGTATCTATGGGTGGTCGATACCATTGCTCTTCGGCGAGGAACCTGGGTGATTCAACAGGCCACAAAGACGAGCTTTCATCTCTGGCCGAATCTGGAAATAGAGGAGGCTCTATTTTTCCTCGTGACCAACACCATGATTGTTTTCGGAATGCTCGCCTTTGACAATGCTTTGGCCGTGTTTTACGCATTTCCGGCCACGTTTCCAACGGTCACGGTCCTGCCACCGCCGACGACACTTGCAAGAGCGCTTCTCCTAGATTCTGCCTCACAGGACCTGGGCCGCGTCACCGCGATACAAGAAGCCATGGCTCGGTTGGAGAAGAAAAGCCACAGTTTCCACTTTGCGAGTGCGTTTTTTCACGGACGACTTCGCATCGACCTGACGCTGCTCTACTCATTCTGCCGTGCTGCCGACGATCTCATAGACAACGCGGCGACACCAGAAGAAGCGCGCCGCAATGTCCTATTGCTGCGCAAGTATCTCGATTTGCGCTATGCGCCGCAATCAGAGCATATAGAGTGCCGTAAAGAGCTCGAGTCGCTCATTGAAAGCTCCTTTCCACTCAAGACACACTCAGCACTGCTCTACTTACCGACTGACCATCTACCTGGTGCGCCGCTGTACCGTATGATTGATGGCTTCGAAACCGATTTGAAGTTTTCTGCTCAAGGAGAAAAGAGTTCAAGGCTCGCAGCGCAGTGGCCCATTGCAGATGAGGCTGACCTCGAGACGTACGCATCACGCGTAGCAGGGACCGTCGCAGAAATGTGCATCAGTCTGATACTTCATCATACTGCCCGCACGGTGACGCCTGAACTATGGAAATGCCTGATCTCGTCTGGTAATTGCATGGGGATGGCTCTGCAATACGTAAACATTGCTCGCGATATCGCCGTAGACGCGCGCATGGGTCGTGTGTACTTGCCAACTGAGTGGCTCAAAGCGTCCAAGCTCACACATGAGGATGTTCTCAGCAGACCTGGCAATGTTCGCGTCTTGCATCTACGTGGCAAGTTACTAAGGCAAGCGAATCGCATGTATGAGGACTGCAGGTCCGCCATTGAGCAGCTGCCTGAAGAGTCACGCGCAGCCATGCGCGTCGCGGTGGAGAGCTACATGGAGATAGGGCGAGCTCTGAAAAGCGGTGATTACAAATTAAAGGCGGGCAGAGCCAGCTTACCTGCACGGCGGCGTTTCTTGGTGGCGTGGAAAGCTATGTATAGGTAGCAAGGGGACCAGGCCGCGAAGATGCAGGATGCTGCGATGAGGTCATGGAGTTGTCAGCTCGATCTCGAACACCCCTGTGCGATGTAGCTGATCGTTTAGAGCTCAAAAACCATATGAGCTAGCTTGAGCCTACTGCGGTCTATTATGTAGGTGACAGGTGCTGCTTTACTGACTGGACAAGTGAATATGCCGACTCACCTTGCCAGCCAAGACAACCAAGACAAGAGCATGCACACCTTGCTGGTATGAATATAGATATTTCTCAAAGTTCCGATTTCAGGTATACATGCATGTTTCTCATTTTCATGGTGTAGCACAAATGCGGTAAATTAGACACACAACGTCGCTCAGGAGGTATTTAGTCGGCCGAGTACTCTCATCAGTCTTTGAGCGATCCTCTACACATTTCAGCCACACAGCCCTCAATACAGCACCATGGCTAAGCGGCCTTCCGCCATTGTAGTTGGTAAGTTGTAAAGTCCATTTTCATGTCTCTTGACTCTAACATGTGCTCTTCTGTCTCTTCTTAGGGGCTGGCATCGGTGGAGTCGCGTCGGCGGCACGCCTTGCCCGAGCTGGTTTCGATGTCACCGTATGCGAGAAGAATGACTTTACCGGCGGAAGATGTTCCTTGATTCATCATGAAGGATACGTAAGTTTATTTGATCGATTTGCTGCCTATTTTGTCACGGGCCAAGACCACGACACGGCGCTGACTTTTGGCTTGTAATAGCGCTTCGACCAAGGGCCATCGCTGCTACTCCTCCCTCGCTTCTTCGAAGAGGTTTTCCACGATCTGGGTACATCCATCGAGTCTGAATGCATCAAAATACTGAAATGCGAGCCCAACTATAATATCTGGTTCCATGACGGCCACTGCTTCAGCGCATCCACCGACTTGGCGAGCATGAAGCTGGAAATTGAGAAATGGGAGGGTGAGGCTGGCTTTCAGCACTTCCTATCCTTTCTGCAGGAGTCTCACAGGCATTTGGAGCTCAGCGTGACCCATGTTCTAAGCAAAAACTTTACGTCGCTCCTCTCCATGGCGCGGCCAAGCTTTCTGCGACACATTATCAAGCTTCATCCTTTCGAGTCAGTGTATAGCCGGGCGTCAAAGTATTTCAAGAGTGAGCGGCTGAGAAGAGTCTTTACTTTTGCGACTATGTATATTGGTCTCTCACCATATGATGCGCCAGGAATATATTCTCTCCTGCAATATTCAGAGCTGGCTGAAGGTATCTGGTACCCCCGTGGAGGCTTCCATCGCATCATTGAGGGCCTGGTTGCTGTTGGAGAGCGCCTAGGAGTAAAGTATCGCCTCAACGCAGCAATTGATCGTGTCATGGTCGACGAGCAGTCAAAACGCGCAACCGGCGTTATTTTATCATCGGGGGAACAACTCAAGGCCGACGTCGTCGTGATCAATGCCGACCTAGTCTACGCCACGAACCATCTCCTACCTACCACACCGCGCGCTGAGCGTCTTTTCAAGCAGCCGGCTTCCTGCAGCTCCATCTCCTTTTACTGGGCATTGTCCCGCGAGATACTCCAACTTCAAGCGCACAATGTCTTTCTCGCTGATGAGTACCGCGAGTCCTTTGACGCAATCTTCAAGCGGCAGGATATGCCAGAGCAGCCGTCTTTTTACGTCAATGTGCCGAGCCGCGTCGATAAAACCGCCTCGCCACCCGGTACCGATGCCGTAGTGGTTCTTGTTCCAGTTGGTCATCTAGGAGAGTGTACGACAAGCGAAAAGGACTGGAATAAAATGGTGGAAGCCGCTCGCGAATGCGTCATCTCTACACTGGAAGCCCGTACCGGCGTCAATGGACTGAGGGACGCTATAATCAAGGAAATCGTCAATACCCCGGAGACCTGGAAAAGTCAATTCAATCTTGATCGCGGCGCTATACTTGGACTGAGTCACAGTTTTTTCAACGTCTTGAGCTTTCGACCGAGTACCAGATATCCTGATGTAGCTGCGTGCTACTTTGTCGGTTCAAGCACCCATCCAGGAGCAGGGATGCCAATTTGTCTAGCTGGAAGCAAGCTTACAGTCAACCAAATATTAGAAGACTGGAGTATGGAAAAGCCATGGGCCGAAAAAGGTACAGCGCCAGGACCAGCGCCGAGCGCGAGCGCCCTTGTTCCGCTGAGCTTGCTGTTTGGCATTCTTTGTATGTTGGTGTCGGTAGGACTGGCATTGAGACTGTGGTGACAGAGAGACTGTACCAGAGCAGTTGAGAGTCAATTGATTAGTATATGTCTTTGTGATGGTATGCCGCCTTTGACCGAGCCGTGCAGAGGTAATTGTTACGCCCATGACATCTGACAAGATGGCTTGTTTCGCTTTCACGTGTCAAATAAGCAATAACATTACCATTTAGGAAGGCTCGACATCCTAACCAGCTAAAAATCAGCCTTGCTAATGAGCCCTTAAATTCTTGTATTTGTCTTGGCGAAATCGCTATACTGGATTCGGTCAGATTAGCGGTTGATGCAGCCACAATTCCAGTCTTACCCCGCAGTCTAAATCTCATGATGACGCCGCCAGGGCGGCAACGGAGCACTCGCATGGCACAACCGGTCCGCGGAACCGCGATGCTGGCCAACCCCGCGATGCTGGCCGACCCCGCGTTTCTGAGACCCTCGGTTCTCGGGGGTATACCCGGGGAACGTTGATTTTGCACACACACGATGCTGGCGCAGATCCCGACAAAAGAGCGAAATACGATGAACCCCCTAGATTTGCCCACAGACCTGGGTGGGCAAAGTATTTAGCCGAGTAGACACCATCTCGGGAAGAGACAAGCCCCGCGTCCATTGCCGAGTACCGTTTGGGGAAGAGACAAGCCCCGAGTCCGTAGGCGAACTTAGAGAAGGTGAAACAAAGGGATGCTTAAAAATTTTGCGTCTCAAATTTTTTTGAGAAATATTATTTAATACTAGCTGCTGCTTTGCCCATCGAATCACGAGCAAAGACTTGAATCCAGTGAGGCCAACCACGGAACCCAGTGATGTAGCCCATATGTGACGGCACATTCACTTCCCCAGCAGTCCTGCTAAAGATTTGCGCCGCAATACAATCTGCCACGTGCTCCGGCGTCAGCATCGGTATCTGGTCCTGCACCTCCTTGAGCCCCTCAATGTTGTCCAAAAAGGGCGTGCGGACAAAGTTTGGGTTGACGACGCTCGTCATGACGCCATCCGCGCCGTGGAAGCTGCGAAGCTCGGCGCCGAGCACCTCGTGAAACGCAATGGCGGCCGACTTGCTCGCGCAGTAGTCGGCCGCCTTTGCAATCGACGCGTGGCCGGCGAGGCTCGCGACCGTCACGACATGGCCCTTGTTGAGCCGCATCATGTGCGGCAGAAACTCCTGCACCGTCGTCCAGTGCGCAAAGCAGTTGACCTGGAACACTTTGGTAATTACCTCCATTGGCATGTCCATGATGGTGAAGGGCTTGGTGATTCCCGCATTGTTGATGAGGATGGACGGCTCGCCAAAGTGCTCTCGCACGCGGTCCGCGGCTTGCGCCACCGAGTCGCGGTCTGTAATGTCGCACTTGAAGAAGCGGATTCGGGCATCGTTCTGAAACGAGTTGGGGGGGTCTTGGATATCGAATATGGCCACCCGAACGCCGCGCTTGGCCAGCCTCTCCACGGTGCACTTGCCGATTCCGCTGCACCCTCCCGTGATGACTGCTATTTCGCGATCCCACTTCCAGTTCCCAGACTTTGTGAGACGCCACGAATTGAGCGCAATGCTGTTCAGTGTGGAGTTGATGTAGCGGACAACACTTAGGCCTAGGAGGATCTGGAGGCCCTTCTTGACAACGTCGAGACCAACAGACGGCGGCGCGTGCAGCGCCTTGAGCAGCTGCAGCTTTTTCTCCTCCGTTGCAAATATGAAGGCAAACAAGAGGGAGCCCGTGACAGAAGGTGACAGCAAAAGGCCGTTGAGCTGAATGAGAGCCTTGGCTGGCGTCGACGACGAATTCTGAAGCATCAGCGACATGGTTGCATAGTGACAGAGGCGTCGATGGTTATGGGAGTTAAAAGACGGGAGGGTGTCTTTTATAAGTAGTCAAATAGTCTTTCAGCCGTGCCCGCCCCCCTTTTCTCGCTTGGGATGTTGACACAAACACCGCCCAGATGTAGAACAAGTAGACGCTTTGCGCTGACTCGCTGCCTTTTGCTGTACTATTCCAAGTAGCGGAGCCTATTAAAGGTTATCTCGGCAAAAGGCAGGTAAATAGGCTATGAGCATCGAAATCTTCACATGATTAGCAACCTCCTCATTATACCACACACGTGCCATGTGTTGTTGGTCAGAGAGAAAGACAGAGGCAGTGATATAGCCGAACAGCGTCATTGAGGTGTCCTTGTAGTTACTATTCTCCTCGTTATACCACTTACATGTGCTGTGGACCAACAAAAAAGATAAAGGCAGAGCTATAGCCTATATTTTCCATTGATGCTTCCACTGAGATCATTCTTTCATCATCTACCGAACTGAAGCTAATTCTATACCAATATCTATAATCAAAGAAACCAAAATTATGGTAGTAACTGGGTAGCTCATCTTATGACCAAATCTGTCTTGACGTCGCCATACTTTGCCTGCAAAAGCCCGCGCATGTAGTTGTCCCTTGGAGCCCAGACGCCCGTTCCACCCTTTGGCATCTTTGCATACGCACCTTTGAGATAGGTCGCCTGAAGTGTAAAATGAGGGTGCAAAGACATTGCATCGGCGCGTTCCTTCTCCATATACGGATACGCAAACTTGCCGTTGGCATCTTCAATCTGTTTGATGACGCGAATCATGACATAGACTGCGCAGTCGCATCCTAGCGTCCACGACGCGTTTTCAAATCCGACGGTGAAGAATAAGTTTGGCGTGTCTTGAAGCATGCCCGCTCTCCACAGGAACCGGTCCGCCACTGTGACTTCCTCTCCGTCATTGGTAAAGGTGATGCCGCCGCCGAAAAGTAAGCGTAGCCCAGTCGCCGTGACGATAACGTCCGGGTGCAGCTCCTGACCAGAGGTGAGCTTGATGCTGCGTTCAGTCACGGTGTCGATGGTGTCCGTCACGACACTAGCTTTTCCGCTTCTCAAGGCTGCGAACAAATCGCCGTCCATGGAAGCGCACATGCGTTGCTCCCAAGGCTTGTATCGAGGGTTAAAGTGAGGATCCCAGCTAACGAGGGGCGGCAGGTGTTTTTGGTTTTCATATCGCACATATCTTTTGACAAGACCGGGTGCAACACCGCACAGCTGAATCAGCGCGTAGACTTGGATGATCCAAACCCAACGGTTGAGCCAGTGTGCCATGCGGCGGGGGAAGAGCTTGAAAAGGAAGACGACGAGCAGCCCACGATTCGGCAAGGGCATCACGTACGTCGGACTGCGTTGTAGCATTGTGACATGCTTGACTTTGTCAGAGACAGTAGGGACAATAGTGATAGCCGTAGCACCTGATCCAATCACAACCATCTCCTTGCGTTTGTAGTCATAATCGCTGGGCCAAAATTGAGGGTGAATGACTTTACCCTGAAACTTTTCGATACCCGGTATTGTAGTCTGTAGTGGTTCCTCGTAGTCGTAGTAGCCGGTGCCAAGGTAGATGAACCGTGTTGTGTAAAAGACAGGGTTCTCAGCGTCATCATTGACTACCACTGTCAACTCCCAGCATTTCTTCTTTGGGCTCCAGTTGGCAGCTTTCACTTTTTGTCTGAACCGAATATGCTTGTCGATGCCATTGTCTTTGGCGGAGCGTTCCATGTATTGCTTAATCTCTGGGCCCATGGCGAGCGTCTCTTGCTTTTGCCAGGGGTTCCATTCGAAGCCAAAAGTGAAAATGTCAGAGTCTGACCGGATACCAGGATACTGGAACAAGTCCCATGTGCCACCAATGGCATTGCGACTTTCCAAGATGGCGTAGGTCATGCCTTTGGGGCCCTCGGACTGGAAGCGATAGGCTGCATTGATGCCAGCAACACCAGCGCCGATGATGGCCAGGTCGAAATCGACTTTCTCCATGGTTCCGTCCTGCGTAGGAGATTAAGCGTTTTCTTTGCAAATGGCAAGTAAAAAGTCTTAAAAGAATATATTCTGGGTGTCGAATTTGTAGAATGCCTATGAAGTAGCCGGAGGGTATCACTCGGCTGGGGTATACATTTAAAGGAACAGGTTGCAAAGCGGAGGACCATGCAGAGAATTTCTTTTACCAAGCAGAGGTAACCCAATCACATGTAAAACAGAATACAATTAGGTACTCCCTAATTGCGGGAAACCCTTTGTAGTAACGTAGTAGCCGGAGGGTATCTCCAAGGCTGGGATATACTTATCAAGGGACAAGTTACGGAGCCGGTGCAAAGAATCTCTTTTGTCAATCACATGTGAAAATGAATTATAGTCAGTTCCCCCGTATCTGAAGAAGTTTAAATGCCAAATCTCACCCCGCATTGAGATTCATGTTACATGTGATAGCATCCAGGCGAGACGGAGACGGAGCTCAAACGATGCTGCCGGTGGAGATCGGCCGTGTTTAAGGTCTGATCTCATAGTTGTTGAAGGTACGAACAAGGTCCCCAACAGATAATTACCGAGCCCAATAGAGCAAAGGAAATCTCGGTTTTCTTGAATATGAATGAATTTATAGATGTCAGCAGGCTCGTGCACGGTTTCATATATTTACTCAACTCCTGTTCTTATAAGTTGACGGATTTGGCCGGAACATTTCCCCCAAATTACAGCACCGTATCAATATCAAGAAAATATTATTGTATCACTTTAAGTATGACGAGTCTACGCAAGATACCGTTGCGCTTCATTTTTCTCAATTCTCTGCTCGACTGTGCGTTGGTCAGGGTTTTCCACTTACGGCCAGACATAGGCGGCCTTTCGCCATTGTTGGTCTACGTTGGTATCTTTCAGCTGCTGTTTGCCACTCAGTTGGTCCTTTTCTTCATATATGCCATTTTTGTCTATCCTTTTTACGTCTCGCCGCTTCGCCATCTGTACTCTCCCAAGGGAGGCAAGCCTTTGCTTGGATTTGGCTTAGAGATTCAAAAGTATGGTCCAGGACCAATGGCAAGAAAATGGTTTGTCATCTCTAAAAACTCCCTCGTACAAACAAGAGACTAATTTCACTTCTTCTCTCAAGGTTCTCAGAGACAGACTCTGATGACTTGATTCGCATACTGTTTCCAGGCAATCAAGAGGCTCTCCTCATTCGCTCGCCTCAAGCTCTTTCCGAAGTGCTTGTCAAGAACAGCATGCAATACGAGAAGCCAGACTTTGCACGCAGCTTTCTTTCGCACATCATCGGATGGGCACTGCTCACTACCGAAGGAGAGATTCACAAGAAGCAAAGGCGAAACATGAATCCTGCATTCTCTTTTCGTCATATCAAGGACCTTTATCCTCTATTCTGGAGCAAGTCTCAAGAAGTCATCACTGCAATGACAGAAGAGTGCCGAGAGAACTATGGTTCCGCGGACTACATGCGCATGGATATATCTGCTTGGGCTGTCCGCAGCGGTTTGGATATCATTGGTCTCGCGGCAAGCGGTATCGACTTTGGTGCCATTCAAAGCGCTCAAAGTCCGCTGGCCAATACATATTACAAGCTGAATCCTTCATCGGAAGACATTTTGCTTATTATACTCTGGGCTGTGCTTCCTGATGCGATTATGAAGAGACTTCCTTTATCGCGCATTAGGGACGTTACTACGGCGGCAGAGAGTCTCAGGGAGGTCGCTACCGAGCTCATTCGCGTCAAAAAGACAAAAATGGCGAACAAAGAAGACATGGGAGTTGACATTCTCAGTGTCGCAATGCGGGCAGGCTTGTTCTCCGACGAAGAACTAGTCGATCAGGCGCTGACCTTTCTCTCTGCCGGCCACGAGACTACTGCCTCGGCGCTGATTTGGGCGGTATATATGCTCTGCAGATTCCCTGCCGCGCAGCAAAGATTGAGAAACGAGATTCGTGCTGCACTTCCATCGCCACAGAATGCAGATTCGGGTATATCTAGCGCCGACATTGACAGCCTGCCGTATCTCAATGCTGTCTGCGACGAAGTTCTTCGCCTCTACGGTCCCGTTCCTGCAACTATCCGAGTCAACAACTGTAATACGACAATTCAAGGCCAGTTCATACCGCGCGACACGATGGTGATTATTCCTATCTGGGCAATCAATACCGACCCGCTACTCTGGGGTCCGGATGCCCATGACTTTAAGCCAGAGCGATGGCTAAAGTCGCACGACGATGGGACTGGTCACACTTACACAGCTAGCGCCGGTTTATCGAACAACTATGCCTTCATGACCTTTCTGCAGGGACCACATAAATGCATTGGTAATACCTTTGCAAGATCCGAAATGGCATGTCTATTGGCCGCGTGGGTGGGACGCTTCTCCTTTGAGCTTGATGATCCGGCGCTGATGGATGAACGAAACGTAATTATTCCCCCTAGTGTCGTTGCGAAGCCTGAAGGGGGCTTGCAGATGAAGGTTCGGGTTGTCGATGGTTGGTAAAGCTTAGATGGGCAGGCCGAAGTGTATGGAAGAACTACTGTATCGCGCTCCATTAAAAAATGTATGCAATGCTCACTTTGAATTATATTGTCTCTTTCAAACCCACGCTAGCTCTTGCTGTTGGACGAATCGGAGCGCGGGATATAGACCGGGCATTTACACAGCCAACACGGTTTGCAGTGGCTCTTGCTCTCGCCTTCCCGGTTCGGGTGAGCAAATATGCTTGTAATATTGGTAGAGTAGTCGTCGTTTATGAATGCAATTCAATTAATTTTCTTTGAAAACATAGACTCAGATTTGGGCCTAGCTAGGCTGTCCCGCCGGCAAACCGAGAGCTCGAATGCCGAAGCCGAGGCAACTCGCTACCAAATAAAACTAAAATGGCATCGCCAGCCAGTCCGTCCACCTCTCCCATAGTATTTTCTCTACAAATCAAACACTGAACTTATACTACTTGGGAGTCTTTTGTGACAATGGAAAAAATCGTCTTCTCTCTTGAAAGCGTCTCGTTCTTCGCTGCCGTTGTCGTGTGCGGCATCCTCTCGATCCGCATCATCGTTCCCCCCAACCACACGCCCAAAGCGAGCGCCTGGAAGAGCGACAGCGTCGCCTTCTACGCTGGCAACAATGTATTCATCTACATGTCCATTGTTGCCGTCTCTGCCCTCAACCTCTACTATGCCGCCCTCGTCGTCAGCCCGCCCGCGACGGCTGCCCGCATCTGCCCCATCGGCACCACAGCCCGCCTTAACCCGGAGCTGTTTGCCTGGAGCCCAACCACGATTGTCTCGTTTCTGGCGATCCTAGTCGGCGCGCCGCTGCGCCTGGGCGCCTTCCACGGTCTTGGTCGCAACTTTACATTTGGTCTGGCCAAGCCGAGCGGGCTGGTCACGAACGGCATCTACAGATACATCCAGCACCCCAGCTACACGGGCATCTTTCTGGTGGCAGTTGCTGCCGCGGCCACCTTTTTCCGTCCAGATGGTGCAGCCGCATGCCTGATTCCGACAAAATATGGGCCGCTCATCGATGCCTGGCTACCAACGGCCTATGCTGGGCTTGCGCTGCTGACCGTCTTGCAAATCTACACGCGCGTCTCTCAAGAAGAGGCCATGCTGAAAGAACTCTTTGGCAAAGAATGGATAGTGTGGAACAAGCGTACGGCCAGATTTATTCCAGGTCTTCTATAGTTATCTAATAATTTAAAAAATCTTGATTTAATAATTCTCTGTAGGTGGGTGCGTAGCAGGTGTATCTGGACTCCAACTACCTCTATCATGTCAAGGCCCCTACTTCAATCTCGACACGGACGGCACACCCATTACGAAACCCAACAAGATCTACATTTAGAACCCTGGGCAGACTATTTTCGTGTTTGAGGGACACGTGAGCTTTTGGATGAGGTTTAGCATGTGTACAGCTGACGGCGAGAATCCAGAGATGGTCTCGTTGCAATTCACTCGCGAGTCTCAATGTTTTGCGAATAGCGGCCCTGTCTTGACAATTTGCATCTGCCGGACCAAGCAGAAGCCGCAATACTTTTGTGTGCGTTTGCACGAGATTCTCTCTTTAGCAGCACGAATGACTTCAAGATGCGACTTCGTACCCACGCTCGACAATAACTCTAGACTGACGCGGCAGAACGAGACCAGTATCAGCTCTGCGACGCTCTGGCTGTGGGTGCAGGACACTTGATAGGACAAGCGACAGTGTATACTCACGAGTATACCCCAGAGACGAAAGCGAATAAGGCACGTGAAATACAGACCAGCTCAGTGCTCTTCTGTGCTGTCAAAGTAGTCGCTGCCTCATCTTCATCTGCCAATGGCATAGCGATTTTTGTAGAATACGCCCCTAAATCCTCCGACGACCACTGCGTAGTAGCAGCTGAGACCTGAGCCAGAGCAATTTCCCGATTCCGGAGCTCGTCCTCTGTGCCCATCGGTTTCGTCTCTAGTTGGTATCCATTCATCTTGAGGAACATGTCTGCCGCGTAAAGCGCCGTTCGCTTGTTTCCGTCCTGATACGGGTGGTTTAAAATGACTTTTGAGGCTAGAAGCCCGGCTAGATGGAACAAGTTTGTTTGCCCGTATTGCTTGTGGCGCATGGGCGAGTAGAGCGCCGAAGCGAGCATGGCTGGTTGGGTCGGCAATGCGAGACTAATACACTGTGAATACAGGCGCATCACCTGGGCAGCTGTAGGAAAACGGTAAGTGGGGGCTGTCATGTTGAGCCAATAGTCAAGTGATGATTAAAGTGCGAATATGGGCATGCAAATGGCATGTCTGAAGCAAATACCCAAAAAGCTTGGCAGGTCAAACCTACGAAAACAACCGTGCTATTTTTAGCGCCCCGGTGTGGACATGCATGGTAGGACAGGCAACAGAGACATGGAGACTGCGGAATAGTATAGTTACAGAGTGAAGAAATCGTGGAGAGAAAGGAACAGAAGAAACGCCAAAGTAGCGAAACTAGGGGTCATTATTTCCTAAACGCTCCAAGATCCAAATAGTCCTATAAGACGTAGACCTTTACAACACACGGTTCATGGGATATCTACTGAAAATATGCGGGTCAGTAAGAAAGGATATGCTGTACAACGTACTGCCAACATGACGTCGCGCGCACATGATGACCACGGTCGACTTATCTAGAACTCAAAGCCAGTAACAGTGAGAAGGATAATGATCTGAATCATATGCGATATCATGGGTTGTGTGATAACAGACAGCTTTTAAAAATGCAATGCCACGCGCAGCAACCGCTCGCTCGCTCAAGTCACCATCACATAGTACCCTGTACGCTACATCGCCGGGTTTGCGAGATCAGTCGTCCAAGTCGGGTTTGCTTTTCCGGCGAGAATTTGGTTATATAGTCTTGAATGCCCTGCCATTTGCCAGTTGGTCCAGTAGGAGGATGCTGCTCTGGTCAGAACGAGGACAGGAAACTTGCAGCCATACGCATCCAAAGTGGGCGTCATTAGCCATTGCTCTGCAGTTATCTCCCAATGTCCCTCCCTCTACCAATTTTTTAGTGAAGGGGCATATGTCAATCACTGATCGACAACGCAGTGGCGATTCAGCGCTGAACGAATAGCCTGACACCTTGCATGTATGCATGAGACGTCCCAATGCATAATGTAAGCCAGCCACATGATCAATATACTAAAAGCCACAGAAACCCCGCGTTGGGCATCTACGCAGGCCGAGAACGGGAGAGCAGAAATTCCTCAGCCTTGTCCCTAAAGCTTCTTTTCCTATGCCATTGGCAAGTGGGCTCTATCAAGGGCTACCAACAAGCATTCGTCCGAGTCACGACAATGGCAACACCCCATCACTACGGCGTCGGCAGGAGCCGCCGGGAGCTCTAACAAAACCTTTCGCATTACAGGTGTCCCAAATGGCTGGGACAAGGAAGAACTCAGGTCTTCCATGGGCAATTACTTTCAGAACGTTTCCATCCAGTCCCTTGCCCCGCGTATTGACGGTGGAAGTGGCCAAGCAACAGCAATTCTCGGTGGCCAAGTTCAAAATACAATGCTGGATGGAACCTGTACAATAGGTGACCTTAGCTGGGATACGGACTTTCACGAAATGACGACCCTCTTTGCACCGCCTGAAGAGGATCACAAGCTAGAGTATGTCGATGTGGAAGGCCAGGACCGGAAACACAAAAGGGCTGTCGAGACTGACTTGCCAACTCCCAGCATCATTGCCGTCTCCGGTCTTGGGGGGCATGCGTTTGGATCGTTTAAAGAAAGAGGCGGCAGTCACATGTGGCTGCGCGACTCACTCCCATACAAAATTACAGACAAAATCACGAAGAGGCCATTGGCCCGGGTGATCATTTATGGCCACCGCTCAGATGTCGCCCATTCCACAAATATACAAGGATATCCTGACATATCCGCATCTTTCCTACATAGTTTACGTCCTCTAGCAGCCGAGACTCCAACGAAGCCCATCATGTTCATTGGGCATAGCCTCGGAGGTATCATCATCAAACAAGTACGTTCTGTTGGCAGGCATGACGCCTGCCACTGCCTGACTCAACCATTGATGTCCCCCATCGTCAGTCACCTCTATTTAGCTTCCTCTCATGATCATTCCCTCATATGACACTTTCTCAGGTCATTTTACTGCTGGCTCGTGATGTATTTGTCTCCTTGCTCTCGCCCCTTTATTCGCCACACGTTCACACTATTCATGTCAACGCTCAATTCATTGACTACTTAGCTAGGCTCTCGTTCGTATAGCGGCATCAGAGATGCAACATCATACACTAAGAAGGCTGCTTTCTGCAACACGTGCAATCATCTTCTTTGCTGTACCTCACAGCGGTATGCGGATAGAGGCTTTGATAGAAATGGCAGACCCGAGTACCAACGGGCCCCTGGTCAGTTCTCTGAGCTTCGAGAACTCACCTGCGCTGCACACATTGAGGGAAGAGTTCAAGAAACTGTGCGACAAGAAGCAGAACTCACTGGGCGATTGCCGTTTCTTTTGCTTCTATGAAACAGAACGTTCGAGTACAGCTGCTCAGGTGCGTCTATTGGGCCCAAGAGAACAATGATCCGTACAACTTATATTGTCTAGGACCACGCGGGAATATGGCGTATGAATGGCCCGAAAGTACTTGCTGTCAGCATTGCATCTGCGAGATACTGCCCTCAGTCAGAGTCTGACGACCTTTGCGCTTGTGGTATCCAACGCTCGCATTCCGATATAGTCAAATTCAGTCGAAATGATGCTGAGTGCGAAAAAGTTTGGTCTGTGCTCCGAGACATGGCACGGCATACTATCTCGACTAAGGGTACGTACCATGACATGAGAAACGAGATGACGAGTTTCTGGCCTCGGACTACGCGTGACCTTGCAACTGATTCTTCCGCGCCTAGAAAATGTAATTCCGGATGAACGGACAGAAGAATGCATGAGAGCTTTGTGGTTTGAAGACATGAACAAACGGTCCGCAGAGATTGCAAAAGCCGTCGAAGGGACATGCAATTGGGTGTTTCAGGAACCCACTTACACCAGCTGGGTTTCGGCCAGCCGCGGGCTGCTTTGGATCAAGGGAAATCCAGGGACTGGCAAGTCGACGTTGATGAAGCACATAGTTCAGCATGTACGGCATCATCTCGCAAAAGGGACTATACTTGCGTCTTTTTTCTTCCATGACCGTGGAACAGAGCTGGAGCGTACACGACTTGGGTTTTACAGATCGATCCTACATCAACTTCTTCAGCAAGTTCCTGATATCTTGCATAAACTTGTCGACAAGTTTCACGAAAATAAAGTTAGCCAGGGCATAATTGGCACAGACTGGTATTGGCGTGAGCAAGACTTGGCAGAGCATCTCGCAGCGGCCATATCCAAGTCGCATGCATTGTGGCTATTCGTGGATGCGCTGGACGAAGGCGGCGCAAGGACCGCAAATGACTTGATTCAAGATTTTACGGCTCTCATTGACCAGAAGTATGTGAATAGCGGGAAGTTACACATATGCTTTTCTTGCCGCCGCTTCCCCATCTTGGGGATAACTAGTGGCTTTGAACTAACGATTGACGAACGCAACAAGCCTGATATCAAGACCTTTGTACAGTCCGGTATATCTCGATATTCTTGCCTTTTGCAAGCCGGGATAGCAACTGCAATTATCGAAGGGGCAAATGGAATTTTCTTGTGGGCACGTCTTGCTGTAGACGAGGCTCTTAGGCTTAAGAGGAGGGAGCAGACTCCCCGGCAGATTTATAAAGCCATTGAACAAATGCCCAAGGAATTGGAAGAGCTATTCGCATCAATACTGAGCAGGAAAGCAGACGAGCCGGCAGAATCTCTGTTAATGATGCAATGGATCTGCTTTGCTGAGAAGGCCACCTCTGTACGGGAACTGCGATGGGCCATTGTCATTGATATCGAGAGACCCGGTGTTGATGACCCCGAGAAGTCGCGTGAAGATTACTTTGATGATGACGCATATATTGGCGAGTATGAAGATATGAAGAGACGCGTCGTCATGCTCAGCTGCGGGCTTGCCGAGGTTGTTGCTGGGTGCGTTCAATTCATACACCAAGCCGTCAAGGAGTTCTTTCTCGGTCGAGGCTTGGCTCTTCTCAGATCTAAAACTGAATTACGAAACCGAGGCATGGCAGTGGCTACCGCTGAGCATAAGAGTGGCCATTACAGGCTTGCGAGAACATGCATTCGTTATTTGTGTATGGTTTATCGTTTGAAATCCAAGGCGAAATGCAGATGCAGACGCTCTGAAGATTTTTTGACATGGCCCACGTTTCGTCAACATTTCAGTTGCTATCACCCAGCAGCCCGATTTCGTTCTCTAGACTGCTATTGGTTTTCGTGGCGCTCAGTGAAAAACGGTCTTTCAACGGAAATGTTGATCGCTACGGAGCTGGACTTGGCTCTTCTCGAGTATGCGAGATGTTGGTGGACGAAACATGTTCTATCATCGGAGGAAAGTGGCACTCGAGCAGAGGATGCTTTGGATTATTCTGCTTGGCCTCCCGAAGATTTAAACTGCTATGGGACTAAGCAGCCGAAACTTCAATTCGGATCCCCAGAGATCAGCCTGCCGCATTTCGCAGCCCGATACCAATTAATTGCACAACTGCAAGCCATGGGCAAGCTAGCACGCGAGAAAAATTTCTCCATGGATTTCTTGAACGAACATGAACTAACTCCATTATCGTATGCTGCCATGGAAGGAAAGTCACTGGCAGTACAAATCCTTCTTGACAGTCATCGCGTGGATGTGAATCACAAAAACCTTGGTGGACACACAGCACTCTGTCTGGCTGCTGATCGTGGGCACGCGGACGTAGTTCAAATACTACTCAAAACCTCTGGCATCGATGTTGACAGTGAAGATGAAGTCGGTCAGACGGCACTCTACATGGCTATTGAGCAGGGACACACGGAAGTAGTGCGGCTTCTGCTTGGTGCGGCAGATGTAAATCATCGAGGCCCCGACAACAGCACGCCACTCATGTTCGCCGTTATTCATTATTTTTCAGACATAGTCGAGCTACTTCTTCAGACTCCTGGAGTGGACGTGAATGCACAAGACTCGAGCGGGAGATCAGCGCTTTCATTAGCTACTAAAAGAGAGAACAGGGAGATAATCAGATTACTTGTCAGGAGTGGTAAGTTACACATCAACTCTATGACAAAGGCAACGGAAGTCAGGGTGGTTCTTCACTACCGAGAATGGTAATCCGGATGTCGTTTGTGCTGTTTTTGATGAGGGCGAAGCGCATGTCAATTCTTGTGGAAATAGACCATCAGCCATCTCGTACGGCTGCTCTAAAAGTACACAATGATATTTTGTGGCTTTCCATATCATCGGTCAGCTTTAGCTCACCAAGAGCGACCAGATCATCGTGGAGGAATGTGGAAATGTTTGCGTAAGACGGCGACGACGAGCGGCAACGGCTCTACCTGCGATTTTGCGGCGAGGGTCGAAGGCCAAATCGGGGCCGCGACTGAGGCGAGAAGAAGAGAAAGAGGTATGCTGGTAGATAACCTCCGAGTAGATTCGTAGCCTTGCTTTTGAGAACTTGATTGTTAGTTTGAGAGATTACATTGTCATGTTGTGAGCTGTCGCGCGCATTTTGTCAGATGCTCCGGACGGTATGCACTGCGTACATGATTCAGATGGGACCAAGACTGCGAAAAGAGAGCTGTCGATGACTGTTCCAAATTCGACCTACAAGTGATAGCCGCATCAAAGCCCCTGACGGGTGGCTTGCTCTGCTGCTTTACGCGGAGAATCACCCCACCTCGGACTATGGCTCGGATCGGACTGCTACTGCTCCATTTTCCATATGGCGAGCTCTAGTTAGGGGCCGGGAGGCGGCAGACGCAGGTACTGAGTTATCAGATTCGAATCCGCGTTGGCGCATTCCTTGCTAGGGGGGGGGAGGAGCGACATGCCAGACACGCATGAAAGAGGGCGACACATGGGGGTGGGCTGGAAGTTGGGTTGCCGAAGTGGTGTCATTTCCGGGCCGCAAGCTGAGAAGCAAGTGAGTGTGAGCACCGAGTTGCAAGGCTGGGAGAGAAAAGTACTAGAAAGAGGTAAAAGAGGCAAAGTTAATCAAAGCCAAATGCACCTTTTGATGGGGACTTGGGCTTGGCTGTTGAGGGCAACCACGTCATCCGTTTACCCGCATGTCTCTGGTCATGTACTCCGGCCCTACCGTGATCCATTAGACATTGCAATTTCATATGTACTCTGTAGACTGCTTCGACTCGCTGATGCATATTTATATCGACATGCTGTAGAATAAATAGACAACCTCGCCACCGTCACAAGTTTTTACTACTGGTGCGGTCATTAGTCAGGGGAAAAGCCGCAAAAGCTGGGCCACTTTTGGAAGAAAAGGCGACGACTTGCCTGCTTGGCATCTCCGAGCTTCCGTTCCGAACAAGGAAATAGATCCAGTTTAAAAAAATAAAAGAAGAATGAATTAGAAAGCCATTTGAAAACCGGCCAAACTGAAATGCTAGGCTAAAAGCAGTACTTTGTAATGATATTTACTACTGAACGCGGTTGCGCCCGAAGTATGTTAGTTGGTCACCAGTAAATAATTGGCAGGAAGCCCGAGGGCATCTTTAATGCAGCGATCCACCCCCGGCTGCGACGCTTTTTCTTTCCCTCCTCTTCACTTTCCATCCAAATCTTTGTGACGCTCCTTTTTTCCCTCCCGACTTGTTGCATCTTCGACATTCAAGACGTTTGCATTTTCCGGGTTGCACAACGATTGACGATTCCTACATTCCTCCCCCCCCCCCCCCCCTCTCCCCGCAGCGACCGCGCGCACGAACCTGATCCATTGCTTCCGAACTACGCTCCTTTTCTCATCTTCGCCACCACGTCATCTGAACTCTTTTCTTGTTTGCATGGTGATATATCTTCATCGCGGGACAAACGCGCCGCGCGCCACATTGCTCTATCCTCGTCCTCGCATCGCAGCAAAAGAAGCTTGCGGCGAGTCGATTCTCAACTACGCGACCGTGATCCTTTGATCCCCCGACCTTTCTCATCCTCGGCCCTCCCGAATCAAACAACTACAAAAGAAACCACCTCGCCTTGCAATGGTCAACGCCACCTCGGCCAGTCTCTCCGCGTCCGCCGCCTCCGTCATGGCCAGCAACGCGACCCTCTTCGACACGGCGCTCCCGCCGCTACCCGCCTACGACCTCCAGCCCCGAGCCGACCTCTGGTCGTGGTGCCCCGACTTTTGGCTGTCGCTCGTCGCGCCCGTCGTCGTCTACTGGGCCATGAGCCTCTTCTTCCACACCATTGACACGCTCGACCTCTTCCCCCAGTACCGCCTGCACACCCCCGACGAGATTGCCCGCCGCAACCACGCCTCCCGCTACGAGGTCGCCCGTGACGTCGTCATTCAGCAGCTCATTCAGGTTGTCACCGGCGCCCTCCTCCAGCTCGCCGATCCTCCCGAGTACGTCGGCAAGGACGGCTATGACATTGCCGTCTGGGCCACTCGCGTGCGTCTCGCCCAGCGCGCCGTCCCGGGCATGCTCGCCCTCGTCGGCCTCAACGCCACCGCCATCTCCAAAAACATGGCCGCCGCTCACCCCTTGCTCGCCGGTGCCGTGGCCGGCGGCTACTACCCCTTCCTCAAGACCGACGCCGACGTGCCCGTCTTTGCCGCCTGGGAAATGGCCGTCGCCCGCCTCATCTACCACGTCCTCGTCCCCGCTCTGCAGTTCTTCGTCGCCGTCTTCATCCTCGATACCTGGCAGTACTTTTTGCATCGCCTGATGCACATGAACCGCTGGCTCTACACCACTTTCCACTCGCGCCATCACCGTCTCTACGTCCCCTACGCCTACGGGGCCCTCTACAACCACCCCTTTGAGGGCTTCCTCCTCGACACCCTCGGCGCCGGCATCGGTTTCAAAGTTACCGGCATGACCACCCTCCAGGGCACCTGCTTCTTCACCTTTTCCACCATGAAGACCATTGACGACCACTGCGGCTACGCCTTTCCCTGGGACCCCCTCCAGCTCATCACCAACAACAACGCCGCCTACCACGACATTCACCACCAGACCTGGGGCATCAAGACCAACTTTTCCCAGCCCTTCTTCACCTTTTGGGACGGCATCCTCAGCACAAAATACAAGGGCCCCCGCGCCAACCGCCTGGTCGATAAGAAGCGCGCCGCTGAAAAGACGGCGCCGGCGGTTCCGAAATAAACTGCCCACAGAAACTGCTCATACTTGACGACGAATCGCGCTTTTTGTTTTGCCTCGTATTGTTTCTCCCTTGCTCTCGCGTGTCACTACCAGTAACATGCTGATTGAGGCTTCTCCTTGTTTTACGAGTTGGCTTTTGTTTCCATCTACTTTTTTTTTGGATCATGAGGTTCGGTCAGGTTCGGTCTGCGGTGTTTTTCTTGTCCCCCTTTTTGGGGAGTGTTTCCCCCCCTTTTTCTCTTTGCTGCTGCATCCCCAATTTCATATCCGGGCCTCCTTCGCTTTCTTTCTCCCTTTACTGGACTGAATTGGCTGCAGCAAACACACCTCATAATACTATAATCATGTGAGACTTGGCCTGCCTCGGCACAGATCCTGTCCCGCCCTTCATGCACAGAAACTAGCCCTCTGTTCGAGGCATCATGCTTTTTGCATCTTCTCTTCTTGTATCATATTTTTCTTCCTCTTCTTCTTTCGTGTCCGGACTTTATCTATCCAGACTCGGCATTTTTTAACCATTACACTCTCGTTTTTTATAGCATGGCGATGTCGTTGGGTCTGTCTGAATAGGAATTTCGTCTTTTTTATATACACATAATGTCGAATCAACATCAATCTGAAGAAAAAAATTTCTTGCATTACTTGTCTCCAATTGGGGATGAACGGAATGGACGAGCTGCCATTACCATGGCAGTACAGCATCACCTTCCGTCACAAAGCTGTGATTTTCACAGTCATGACAAGGCAATAGGTAGCAGTAGTAGCAACATATGTCTAATCGTTGGTCCTATGTACGTCCAGTCACCATCGAGGTGCTAGACAAGACTATATAGTGTGTGTAGCGTATATAAAGATTAAGTAATGCAAGTCGATAGCAAGATGAAAACAGCAGCAAATAGGTATCAATCATGTGCAAAAATGGAGCGAAAAAAGCATTGACGCTTAGCATGCCTGGCAAGAGCATGCAAGAAAAATATGCAAAAAGCAGCACAAGTAAACGGTAGAGCATTATTGTGAGAGCCTAGCGCCGACTCGTGATCGAGTCGGTCAGCCAGCTAAGTTCGCTGGCAAAGTCGTCAAGACCCGTTGCCAGGCTCGAGCCCAGTAGGTTGGAGTCGCCGTTACTGCCCACAGGCTGACCGGAGCGAGGTAGCAGCAGCGGCGACGTCATGTTTGTGAAGCAAGGGCTTGTCGAGAATTTATCCTCGGCAAGAGGTAGCTTATCCGTCGAAAACGTCAGCTGCGGCAGTCGATATCTCGAAAAGGACGCCGTCGATGGACCCTTGACATGCTTGTTGGCGCGTACTGCTTCATGGCCGCCACGTACATCTTCGTGGCCAGGGAATGATAACCGCTCACTGTCGTCGTCATCTTGAGACTCGCCATCAAACGACGAAATGTCGCTTGACAAGGGAAAATCTTCAAGCGTCGGAGAAGCGGGCGAGTTTGTAGTACTTGACAGAGTGGATGAAGGGCATCTAGAGGGCAATGTATCCCGGGAGGAACGACTCGGACTCTCCGGCATCGATAACTTTGCAAGTGGTTGGTGCCGTGTAGATGATATCGAGAGGCTACGAGGTGATGGCACCACGGTTTGAGCAGAAGAGCTCGTGGCCGGATCCCTTCTGAACGGTGGCGGAGAGAGCCGGGTTGTGAACAAAGGCTCTTCTACGGCGTAGGATAAGAAATCATCCGACGCTCCAACAAAGTCATCGTCATCTTCTTCATCGACCTGATCCAGTACGTCGAGGGGTGGTGTGCGAGCGCGGGCTGAGGGGGAAAGGCTACCACGTGAGACTGGCCGCATGCATGTGTTCGCCTCCTCGATAACTGGTCGGCGTAACGATGCGGGGGAGATGTCGCGTGTATTGGCACCCTCTGAAGGCGACAGAGGTCTAGGGTCGCAGTTCGCGGTGGCGGATATGAGGCTGCCATGGTCGGCGCCGTTGTTTGAGCGATCACGGCTTTCCAATGAACGGCAAATGAGCGATCTGTGAAAAAAGCGTCTCCAAGGAGATTTGGGGGAGGTAGCCGACTCCGGACGGTCTTTGGTAAGCACAAAGTTCGTCGAGAGGGCGGGAGCAGCGGTACCCGTGCGGCGCTTAGACATCTCGGCAAAGGTAGGAGCAGCGGGCTGCGGCGTGACAAACTTGGAGCGAGGATCCATGGTTCGAAAGTCTTGTTCGGATAAGGATGTAAGTGAGGCACGACGAGTGCGGCTGGTGCCCTCCCGTGGTATATATAGAGTGTTGACCTTTTGGCCAGGAAGGTACGGGCAGGACGTGGTGAAAGGCAACGCAGGATTGCACGTTTCCGTCGATCCGTTCACTTCGTACTACATAAGCCAGCGGACAGCCTCGTCAGCATCTTAATCGAGTAACAAAGAAGCAATGGGCATAGGAGAGTCTGTGCAGTGGTCCTAGCTGGTGGCCAGGTCGGTGGAGGCGTTAATGATGGTGAGGGGAGCAAACTACGAGCAACATACATAATAGTAGTAGGTGTGGCCCATGGCAAGGCCAGTGTGCATCTTGTATCGACTGCCGGCGCCGCAGCAAACGCGGTCTTGGAGGGAGTGACAGCCTCGCCAATGACCGCGACCGCGCCGGGCGTCGCGATCCATGGGATACAACGAGGAAAAACCGTCCCACGAACCAATCAAGTGGACAGTCGTGACCGATGGATCCGTCTCACTATAAGTTGAAATACCATTGTCAGCAAAATGCAAACGCCGTGGAAAGTACATTGAATAAAGGTCCTGGATGGGACTCATGAAGTAGAGTGAATTCCAACGAGGGATATTGAAATACTGGCCCCACGATGTTGCGGTCAGCTGGTGGCTTGTAAGGCTTGCAGCCGGCGACGGGCGAAGTAGCCGAGGCAAACAGATCAACCTGTCAGTGCGCACTTGAGCAGCTAAACATGCGTTGCTTGATGCCAACGAATTGTCCATTGGCCCAATCAATAACCAGCGAGTCAGACCTGACGTGTGTGCACCTACAACGATCTGCACACCGCGTCCAGTCAAGACGAGCGACGGCGGAAACAGTTCATCGATGAAGGCAAGGTGCATACATCTTGATTGCGAGGCGGTGGGGGAACGCGGAAAAAAGCCCGGCCTGGCTTGCAGTTGTCTCGGGCGGCGCATCTTGAGAGGACGGGGATCGGTCGTCGCCTCGTCAATGAAGGGCCCTCACAGGTAGAAGAATGGCAGTGAATGGAGCTTCTGCGGCGACGCAAGACAATGGGCAAATCCGCGTGACTCAATTGTTTGTTGAAGGGGGTTCCAAAGAGAACAAAGGACAAATGCGAGACAAGATCCGCGCCCCGGGGGCAGCTAACAACTTACAAAAGGAATGCAACTAGAGTTCTTGAGGGATCCATAACGGCGATGGAGACGGACGCCTCGCTTGCATGCGAATGCAAAGCAGAAGAGGTTGAGAAGAGATGAAAATGGTCAAGATATTCCAAGCGCGGAGATTTTTCTTTCCAAACAATACTGCAGAGCCAAAATGGCAATGCGCGCTATTCAAAGGCTCTCCCGAGCAACCCGAGGCGCGAAACGTGTTTCGGAATCGTGGGTTGAGGGCACCCTGGTAAAGCCGGGGCTCGAGGCCTTAATATAAGGAATTAGAATGAACGTTTCGACTTTGTGATGGGCGATTGGTATATGGTCAGGGAGATAAAAGAGCAGATAAGCACGACAAAAGCAGCAAAAGACGAGTATTTTCTCTTTTGCAAAGAGTCTGGGCGAAGAAGCGGCCCCTCCGTCGTACGATTGGAGTTGCCGGGCTGACGGGACGAGCGAGCACGGTTATAAGGCCTTGGCTAGCGACCGACAATACAATGATGAGGAGGACGGGGGGAATCGGTTGACGACGTAGCGAGATGAGAATAACGATATTCTGAGTAGAAGCGCAAGAAAGTAACCGGGGTGGCCTGGCTTAGAGACGAACTGACAGACTCTCTCAGCTGCGGCTCAGCTGAGTGGCATTTGGTACTTGAAACATGGGTCCTCGTTGCGGCGAATCGGCGACGCCAGTCGTCTGTATACGGTATACGTAGGTCGTCTAGTAGTCTGAATGCGCTAAAGATGAAGCTGCAAGTTGTAGAAGAGAAAACTGTAGAACGATAGACGGAAAGGTACGTTGATGACGGCGTCATGCAAGATGTGGCATAGGCAACTGTCCAAGAGGGGGACCAAAGATGGGACGGTTGAGCGTCCAAGGTCTGTACGCATGTACTGGTAATTAATGGTGACGATGGGCACTTTCTAGCTTTCTAGGACGGATTCGCCGTGGTAGCGAAGGGCCTTGTGGTAATCTTAAAAGGTGGACTAAGAGCTTGGGCCGTTGTCACAGACGAACGGATTTGCACAGGGTCGCGGACGTGGTACAACTGCGAGAAAATTAGTATTCGGGGGTATATTCGGTCTTTTTTTTTCCTGATTAGAAAATGGTATATCAAGGTTGTACTGCTTTTGATGCATGATGGATTGATGATGATGGAAATTGATGAACTTTTGTTGCATCGAAGCCCAGCCAGGAGCATCACGGCGAGCCTCAATCCCACATCCCGGCGCACTGGAGATGGATGGCATCCTCGATGGCGACGATTGGCGGAAATGCATGGATGCGCTGGCCATGGGTAGCTGAACTGAGGGGCTGATAATGCGTCAGGGGGGGGGGGAGGCGGGCCAAGAAGGACTGAGGGTTACGGCCAAAGTACTAATTAGTAGCGCAATTGTCGAGATCTTCATCGTGGATTGGGCAAGACAGTTTGAGAATGGCTGGACAAAAAAGTGGCGCGGGCGAAGCTAGTGAGGAGTAATGTGGCTAATGTGGACAATGATGCTCCGCGTGTGGCTTAGCGCAACTGTGCGTGCAAATGCCAGCTGGAGACGGCTTTTGCCTTTGCACCCGACTGGCTCGCTATGAAAAGAGTGCTATTATTACAGTAATCTGCATACTGCAACTAAATGCCAGCTGGTCCAGTCATGCCCAGCCAGCCAGTCCTCCTTGCCTCTGCATCCGACTGGCCCGCTGCATGGAGAATCCTCGTCAACGCCCTCTCTCCCCGCTGCACAGGAGCGGACCAACGACCAATAGTCAAGCGATTGCAACGCCATGCATCATGCCTGATGCTTGCAACGCTTGCCATCTTGCATCACTTATTAGTCCTGCTCGGCGCCTAGCCATTGGCTGCCGAGCTGTCCTTGCTCGCTGGTAATTTCCCGGCTCCCAGGTCTCGTTCCCTGTACCCAAAAGTACTCGAGTGGCGGGCTGCTGCAAACCCCTCACTCCCTGTCCATTAATGTAGAAATTCATACGGATGGTATAAATACGGATTACGGAGTAATTGAGACGCAGTGCGGGCAAGTCAGCCCTGTGTCGTCATTGTCAAGGTGGTTGGCGAGCGCTCTCGGACCAGGAGCCCTTCAGCCACCGAGACGACTGCCAAACAACCACTACCTATAAACATTTATTAATAACACAGCGCTCCTTAACCTCCGCCCTTCATCCAATTTGGCCGAGGATTTCAGTCGGCCGACCCGCACCTGGGAAATACTGAGTGTAAATAGCACAGCAGATATCAACACGCCCGCCCCCCGTATTCATCGATCAGAACAATCATCTGGCCCTCTCTATGTGTCTGTACACCACACTTCCCGTATCCTTCCCACCATGTGCTCTTCTCTCGTCCCATGTATACTCGAAATCTGGCCCCGCCGTACACGAACTGCCAAGCTGAGCAAACCACAGTTACTGCTCACGAGCTTGCCCTGTGCGCCCATTTCTGCTTTCGCTAGCGCCCGAGTCCAACGTGAATACTCTTGTCTGACGCGAATAATCCTCGGTACTTTGTAAAATTGAAGAATCACGCAGCCCGACTGTACGAGTTTCGAACACATGCCTCATTTTGCGACCCGTCCGCGCTTTCAACACACCGCAAGTATTGCAAGACTAGTACTAGAGACCACTTTGACCTTGATATGTAAGTAGTTGATTTGACGCAAACATGGAAAAGCATATTCGATTTCTCTCCAGAATTGTCTGTCCTGCGTCGGCTCACACACAGCCGTCCGAATTCCATTGCAGCGCGAAAAGTAATGACTGTGCTTAGCACCTGGCCACGATACATGGTGGCACACGGCGGAGCTCTGCGTAAACGTAAACCCCCATCTTCGGATCCGAGATGTGATTTTCTGTCTGGCCGTTGATGCAATACCCCGTAGGCCTGGACACGAATTACGCAGTAAAGCTCCAGGGTATGAGGTAGAGCCTATAATCAACCCCATCGCAACGCTTCAACCCCTGTTAATAGCATAGATGGCGCTGATATAACATCATTGGGATCAAAAGGACGAGGGGTTCATATCGATGACGAAAAAGAGTATACACATCGGCGTCTCGAGCTGCAGATGATCCTCGAGTGCAACAGTGGCGAAGATGTATTAAACTCACGGCAATTGAGCTGATCTCGGGGGTCCCTCGACGGCGAGAGTCAGTACTGTCCTCGCCATGCGCCATGGCGATGCAAGTGCAGCAGAGATGTACTCTGCGAGCTGCGATTCCACGCAAAAGGGCAATGCCTTCTTCCTTCATTCTTGTATTGTCAAAGGGTTCAGAAGGAGCTTCGCCCGCGGCATCGCATTTGACAAGACCCGTTGCCTCGTATTGTTTCGTTCTCTCTCTACCTCGCTATCGCTACCTTGCCGCCTTCCAGTCCTAGCTAGCTAGTATACAAAAAACACAAAAGTATTTGCGCCGCCAAGATGGTATGCCTCCAATCCCCACTGCCGATTAAGATTACAAATGGAACTCGAAAAAGAAAAGTCGTGTGTTTTTGCACACGCTCCCAGAAACGCCTTGCCCATCGTCTAGCATCTTCTCCAGCTGATATCACGTTACATCCAAGGTCTGTGCCGGCCCTGTTTTGCCCAGACCTCTCCAGCCTCTTCCTTCTGGATTTTTGTTTTGGTACACAGTAGCATGCATCTTATGCAGCCACGGACGGCGCTTCCACCTTGGTGCCGCCAGCATCCTCCATCTTTACATCAACAGACGCTTCTTCTTGCGCAGCTGTTGCACCACCACTAGGCGGTGCAGGAGCGCCATCGCCACTCATTCGCTTGTCAGACGCAGTCGTCTTCTTCTCACTGGCCTTCTTGTCGTCCTCTGCCTGCTGTAGTTTAAGCTTTTCCTTCTCCTCCTTTTTGCGTTGGATACGCTCTACTTCTTCCAGCGTCGGGCACCTGGAAGGGTTGAGAAATCTCTCAGGGACCCCTCGAGCAGCACATGTGCCGCTGCCGACCCACGCACCGAGCAGCCTGCTCCAGCGGTATTCACCCGAACGAACACGCTGTAGCTCCTTGAAGGCAGCGGCGCTGTAAAAGTGTAGATTGGTCTGTGGGTCACGATACCGGGCTGTATTACAAGTAATGGGGCATATTGGCGCAGAAGTAGGTTCTGTGTCTGGTGAGCAATGGTGCCGAATTTGTTTGCCCAATGAATATATACGTACTTGGCAAGCGGCTCATCTTGCGACCAAAAAGGACCTGCGTTTGCACACCCTTGTCTTTGATGGCATTCGAGTCGAAATTTTGGTAAATGATGGCATCACGAGTCGTTGCGAGCCCGTCCAGGGGTGAGCGGATTTGTTCTGGCTGTGGCGTGGCTGCCTCTGACTGGATCTGGCTCACCACCTTGCTTACGGGCAGTGACTCGTTCTCGATCGGCTGCAGGGGAGTCGTCTTGGGAGATTGCCCTCCGCCTGTGGCCGGCATAGTACCCGTTTCTGTGATGGCGCGAGGACCATTCGTGAGCTGCGTTGTGGAAGCTGGTTGTGACTGAGGCTCTTTGTCCCCAGATCCAGAAGAAATGGCACCCTCTTGAGCCTCCACGGCAGCCGGCACTGATGCTTCTTGCTCCTTTGAATGAGATGCCGCCTCTGTGGGCTGCTTTGATGGCGTAGTTGCTTTAGAGTCAGGCTCTTTCGAAGGTGCTTCGACGGCTTCGGCAGACTGTGTCGCCGATGAGGTTTTCGGTTCCATAGATGTCCGTTCTGTGGCGCCATCTTGACTTGCAGCCTCACCGACAATCGACTTTTCTGCGGCCTTTGTTGTTGCCGTCGGGACGTCTACGGCCGCGTCTTTTGTCGCATCATCAGCAGCTTTGGTTTCTGTAGGGCTGATGGTAGCCGGGGCTGCTGGTGTTGTTGGGGGTGTATTGTCTTGCGTTTGTGTGTCCGGTGCATCCGCCATGAGCGTGTCTTCGGAGACACCTTCTGCTGCTGCACCTGGCTTAGGTGCCTCCTTGTTGGCATCAGTGTTCAACTCGCCACTCCCACCTGCGTTCGCATCTTGACCAACTCCTGTGAATGGGGGCTTTGCCGTGTCCGCACCCAGCAAACTCGTATTTTTTGTCTCTCCGGCATTTTCTTCCTTGACACTATCCTTTGCATCGTCCTTTTTCTTGCCCTTGTCTTTGATCACTTTTTCCTTTTTCGCCTTTTTCGGCTTCTCCTCAACGGCGACGTGGATACCCTCGCCCCTGCGCCAACCGTCACCGAACCGACCTTTGCCGCTCCAAAACGTAATCACCGGCCCGCTGAGCGTGCGCTCGTGCAGCGCGGCGAGCTTTGCCCTGCGCTCCTCCTCGCGCTGCTTCTCGGCTTCTTCCCAGCGGTTAAGACTCTTGCTGTTGCGCTCCTCGACGAGGGCGGCCTCGCGAAGCCGGTCCTCCTGCGTCATGGGCGGCTTCTTGAGGGCCTCGAGACGCGCCGCCTTCTTCTGCATCTGCGCCAGCTGCTTCAGCCGCTTGGCCTCGCGCTCCTCCATCTGCGCGTGCAGCTGCTCCTTGGAGAGCCGCGTCGTCTGCCGCGACGACGCACGCGTGGGCATATCGGTGACCGAGGGCAGCCACGACGCGCGCTCCGATTTCTTCTTCTTCTTTGGTCGGGGTTGGCTCGTAAGCGGCGTGGAGGGCGCTACGGACGATCGCGGCGTGGAGTTGCTCGTGTCGATGCGTACTTTTTTGCGGAACTTGGCCGGGATCGCTTCCTGCGCTTTGCGCTTCCGTTGCGCGGCGCGGCGTTCCTTGGCCTGCCGATCAAGCTCCTTTTCGCCTTGGAGGTCGTCATCGTTGTTGTCGTCGTCGTCATCGGAGGAAGAATCCATCTGCACGTCCGAGATGTGCTCGCCGGCGTCGGAGAAGCCCTGGTCATCGTCGTCTTCGGCAAAGAGCAGCTCAAGATCCGAATCGGGCTCCTCGTTGGCGAGCATTGACTTCATGCGGTTGCCGGCCGTAGAACGACGCTGACGGCCGGTGGCGAGCCACTCGACCTGGGGCGCCGCCTCAGAGACGCCACCGTTGGAGCTGTCACTGTCGCTGCCGCTGTCCATGTCGCTGGGATTGATGCTGGACAGCTTGGACGACTGCGACTCGTCGAGCTCCGACGGCCGGGTGGGCTCCGAATCCATCGCAAGGTCTATGAAAAAGCCAGATATTGTTGATGCATCCCTAGCTGTGGCGATGTGTGAGTATCGTCGTCCGCTCGGGATGGCAATCGGTGAGCTGTTTTCCGTGTGCTCGATGATGTAAAAGTTGGAATAACGCGCCTTTGGAGGGGCCTCGAAATTTCCATCCCTGACGGGCATCCACGCGTGTGGCACACTAAGCTTAGCGGCATGTCACTGTGGGTGCCACTGGGCGATCACCCCAAAGGCTTGGGGGTGTTTTCTGGACAACAACTAATTATTAGTAATCCGTAGATTTTTAAGAATTAACATCTAGGCATCTATAATGCCAGCATCAGAGAGCGCTGCCTACATCCATAGTATGAATGAGAAACCAAGGCAAGGGAGGTTATACCTGTCAGGAAACAGAAAACTTGCCCCCGTCAGCATGTAGTTAGTTGCCCTACATTAACCTGCCATTGATTAGGGTTTAGAAATCGATCAAAGTATCCGTAATCCAAAAAAGATTTCAGGGCAATGTTTTCTATGAAAGTTCATATGTGAGACAAACTTTCCAGGTAGTGTGTCGGTCGGAACCGACCTTTGCGGTGCGCTCGGGCATCGTACAATAGATAAAAGGACCAGCATCCCCCATAGTTTTCAATGACAAGTTCTTTTTCGCCTTTTTATTTTATTTCTGAAATTTGCCTTGTGATCTGGAGCCTTTCACTAGTTGCTCTCAGTTTCTGACAATGTCATAACCTACGACGACTCGGTATTCTACACGTTCAAGCGACGACGTTATAATGTATTCCCTTTCGACAAATACAGTTTTTCGATACACAGAGGTCCTGATCAGAAGTCGACAATCACATCTTATGCACACACCCACCCTTAGAGGGACGATATCTTCGAATCGGTGTTGCGGACGACCTGACGACCTTGTCTCTGTGGTAGCTGACGCTGTGGGCTTTTTGCAGTTCTCCCCGAACATCACAGTAGAAACCTGGCCCAGGTCGTATCTGCTCACATGTTCGGGGTTTCGAAAGCAGACATGTGAGAATCAGATAATATGTTCTCAAAGTCAGTACCGAGTGTAATCGCAGAGACGCATCTCAAGTTGAATTTGTAAATATAGTCTCGGGTCACGTAATGTACTATAATGCTAAGCAAGATCTAGTCTAGCCGTCAAACCCACATTCTCCATGACAATGTCAGAATCTATTGTATCGCTTTTTGAGGAAAAACAACGCAGAACCGAATTTTGGTGCAAATCATCAATCAGCCGTGTCACATGCTGCCTATCCACGTCATGGATTCAAGCAAAGTTACTTCTAGCATCCTCGATGCTTTCCTCGTACTCAGTCATCAGCAGCGCCTCTTCCACGTTCTTGACAAAATGGTCCTCGCCGCAGAGGCGCACGATGCCGCTGCTGACCATGAGGTGCCAGACGGGATGGTTCGCGCCGCCGGGTATACGCGAGAAGAAGACGCGAACGCCGCGCTCACGGTAGCTGCGCACGATTTCCTCGAGGACCTGCGTGCCGGAGCCGTCAATCGACGTGACGCCGTGAATGTCAAAGATGATGTTGCGGTTGGCGTCGTGGCTGCGAATGCGCGGGAGCGCCGGGTGTGCCGCGGGCGTGCCGTAGAGCTCGAGGCGGCGCAGGCGCGATTTGAGCTCGCCCGTGTTGGCAAAGGTGAGCGGCTCGGGAATCTTGACAATGAGGCACCCCTCGATGAACTCGAGATTGTGCGGCGCAGCCTCGGCGTTTTCAAAGTGCTGCGTGCCGGGGATGCGGCCGAGAATCTGGATGCGAGGGCGCGTACTGTGCTTGATGACCATGAGTAGCGAGATGCCAACGCCCAGCGCCATGCCGAGAGTCAGCGAGTAGAAAATGGTGGACAAGAAGATGATGGACATGAGACCCAGCTCAGTCCAGCCGCGGATTCTGATGAAGAATTTAATGTCGTGCGGCGCTTCTTCTATAAGCGACCAAGCAACGACAGAAATCATGGAGCACAGAACGGGTTTCGGCAAAAAGTAAAAGTATGGCAAGAGGAAAAGCACGGAAAGTAGGGAAATGAAGCTCAGCACAATGGAGCTCATGGGCGTCTTGCCGCCCGTCGTCTTGTTGACTTTGCTGCGTCCATAGCCACCAAAGGCAGGAAGACTCATGAAGCAAGAGCCGACGACGTTTGCTACACCCAGAGCAATCATTTCGCGATTCGCACTGAGCTCCATTCCGGGGATACTGCTGTTGCCGAGACTCTTGGCCGCAACAGACGACTCAAAGAAGCCGAGCAGGGCAATGAGAAACGAGGTCGACATGGCAGAGCGTATGTGACGCATGTGAGAGAGTTTAAACGGCCAACGGAAGGCAAAGAGGGTCCCGGTGGCCGACTTTACGGCGCCGAGAATCTCGACGCCGCTCTTGTCCCACTCATAGTACCAGCACAAAATGGCAGATGCCACAACGACGACGAATCGGTCCGGAACAAACACGACAGAGGGGTAGCGGGGTTCTAAGCGACGTTTCATCTCACTGCATGCCTGTTAACTTGAAAGGTTCGAAGTATATGACTGAGAGAAGAGCGCAACTGACCGGAAAAACATGATGACCAAGAAGCTGACTCCCGCAACAGCAAAAGTGGCACGGTGCACCTCGTCCCAGTGTTCGACGATAAAAGCAATCTTTTCCACGCTGCTGCTGTGGCTGACACCCAGATCGTCTGCGAGTCTGCCTAGACCCAGCTCGGGGATCAGCTGGTCGACAGCGATGACGAAGCCAATGGCGCTGATGAAGCCCCGCAGGAAGGGCCTGCTGAGGACGGAGTCGAGGAAACCTAGACGCGCCAGACCGGCAATTAGGACCATGGCGCCCGCTATGCCGGCGACGACGCCTGCAATCTGCGTGTGGACAAGGTCATTGTCCTCGAGGCCGCCGGCGTCGACGCTGGACTTGACGACGGAGCCGACGAGTAGGGAGCCCGCCGCCTCGGGGCCGACGACCATTTGCGACGAGGAGCCGAGGATCGCATAGACGAAGGGGTTGAAGACGAACGAGTACAGGCCGTTGAGGGGCGACACGTGTGCGAGGTTGGCGGCGAGCGAGAGGGCCATGGGCAGGTAAAAGGAGGCCATGGTGATGGCCGCCACAACATCGCCTTGCAAATAGGAGAGTTTGTATTTTCGCATCCAAATCAGACAGGGCACGTAGTATGACAGGTACCTAAGGTCTCTTGTTAGCCGCCACTGCTGTCTCGCTCTTCACCGTCTTCTGCCACCATACATGACTGGGTCGTCGCGGACGCCCGCTCGCTGCGCGAGCTCGCTCGACGTGCCCATACTCTTGGTCCGGATGCGCTGCTTTAGCCACGACTTCCAGTCCTCGGAGCCCTGCATGCGGTCAATGTGGCGTTCGAGCTCCTGCGCGCCCATCGGAGTCGACGCGCGGGGGCTAAAGGTGCCGTGGTCGCACTCGCCGGGGTGCGCGCTGGTCTCGGTGGCGGTGATGAGCAACGGGGTGTCCTCGGAGTCGCCGACGCGGCGGCCGGAGGGGACGGGCACCTGGTAGTCAGCATCGTCGTCGGATTTGTCGTCGTCGATGCCGACGTAGCTGACGGGGCGGCTCGCGGGCGTGTGGCTCTGCCGCAGGGTACTAGGCTGGGCAGGCTGATGAGGGTGCGGAGACGAGCTGCCGCTGCCAGGCCGCGTTGAATTTCGTCCAGCCATGGTGACTTGGTTTCGGGTATTTGGCCGTCAATGTTGTTGTTTTTTCCTTTTGTTCCTGGCCTTAGCAGACCCGCGAAGATTTCTGTGAAACGGGGTAAATAGTGATTTGAAATCCCGACGGTCGAGTCCGCTGCTCGATGCAAATGCCCTCCTGCTTTGACTAAGGTTGATCCATCAGGTAGAACAAGAGCAAGAAAGAGCAGAGCAATTCAAGGGAAACAGCAGGGAGGAGAAGACTTGACGAGAAGAGAATTGACCCCAAGGTTCGGTCTGGCCCCCTCAATAAGATACCAAGGACGCCCTTGTAACCTGATACTTTACAGTGGGGCGTAATGCTAATTGCTGATTCTCCAGGCCCCGTGAGAGGCTGTGTCTCAGCGGGCGATCCAGGGTTTATAGTGGGCACTGGGCTGGCACTGGTCATTGCGGCTTCGTTGGACGCAGCCAGGCACCTTGTGGGGGGTCATGAGACACGCAGTATTGTGGTTGTGTGGCTAGGTACGACACAAAAAAGGGCAACGTATTATTCTTGTCTGAGATTGATGCGCAGATTCGGCGAACTGCCTGCGCTTATAATGCACCAGCTGCATACGCCGCGTGATCGCTGTGCGCGCCGTTTGCTCGCCCGACTGCATGCATATTCAGCACACGTGCGAACGCCATGCACCAGAGCCAAGCACGCCCGCATTATGTACATGCGCGACAGGTCAAAAAAGGCCGGTTTGAAGTGAGAAAAAATTATTTTGTTTTAAAACATGACAACTATCAAGTAGTCCAAGGCATTTTGCCAGATATTCATACACATAAATAGACCCTGTAAATCATTTTGCAACCTCGCCAGACACTGTCCTCCACTTACTCGCGGATAAACAGAGCAGCCATGCCCTGGCCGGAGCCGATGCACATGCTGGTGAGTAGGACCTTCTTGTCCTGTCTGCGCAGCTCGCTCAGGCCGGTGACGATCTGGCGGGCGCCGGTGGCGCCGAGAGGGTGACCGAGGGCGATGGCGCCACCGCGGGGGTTCATCTTGGCCCAGTCTAGGTTGAGCTTGTCGCGGCAGTAGACGGCCATCGAGGCAAAGGCCTCGTTAAGCTCAATGACGTCGACATCGGCGAGAGTGATGTTGTACTTGGCCAGCAGCTTGGGGATGGCGACCGAGGGGCCGATACCCATGATGCGAGGGGCAAGGCCGGCGACGGTCGAGCCGACGTACTTGGCGAGAATGGGCTGGCCGAGCTTGATAGCGGTGGAACGCTTCATGAGCAGAATAGCGGCAGCTGGAAGAATAGTATCAGCAAGTGTGCCAAAATGGGAAATAAATTACGGCAGATCTGTAGTCAAGTATACACACCTCCATCGGTAACCTGACTGGCGTTGCCACCAGTAGTCGTCTCACCCCACTGTGGGAAAGCAGCGCGGACCTTGGCGAGGCTCTCCTTGGTGGTGCCGGGACGGATGCCCTCGTCCTTTGTGACGGTGATCTCGGTGATCTCACCGTCCTTGCCCTCGACCTTGGCCTTGATGGGGACAATCTCATCATCGAACCAGCCGGCCTTTTGGGCGCGCTCGGCGCGCTGAAACGACTCGGCGGCGTACTCGTCCATCTGCTGGCGGGTGATGTTGAAGTCGGCAGCGACGTTCTCGCTGGTCCAGCCCATGGGCTCGAGCGAGTCCTGCACCTCCTGGTTCTCCATGACCTCCTCGTTGAAGGGGAAGGGGGGCGCGCCGGGGGCCGACATGCTCTCGCCACCGACCGAGACGCCAATATCGATGGCGCCGGAGCGGATCGAATCGGCAATGTCGGCCGTGGCCTTGAGGCCCGACGAGCAGAAGCGGTTCACGGCATAAGCGCCGGCCGTGTTGGGAAAGCCGGCGGCGAGGGCGGCGGCGCGGATCTTGGAGGCGGCAAGAGGGTCGTTGACCTGGAGAGACGAGACACGTGAGCATGTGGGTTCCTACGGAAATTAGGCGAAACGTACGTTGCCAAAAGCAAAGTCCTCAACCAGAGCAGGATCGATGCCGGAGCGAGTCTTTAGCTCCTTGAGCAGGCAGTAGGCGAGGTACTCGATGCCGCTGTCCTTGAAACCTCCCTTGCGAGCCTTTGTCAGGGGCGTGCGGATGGCGACGGTAATGACAATATCGTCGGCGTTTTTGGCTTGGCTGCCGCGGTGAAAAGAGAAAAAACAATTAGCTTGTGATAGCTCCTCCAAATATCCATGCCGCATGATACTCACAGGCTGCTAAGGGCCGAGCCAGGGGCCAGGTGCTTGATGATGGAACCGATGCGCTCGACAGCCATGATGAATTATGTATATGTAGGTGAAAGAAAAGGGTATAGGATGGTGCAAAAGTGCAAAGAGGATGGATGCGGGAGAGGTTTTGAGAGGGGATGAGCCGGATACAAATGTACGTCAGGCGAGCGCAGATGGCAAACCCCGAGCCCGGATCTGTGGAGTAGCCGAGGCAATCTACGCCAGCTTGTGGCCAATGTGGTCTGCAAGTGTGGTCCGGGGAGCTTGACTAAGCAAGCATGAGGCCAGCCGAGGTTTGCGCCAAAACTCCGATGGCGCGGGATGAGGAGAGTCAAAGTCTGGATGCTACAGAAAATGACAATTCCGACATCTAGATTCATCTAACATTTCTTCTTTTCCTTTTCATCTCCTTACGCATCTTTTCAATTATCATGTGCTTGACCGGCACCACATTCATATTCAATGGCCACGGCCCAGGGCCACTATTTTTCCCAACTCCGGACCTTCACAAGCCAGCTATAGCGAGGTACCCAGTACCTACCCGTTAAAGCAAAAGCTGCGGACTCCGCGTCCAAGAAGCACCATCTTTTAAAGGACAATTCTTCAGCCAGAAAGCGTGCATCATGACCTCTCAATATCAGTATTACCTTTCATGTTGGTGATTTTTCTGCTAGAACTGTTGATAGAGTCATCTCCATGGACGTCTGGCGACAAGTAAGTCACCCATGACCTCACTCCATCAGTGATGGTCCATGGGGGCGAACGCCTTATTTAGTTTTCCCTGGTGGCTGGCCTGGCGTAGCGGTGGTAAGTGATTATAACATTTGTCAACGGCCTTTGAGCGGGTTGCGCCAGCGGCCGTTAACCATTTATTGACTGGCCGTACCATTAAACCTGTGCAGAGTTCGAAATCCGTGTTTCGCTGGAAAAGGACAAGCCGCCGCCGCCGATGCTGGAACGGCCCCGGACGGCACCCCGGACTGGCACGACAGGGGAAGCCGGGAAGCAAGGACCGACGCGACCTGCATATATAAATGTGCGTCGTAGAATTCCGAAAGATGATGTCAATCCTGTCAGTATCCGTATATTGTCAAGTCATGCTGTGGTGGCCAAACGCCAATGCGCAGTCTCAAGTCAAGGCAGCCTGTGTGCCTGTCTCACAGAGCCTCTTCCTACCAGCCAAGGTTCTACCAAAGAATCGCCTCTCTGCATTCACACAGATAGCTTCTACAATATCCGTACTCCGTAAATACTAGCCTAATGCCGTACTGTCCGGCCCAGTCAACCAAATCCGAATCAATCCTCCTGAGCGTCTGGTGTTGCAGGCCCAACCCCACTAATCAAGGCACAGTTGTCTCACTGAAGAACTGTCAAAGCCCATTGAAGCCACCCGTTAGAGCGCTGCGCTCCAATCCAATAATAGATTTGTCAAACCGCCAGTCAAAACCTTGTTGGGGGCCGCTTCCACCTCAGCTGGAGTCCTTATATTGCGCTTTGTCTTTTTCTGTTCTTCTGCATGAAATACTCCTTTGCTTGCACTTTTTCCCTGGACATTCGTTGATTTTTTTGCAGCGGCATATCTTTTGTAATACATTCGCTTTTCGCATCAATACATTGATCAGTCTTCTCGTCGCCCTTTCGAATACGTCACGCAGAACAAACGGCCGTTTACGCGTGAGCTTTCCCCCAACGTGCGACCCAAGGACATCGCGCTGCGCTGCTTGGCAGACCTCCTTTTCACCTGCAGCGCCGTATAGGGGAGCGCAGAATTAGCGACTCTATTGCTTGTATCCATTCCCGTCTCTCGCTCTCGCTGCCTTCATCCCGTCGAGTTTCCCATCTTTGATCTGCGCCCATTTGCGATCGGCATCTCACCCCACGCCGATCGAAGCGACGACACTCATCGACACCTATCTACATCACATCGCGACAGATCTAAACCATGTCGATCTTCGCCCTCACCCTCTGCGCGCTCGCCGGCATCGCCTCCGCCGCCAGCGGTAAGCGCGGCCTCGTCTTCACGCCTAATCCCTCGTACCCGCAAGACAACAAGCTCTGGCGGCCGCCGGGCATCGACCTCACCTGGTACTACAACTACGGCAGCATCCCGTCGCCCGCCTACGCCGACGTCGCGCAGGACCAGTTTGAGTTTGTGCCCATGATGTGGGGGGTCGGCGCCGACCCTAGCGACGCGTCGTGGCTTGCCGACGTCAAGGGCCTCATCAAGCAGGGGCGCAACATCACCCACGCCCTCGCCTTCAACGAGCCCGACGCTCCCAACTCCTGGGGCGGCAGCAACGTCGACCCGCACATCGCCGCCCAGGCCTGGGTCGCCAACTTTGAGCCCCTCGCCGCCATGAATGTCAAGCTCGGCCTGCCCGCCGTCACCGGCGCACCCGCGGGCCTGATCTGGCTCAAGCAGTTTCTCGGTAACTGCTCCGCGCTCGTCAGCAGCAAGAGCGGCGGCGGCGGCACCAAGAACTGCACCTTTGACGTGGTGCCCGTCCACTGGTACGACAACTTTGGCGGCCTAGCCTCGCACATTGGCGAGCGCAGGGCCCTCTGGCCCGACGCCGAGATTTGGGTCACAGAGTATGCCTTTGCCCATCAGGACCTCAATCCCACCCAGCAGTTCTTCAACCAGACCGTCGATTACTTTGACAAGGAGTCCTACATTGGCCGCTACTCGTACTTTGGCGCCTTCCGCTCCAGGAATTCTAGCGTCGGCGCCAATGCTCCCTTTCTCAACAATGCTGGCAAGCTGACGGATATCGGCTCCTGGTACCTCGGCAAGAGCGCGACAGGTGTGAGTCCTCAGAGCAAGGCGTTTAGCGTCGCTCCGTCGGGGCTTGCCGTGGGCGGCGTAGCGGCTGTGGCTGGTCTCGTGATGGCCTGGGCGTAGTTGGTGGTGTTGAAGACGGAATAGGGTGATATGCTTTGTTAATGATTTGGCTTGTATAATGTTTTTCATGGTGCGTCGTCACTTTCTAGTGCCACGACTGGGGAGATTTAAGGTTTATATTTGTTCTGCTTGGCTTGTATAACTGTTCTTCATGGTGCCTCGTCGCTTTCCATTACCACGAGGGGAAAACTCAGGGTTGTTTATATTTTTTTTTTAAGGCACACACATGACTTGTTCTTATCTCGCAGCAAATAGACCACATAGAACTATCGAAACTTTGTCATACTTAGCAGATGGAGCTATAATCTATCGCACGTGGGCTACCAGCAAGGCCCGGATGTTTTCCGAGAAAATAAACGTAGAGAACTTGCAAGCAACAGCACACTACTTATATGGTCACGCACTAAGAAGCATGGAGTCCTTGCAGACTTGTTCTCCGCCAGGGAAAACCAGTTGTTCAAGCACTAGATCTCAGCCAAGATAGATAAATGTACCAGAATCCCGGCCCCAATAGTTTATCGAATCGAAGATCTGTCCAATCAGACCACTGCCCAGGCCAATGGAGCGCTGCGCTCTACTCCAATTGGTCCATAATTCAACCTTTCGAATGCAAAAAAGAAGACCAGCTTTGGCTTTCTCCGGAATCGGAATTGATCAAATCCATCTCCAGGCACCACCATGTTTCCCGCTTGTAAACGCCGCCACGCGCGCCACATTGAGGCGCAGCTGCCGTCTGGGGCGAATGAAGTGGGGCCTTACTCAACGTGGGCTGGGCACGTGATCCACCGCCAAGCCCATTGGTGGCAGAAGGTGTAAACGCAATGCCTGAGAATGACGTCTCCTATTGGGGATATTCTTATCTACCTGTACATGTTTCGTAGATGGCGTGACAGTAGACAATATCGTGTACAAAAGACAGAGTATAAGACATGAGACTTTGTTCGAGGTGGTGTTGCGGCCCTGCAGAGTTGTTGGCCGACCACTGCAGAAGACCAACGGGGTTCTGTAGTGGCACGAGTGTGTGTGAGTAACTGTCGAGTTACCCCGCGGAGCACAACGTTGCGTTTTCGCCTGGGTTTAGAAAATAAGGAAAATCAAGAACTGACTGCCAAGAAGACGATCCAAAATAAAAATGGAAATTCATCATCATCTTCGGCTTCCCCCTCCCCCTTGTAACAGCGCCAAGAGCGCTGAAATCCACGCCGTGCGCCACTCACAGCTGCAGCCTGCAGCACACAAAATACCTTAATAAGAGGTACGTAGGTATGGCAGGCAATAGGCGCTCTATGCGCTAGAAGCTGGGTGAGACGGCAGCCCAAAACCAACCTTGTAGATGTGTATATTTCGGGGTTTGCCCGGCAACAAGCACCAAGTCCGTGAAATACATGCAGAAATGATGTCTTGGCATTGATTGAAAAAAGATAAGAAAAAGAGGGCAACAAAGAAACGTGCATGGCTTTTTGATGAGTGTTTCTCCGTCTTGATTCGAGAACCTTGATTGTTCTCGAACGCGTGCTTTGCCAAGACCCAGGTAATCGTTCGTGTCTTGGCGGAGAAGACAATAACGCACCACCAGTTGCACACCAATGCACCACCACACTGAGCCCGGGGTTGAAAACCCAAAACGGCTCAGGCTGGTTTTTCAACCAGAGACAAGGAATAGACCGGCTGCGGATAGCTGCGGTGCAGTGCAGATTGGGGGTTGTCGGGTTCGAGTGCATGAATGTGATACGTACCAGTTGGTCAACATAGTTACCGACGAGTCCAAAAAAAAAAAAAAAAAAAAGATGCCCGCTGTAAAACGGGACAAAGATCATGATGCATCTGCACGGCGTTTCGGATCGTCGATAAGCAACTTGTGCCTCTCGAAATTGATAGTCTTTTTTTTTCCCGCCGTGCTTCCGTCCCGTGTCTCGAGGCAGCGTGTCGTTTACTGCTGAATATGCATCTTCATGTCACATCCCGCCTCCACCAATCCGACTCTACAACCAAAAAAGAGCGAGATTTGCTTTCAAACCCAGTCCTATTTCTTCTTTCCTCCATTTCATTCTTCAATCTCCCGTCGGCGTCGCAGATTGCTGCCAAACGCCAAGCCTCTTGGTCGCTGGTAGAGCCCGTATTTCTTACTGCTTTTCGCCTGCGAGCATCCTCAGCTAGTGACAAACTGGTGACTGCACGCACCCACACCAGCGTCTTGGCGACAACGGGCAGAGGGCGAATCCTTCTTGAGCTGGAATGCAGAAATGTCCAAGCCCGCCAGAAGCGGCGCGGCGCGGCGTGAAAGGGGAAAAAAAAAAAAAAAGCTTTTGATTCCTGCCTCATCTGTGAAGTGAACTAGTTTCGGTCATGTTGCTGCTCAATCGCGTTGCATGTTTTGGTTGCTTGATGAGCTTCATTACTTGCCTCAACTTGAGCATTTCATCGCACAAAAGCCTTTTCTTTGTAAGAACCACGCAACTCCTTGAAGTGTAATCTTTGACGTCACACCACACTTGGTGTCAATGAGCAGATCGCCCTTCCTTTTTGCAGCCCTCTTGTTTGCGGACAGCTATCCCCGGAGATACACCAAAACTACGGTACACCTTCTACTCTCTCACCCGCCTTTTGGAATTTGCATTTTCACTGCCACGATTTTCCTTTGTAAAAATAGATGGTGAGATCTCTTATCGTGCTGCGCCTTGCTCGCGCGCATGTGGTTCGGGTTAACCCGAGAGACAAGCGAAGCGAACAAGGCCGAGAGACCTTCTAACAAAATCCGCAGCAACCCTGTCGATACAGCAGCATACTGGTTACTGTTGAGTCAGGCTCGTTTTTCGCCCGGGCAATGTTTGCGGCGCCGCCAGGTGGGGCCCCCCGGCGCCGCCAAGCCGAAGAACCCATGCTCCGGATGTGGGGCACCACTTCTCGGCGGCCTTGGGCTTTCTACCTACGTCAAAACCTTATCTTGGGGGTGTGGGCGAGCTGCTGCAAGGGCATCTGGCGCGGGCGAAACCTCCCACACGTTATTCCTGCTTGACATCACAAGTACTTATAGTACCGTCTCCCCCCCGCCTTTCCCCATGGCTGCTCGAAATCTAGATCAATCTATGACCAACTTTTTTTTTAAGACGAGGAAGCATCAAGTAACACTTCTTCCTATACTCGGGAATATCATTAACCCACAAGCTTCCAAAAGTCTTACCTAACGTGCAAGAGGCGCCCTTGACCGCAAAGGGATTCGTCTTTTGTCGTCTTGATCGTCAGCGGGAAACACAGTCTTTCCCAATCCACTCCGTCTATGCATCACCTTCGCACCTTCATCAGCCTCTGCCCCCCCTCCGAGCAGCGCGGTTCCTCTACTACCCCAATCGCCGTCGTCGTTGCCTCCTCCACCTGCGACAATGGCTGAGTTCCCCAAGCACCCGTTCCTCCTCTCCGTCGGCGAGACAGCCGACGCCCTCTCCACCGATGTCGACAAGGGCCTCACCTCTGCGCAGGTCGCTCAAGCGACTGAAAAGTACGCCAAAAATGAGCTCGATGTGGGCGGCACCATTGCCTGGTACAGCATCCTGACCAAGCAAATTCTTAATGCCATGATCATTGTAAGTTCTTCCATGCCTCTGTTGGCCCGTTGACTCCGTGCTAATCCAGACTTTTCGCTAGGTCCTCGTTTTTGCCATGGCTCTGAGCTTTGGTATCAAAGACTACATCGAGGGCGGTGTTCTTGCCTGTGTCATTTTCCTCAACGTCACCATCGGCTTCTGGCAAGAGTACCGCGCAGAAAAGCGCATGGACGCACTCCGCGCCCTCTCGTCCCCCAGTGCCATGGTTCTTCGTGACGGCAAGACCCAAGTCATTTCCAAGTACGTTTTCCCTTTCGCAGATAACCCAAAATCAATCATCCTAATCCTCTGTCAACAGCCCCGACGTCGTTCCCGGCGACATTGTCCTCCTCAAGACGGGCGACACCGTCCCGGCCGATCTCCGTCTCTTTGAAGCCATGAACTTGGCCTGTGAAGAAGGCCAGCTGACTGGCGAATCGATCCCCGTCGAAAAGACTGTCGAGAATGATATCCATACCCCTGGAACCGAGAAGCTAGCCACCTCGGAGCAGGAAGTCGGCATTGGTGACCGCGTCAACATGGCTTACGCCACCACCGTCGTCCGAAAGGGCCGTGGTCGTGGTATCGTAACTGCCACTGGTATGAGCACCGAGGTCGGCAAGATTGCCGCCTCCACCTCCAAGAAGCAGCGCAAAGCCGGCCGCTCCATGAACTGGCGCAAGTATGGCAAGCGCCAGCCAGTTGTTGGCCTGGCTAGACGTACTTACGATGTTATCGGCAAGTTTTTGGGTTTGACTGAGGGCACTCCTCTTCAGCGAAAACTCTCAGCCCTTGCCTACGTCCTCTTTGGTTGTGCCATTATCCTAGCCATGGTCGTTTTTGGCGTCAACCACTTCAACCTTCGCAATGAAGTCATCATCTATGCCACCTCTCTCGGTATTGCCATTATTCCTGAATCCCTTGTCGCGTAAGTATAGATCCTGCACGTTTCCAGAGAATGACTTCGCTAACACGTGAATGCAGTGTCCTTACAATCACTATGGTCGTCGCTGTCACTGTCATGCGCAAGGCCAACGTCGTCGTGCGCGATCTCTCTGCACTGGAAGCCCTCGGCGGTGTCACCAATATTTGCTCTGACAAGACCGGTACCCTTACCGAGGGTGCCATGATTGTCCGCAAGGCTTGGATTCCCAGCAGTCACATCTACACTGTCCACGATTCGCAGAGCCCTAATGACCCAACCAAGGGCCGCGTCACATACGCTCTCAACAAGGACGAGCCCGTCACTGAGGCGCCCAAGCGAGATTACGACCGTGAGCGTAGTGCTGCTGTTCTCACGTTTGATGTTCCTGACGAGAAGCTCAACCCTAAGAGTGAAGCTGAGCCAGCCCCAGCTGAGACGCCGTGCGAAATGACGGATGAGCTCAAGGCATTCTTGCTCTCGTCGTCTCTCTGCAACCTAGCTACCGTTCGCTTTGACAAGGAAGAAGAAAAGTGGCAGACCACTGGTGAGCCCACTGAGGTTGCACTTCAAGTGTTTGCCCACCGCTTCAGCCTTGGAAAAAAATCGCTCGAGGGCCAGGGCTGGAAGCAGCTAGCCGAGTTTCCCTTTGACAGTTCCATCAAGCGCATGTCCGTCATATATGATGCCCCTGCGGGCGAGAGTGGCTCCATTATCGAGACCGCCAACAGCATGGTCTTTACCAAGGGCGCGGTCGAGCGCGTTCTAGATCTTTGCTCATACGTGGGGACTGGCGCTGACCAGCAGCCCGTCACCGACGAACTCAAGGAAAGCGTTCTCCAGCAGATGAACAGGCTAGCGTCTCAGGGCCAGCGCGTTCTTGCCATTGCGTACCGCGCATGGGATGGCAAATTTACCGCAAAGCAGTCGTCCAGTGCCGCCGAAGACGAGAAGCTCCGCGGTGAAGTCGAACAGAACCTCACTTTGCTCGGCCTTGCTGGTATCTACGATCCCCCACGTCGCGAGACCAAGCCGTCCATTGCCGAGTGCTCTCAGGCCGGTATCAAGGTACACATGCTCACTGGTGACCACCCCGAGACTGCCAAGGCCATTGCCAAGGAAGTCGGCATCATCCCCAAGAACCTGGGCGTTTTACCCGACAGTGTTGCCACCTCTATTGTCCAAAAGGCCACCGATTTTGACAAAATGTCAGACGCCGAAATTGACGCGCTGGAAGAGCTTCCTTTGGTTATCGCTCGTTGTGCCCCGGACACCAAGACTCGCATGATCGAGGCTCTGCGTCGCCGCGGTGCCTTTATGGCCATGACTGGTGACGGTGTCAATGACGCCCCTTCTCTGTCCCGTGCCGACGTCGGTATCGCCATGGGCTCCGGTTCTGATGTTGCCAAGTCGGCCTCCAAGATTGTGCTGACAGACGACAAATTCAACTCTATAGTCGCTGCCATTCGCGAAGGTCGTCGCATGTTTGACAACATTCAAAAGTTTATTCTGCACTTACTCACATCCAACGTTGGCGAAGTCATTCTTCTCGTTGCCGGCCTGGGCTTTGTCGATGGCGATGGCTTCTCCGTGTTTCCCATTTCCCCTTTGCACATCATCTGGATTAACATGGTCACTTCATCGTTCCCCGCCTTTGGTCTCGGTCGTGAGCCTGCTGCCCAGGATGTCATGCGCAAACCTCCACAGGACAAGCGTCGCGGTGTTTTCACCAACCAGATCATTGTTGACATGGTCATCTATGGCATCATGATGGGTGCCTGCACCATGTGCACTTTTGTCATCATCATTTACGGTCGTTATAATGGCGACCTTGGTGCGAACTGCAACACGGCGTATTCCGACGAGTGCCAGCCTGTGTTCAGAGCCCGTGCTGCCACCTTTGCGGAGCTTACCTGGTTGATTCTCATCTCTGCTTGGGAATTTAAGAGCCTCCGCCGTTCCATGTTCCGCCTCAACCCCGATGATGACAGCAAGTTTCCCTTCTTCAAGGACGTTTACAGCAACCGCTTTTTATTCTGGTCCGTCATCTGTGGTGCTTTGTCGGTCATCCCCGTTGTGTACATTCCAAAGTTGAACACCAAGTTCTTCAAGCACGCGCCCATTTCCTGGGAGTGGGCGCTTTCGGTCGGTTTCACGATTGTTTTTGTCGCTGGTATTGAGGGCTGGAAGTTTGCCAAGCGCCAGTTCGGTCTGCTGCAGGATCGTGCCGTTCAGCGTGGTGCCTGGGGCCAGGGAGGGCCAGATGAGTCAGGAGTCAAATTTCGCAAGACCATGTCCATGTCGAGCTTCAAGACGTGGGCGTCATTCTCGCGCAAAGACACAGGTGAGACGTTGTCCAAGAGCAACACTCAGATGTCTGGCGCCAAGAATTCTAGCATGGTTTAAAGAGGCAAAGGGTCGTTTGAGTGCGGTGCGAGGCGGTCGAGAAGCACTCGACAGTGCTATTTGGGTTGAAACGCATTTCTGCATCATGCATAGTTGATAGATAATAATGTTCACATAATGAAAATGATTTGAAGATGACTTGTCAAATGACAGATGCCGTGCCTTGGTTACACTCGGTGATGAGGATGTGCAGGGACAAAGAGGATAGCATCGCCCCATCAATGCTCAGCTCATCCAATTCTCGGGGATTTTCCTTTCCCTTCCCCGCCTAGCAGCCCCACCAGATGCCAAAATCCGGGCTCTTACCCCTTGGTCAGCCTCGCGTAAGCTTTACAACATCGTTGTGTGCTCGCTCTTTGTCCTGCGCCCTTTGTCTTACCTTGCCTGCTGAGTTTAAGAATTTTTGATGCGTGATTTTTCATCCTCAAGTATCGGCTACTGCACGTCTTCCATCCTGTATCACGAGCGCTTCAGTTCATACCCTTTCTAGACGCCGTTACCGCCATTAACACCCGGATACGGCTCGCCTCGCATCTTGTTCTACACCGCCTCTAAGCCCAAGTACTAGTTGCGAGGCGAACGTTCGCATGCCGTTGGCGAAACGCCCTCAGCCGCTCGCCACTGGCTCATTCCATTTCAAAAGGCTACTGCAACGCGATGCTGCTTCGTGTACACAGCCAGGAAAGCACAGCATCGTAAGTGTACCTTGATTGTTCAAGCATGCAGCCTGGTCAGCGGTTGCGTCGAGCCTTTTTTTATCCAACCTCAAGCGCCACCGACTACCTCGTGCACACATGTCGCTCCAGAAGAAAGAGACACGCCTCGAGATCCCGGCGCCAAGGCTACCCGAACAGTACACTGTTGGTAGGCTTAGGGTTGGCGAGACATTGCAAAAGGTAAAGCAACTAACACTATAAGGCGGAATTTCACCTCACTGTGACTATGTGACTGATGCCTTTTCCATCTTGCTCGGGCGCTATAGATAAGAGGTACAGCCCAGGATCTGTACAATTTTCAAGACAACGTTGGCGGCCGTTCCGCCCTCGTACACGGCTCTAAATCTGGCGAAGCACAATATGATGATGGGCACCAGAGGTATGACATGACCAAACTTCCTCGAGAAACGAGCCTTGTCTCAAGCAAATCGCGAAGCTCTGGCGTAAGCCGCCATGGTTCAAGCAAGTCACGATACTCTAGCGAGAGCCGCTACGGCTCAAGCAGGTCACTATGCTCTGACGAAAGTCGCCGTCTGAAGATATCTAGAAGACCATCTGGAGCTTTTGTCGGGCGCGGAGGCCCCTCTAGCCAGCAGCAGCAATTTCGGGTAAGTATGCGTCAAGCTGGTTCCTGGATGGCGACACCTCGTATACTCACCTGGCCTCGAGAGATTTCTAAGGACCGCCGACATTTCCTGCCACCAATGTGGTGAAATCAAAACTCCGGAGTGGCGCCCTGGTCCTGAAGGTCCAGGGACGCTCTGTAACGTCTGTGGGCTTATATACGCAAAGCACGCAAACAAAGCACGCAAGCCAGCGGCGCCACGATGAATTGAAATTAGAGCAGACAAAAAGCTGTCATACAGCGTGAGATGTCTATTCTGGTTTCAGGTGCTGCAGGACGTTGATCTCCGTACGTTGGCCGGCTTAACGACTTCTCGTTAAACGACTGTCACCTTGTTTTCGCTTGAACAACCACGAATCTGTTTTTCTTGGAGACTGTATCATTTCAGCACAGAGCGATTAGTCAATAAATTTCTTGTGAAATAGTGTTCCTACTCGGCGCCCATCCATGCTAAACACAGGAACGAGGCAAACGCACAGCAGATGAGTCCCATCGACCTCTGGATCTAAAAGTGCCCAACACCTTTCGATCTTCTGCTATGAGGCTTGTCTTCCGGATCACAATTGCTTTGCTTTCCTGGCCTTTGAGCTTGAGTGCAATTTCATGCATCTCGGCATGTAATGGCCCGAGAGTGCGAGTTCAGAGTGACATGTCGCAAACGGTTACTACCGGCTACGGGGGCAATCACTTTCGGTACGAGAACTGGCAGGCAAGGCAGTAATATACTTTGATTATAATGCTTCATCGGAAGTCTTTTGGAAAACATGTTACTCCGATGCAACATGATCCAAATATCTTCGTTCATCTAGATTTCAACTGAAACCGGCCCGCGGCCACGCGATCATCGAGCCAAGATTGGCCATATTGCTGGGCAGAAAATGGCGAATAGCTCAAATGCAGCGTCCCCCCGGAATACAACCAAAATCGAAGGAACAATCACGTAGATGAACAACGTCTCCCGACTCTTTCTTCGTTGCTTGGCCAGACATTTCGGTCAAGTCTGAAGCAACAAGGGTGGAATTGCCAGACAACAATGATGCGGACCATTTAAAAACACCCCAATCAGGTTTTATAATGACTGAAAGATATCTTTCGAGTCCAAAGCCTGATCTGCTACTGTATCAGGTGTCGCACACCGCAACTGCTACATCAATTGTACCCCAAAAGTGGTACGATATTTAACAGAAGGTACGCCTTCTCCGCCCTGCAATCACAAATTGTGAGGGGCTCGTCTGTATCAGGCATCAAGAGCCGACGCCGTTGACATGCTGTGCTTTCTCCTGTACGACACAAATAGTAGCTGTCGACACGCCTATGTGGCGAGAGTAATCAATAAGCAAAAGACTGCACTGAGAACCATTGTGGGCGAGTGCTGCGATCGGGGCCGAGACAATCGGAGAATGCCAAGGCAGCCCGCCAGATTGCAAGGTGTATGGCCTTGATCTGGGCCGCCTCATGTCCTCGACAGCCCTTCAAATTGCATAATCAGTGAATCACAACTGGATAAGGTCTTTGAACTGTTATGATGTTAGCTTCATATCTTCTTGAGCTACAACGTGATCGTACGGCTAAATTTGAAGCGCAATGGACCTACTGGCAGAGCCAGGACACAATCATGCTCGAGCATGGCAGACTTGGCCTTGGTACGCCCGTCCTAATGAAGCCACGAATAGTCTATGTTTCCATTTATTTGGACCTCGAGCTCAAAGACCGGGTATACATGCCTTTCACGGCTGCCGTTTCGTTCGGACTGAAGGGGTGAGCGGTAGGCATGCTGGCTACACGGGCTGCACCGTCCATGACTGTACCCTAGACCAGACAGAAGACTTCGCTCAACATCTTTTTGCCCCAACATGTAAGTCGTCGGCCGGAGGACCGTATCCACTCGATATCAGTGCGTTGCCCATAGAGTGGCGAGGGTTCGAGTGGACCGGCGATGGTAAGGCCTGCCTCTCGGCCAACTGTAATTTTTTCTTCTTCTCTACAGATCGGGCAGTGGCTCTTTTTTTCACATGTGGCTTTTGATAAAAAAAGACGGAGATGATGGAAAGGTTCCCGTTTTTCTTCGTGCCGACTCTTCCACCCGAAAGTGTCGATCATGTTCGTTGTGGCGTGGTCAGAGATGGGCTCTCGGCGGTCCCTGGGATCTGCTTCGGTTCTCCGGCGACGCGGGCATGTCGACAGAAATGACTTTTTCCCTTCTCGTCAGAACGGAGCTAGGTCCGACAATGGAAGGTACTGGTTTCAGAAAGGATGTGCGTTTCGATATGGAAACTGGCCTGACCCCAGAGAGAGGGACCCCCCCCTCCACGATGACCCTGGTTGCTGGTGACGACTGCCAAGACACTGCTTGTTGATGCTTATCTTATACGGTGGCAGGTCTGCTCAGCAATAACTCGAGCGTGTTTGGATGATGAAGTGTACGAGAAAAGTCACCGTTCTCGGCATAATGCATGCACTCCCGTGTGTAACCTCGCCGCGCGGCCATGGTTTGCAATTGGCAATGAGTCGGGCCAACAGGAACCCCAGACTGCACATACTCAGACTCTGCATCTCGACATTGTGCATATTAGTGATGACAATGTGTACGTGTCTGTGAGTAGTAATATTGCTCCTTGCGAAATTCGGCGGGAGCCGTAACTCTGTGGCAGCAGCCACGTTCCCGGCAGATCGTCGCTGGGGATGACTACGACGTACATTGAAGTCGCGGAATTTGCTGGCATGCCTGCATTAGGGCCCGCGCTGCAGGGCGCGGCCGCCACTCACGAGCTGTTCTACAAGTTTGCTCCTCTTGACAAAAGTCCTTCATCTTGAGGGGGTCTTTGGGACTTGGTCTTCGAAACGGGCACTGCCACTGGGGAAGAGGTGGGATAGCGATGCTCTTCTCCACGGCGCCGTCATCAAAGACACCATGACGAGCTTCGATCGCGACAATCTGAGGACTGTGGCAAACTGAATCCATGCCGCGATTGGTGGCCTCGGATGGTCAGAGGCCTAGGTAGGCAAGTGGTTGCCGTGAGACGTGTTGCAAGGTGGGATCACCGCAAGTGCCGATGCCTCTCACCTCCAGTAGCCTACACATACAAAGTACCGCGGCGAAATTGATCCCGGGGGGGTGGATAGATTTCTCCAAGACCTTTCATCTAGAAGTTTGTCGGTGCCACCCCAATGCCAAGAGCCAGCGTCGAGCTGCCCCGCGGGGGGCTCAAGCAGAACAGTGCGTGGGCATCGGGATTGCATGAAGTTTCAGGAAGGACCACTTGGGTAGTAGGGGTTTTGAGGCTCTTCTAAGATTTGGTTTACGTTTCTGATCATACATATTTGCTGTTTGATAATAAGCTTTGCGGACGGATGCTTGGCGTGGGCGCGTCTTTGCGCAAGTATCAGTTTTCTTACAGCCTCGAAATCCGTAGTCAGACTCGCAAGGTTTCTCCAGCTAGTCATCTTTGACGAAAAAAGTAGGCGGCGTGGGTGCAAAGCTATCAATTCACCAACACGCCCCCTGTTGCGTGGCATGTGGGTAATAAACTAAGATGGCTCTCAAACAAGGCAAAGCCAATAAGACGCATAACTAGTTAGTCCCTACTCTTCTTTTTCACCTTTATTTCTTCTTTCATTATCTAATCCATCTAATAGATAAGTGGCAGTTCACCAGAGAAGGTAATACTCCATTACTCCCCCATTGTACAGATCAAAGGAACTCCGTGGCAATTAGTGAGATGCCCTCTTTTTTTTTCGTCATTGTGCCGCGTGGCTCGATGATTGTTTCACAACGACGGCTTGGCTAACAACCTTGTCAAGCCACATCGGTCAGGAAAAGCCCAGTCGATGCCCAGTCGATGCATGTCTCTCGGCAGCGAGAACCTCGTACAAACACCGATCGCCGGGGCCACGCAACCCCTTCTTTCAGTTCCGCTTATCAATACGCCGTGCAGCTAGCTCGATTGTTCTTGTTCCCCGACCGACCAAGACGGCCCTTGGACAAAAGTACAACCAAAAGCAAAGAGCGGATCGATATGCGCCGAAACGGTCGACCGATGATGATCTGCAGAGCTAACTCGTTCTCAGGGCACACATCAAACATCTCGACAACCACTGCGTGCGACCCTCTTGGCCTCTTGGCCCGGCTCACGCCTGACGAACGGGCCAGCGGTGCAGACATCCTCATTGGTGAAGACCCCCGCCTCCCCTGCTGTACTCGCGAAGATCACCGCCTGCATTGGTCGGTGGCCTGCTTGGGGCCAAGGCATGTAAGCCGGTTGTCGCCCGCTAACTAATATACGAAGAATGAAGAGGAAAAGCGTCAGCACCCAAAAAAAAAATGATACCACCGCTGGCAAAATAGCGCATAAACACTAATCCTGAATGGAGACAAAACACGACACGGTAGCAAGTTTTGACATGTGCTTGCACTTGTGCCACGTCCGGAACAAGACTGCCAAAGTGGCGCCAGAAATTCCCAATTGTAGACTCTGGCTACGCGTTCCTTGATAACGGAGGAGAGGACGTGAAAGATTCTGCAATACTCTTGGCAAATGAATTTTTCTGGACCAAAAGAGTTATGGAGGTGTTGTTCTTGAAAAGAAAGAAGATTTAGAGCTCATTCTCAGCCTCACCGGAACCATAGCCGTGAAGGCGCACGAGCCAGAACAAGGCCCCATTCACGCTATTCAGCTACGGGGGCAATTGCGAACGTGGCGTGTACCTATACAGCTACATTGCGTCCCCCATACCTTGCTCATTTCTTCTTGTTCTCCGCATAAAAAGTGATGGCAGCTTATTAGCCCGGTGATGACCTGAAGCATCACAAGAACTAGTTAGTTGTCAGGCACTTGGTTTGGTAAGGGTAGCCCGCCCACGATGTGCGGATTGAGAAAGCAATAGGAAAGGATCAGCAGGATGCAAGCAACAACTAGTTCGCAATTGCGCAAACTTTGGACGCTCCAATTATGGGCAAGGCGACCGCCTTGTTGGGCTCTTTCCAACGTCGCAGTGCTTATTATGGCGGCCGGTCGATCCCTACGAGGCAGTACAACCGGCTTAGTCTCACTTACATGCATGTGCGACAGGGTTCTCGGCAAACGACCAAACGACCGAAAGGCACAAGAAGAAGAAGAAAGAAAAGAGAAGCAAGCAACATTGTGCGCGGGAGGGTTTTCTATTTGTCTGCCACCATGTGCCGGCCACTAACGCACAGCTGCTGCCACTAGGGAGGTGCCGGAAAAATGGCCTTGGGCGCGTATACAGCAACGGTTCCTAGAATGTTCTTGGAGCGCAAAGCTCTCCGTTGTTAAAGATATGCGTTTCCTTTGTAGGAAGCTCGAATGGGGGGAATAAGGTAGGGGGAGTGCAACCTGGGGTGCAACTTGGAGTGAAACTCGAGAGGTGCATCTCTGAAGCTAATAGCTTTTGAGTTTCGCCGCGGATTTCTCACCCGGATATCACGGTTGCCCGACATGGTCCCTTTATTAAAGTCTCTGATCTTTTCCCTTTCGTCGCCGGGCCACTGCCGGCGCTATCGTCACAGCCGGCGAACCACGCCACAATATCGAGGGCCAATCCGTGGCCCCGAACGCCCACCCGTCGGCTCCGAGACACATCGTGAACAAGAAAATAAACAACACCATGTGGGATACCCGCGATGAGCGTATCCAAGCACGGCATCATCAAAGGGAGAGGGTCCTGCGAGCGGACACCCCAGCGCCAGGGGTTTTTGCCAATGGCAATACGGCAGAAGGGCGCCCCTCCCCTCTCCCCAACATTCGGCGCGCGGAACAAAGCAAAGCAAGCAAAAGTGATGTGGGTTACCAACCATGACCAACCACCACGCTGCGCCATATCGAATCAATCAGGCTTGACAACAGACAGATGGCTGTTTCCATTATCTCTTGATCTCGCAATTAACGCACAAATCGCTCACTCCCACCCCCCCCCCCTTCCTCGGCTCTCGTTGCGCCGGAGAAGGAGGCTAGCCTCAGTAGGGCGCCGCCATGCGACTTGTCTCTATTCGATTGTTCAGCGACAACGCGCGCCACCGTCAGAGAAATCACGACGGAAGAAACCTTGAAACGAACCAGGTTCGCAAAGGGGAATACGGTCCCCCTCACTCCAGTCGGAAACAGCAGGGCTGGGGGGGGGCTTGGATGAAGGGGGGGTTGCAACAGAACCAAATACCTGCCTCTTTGGGGGAGAAACCTCTGTGAAATGAGCCAGGGATGGAGACGTCTCCGGCCCATGCGGCCTTCTGAGGCTGAACATTTCAACGTATCCAGTATCTATGGAACGTGACGTAAAAGTAAAGCCACAATCGCCAAACCCTCTCTGTATCGCTGGGAATGGGTAGTTATCGCAGGCTCGCTTCGACCTGCATCGTATAGACGACTGGATCCCCCTCACACCCCTGCATCCCGTACGGCAACGTCTGCCGTGCGGAAGGCAAAGAAGAAAAGTAAAGTTACCAGTCTGGCGCATCAATGTCGTCTGTCGTAAAAGCCAATTAACCACCTGAATTTTGCCGACGGATACCGTCAGCTACTCAACAAGGCCAACGCAACCGCGCCTTACCCGGTAGCAGCTGCCATTGCAAGCGAGACTCGAAACCCTGCATCTTGCAGAGAAGAATCGCCTATAAGTGAAACTGTATATCGATGGGGCTACTTATGCATCTTTCCGTAGACAAAAATCAAGCCGGAATACGGAATGAATGCTGGCTCAAACAGCCCGGCGCATACCTCCGAGGCCAGCTCGGAATATGCCTGCGGTGATCGTCTCGCGTTGCCTTTTAGTTGGGGTTAACTTCTTCTGTAAGCCTGCCTTGAATTATCATATCTACCGAGTCTGGCTTCCCTGATATGAAATCGGGACCTGGCGCTAAGCCCAGTTCGCCCATTCACGGCAGAGTTTGCCCGCTCGCGTCTCAGCTGCTCGCGGAGCCCCAGGCAGGGCGCTGTCTTTGAGCAAAAGAGTGGCTGGCTGCTGGGCAACATCACCGCGCCTTCGCCATGCCCGACATCCCTGTAACCTATTAGGCTCGTCATCATATATCTAGTTCGAAACCCAGCAGCGCCATCTTTTTTTCAGCCACAAAAATGCGAATCGTAATCGATTGGCTGCTGGAGCGATGATGCTTACGCCAGAGATGGAGATCGCATCCAATCATGTAGATGCCGCGGACTGGGTGGTTCAAGTCTGTGAGAAGTGATATTGCTGGTTATTCCCGTCGTCTTTCCTTTCGAGGCATTGATGTTCTTCTCCGTAGGACAAGTGAAACATGCAGAAACGCCTTCTATGCAATCCTGCTCGGATGACCGGCTAACTGTAGGCCGGGGGCAAGACAGTTGCAAGGCTATTGAGAAGGCATGAGCCATTGAAATAACCTTGGAAAAGCAAAAATATACATGGCAAGCCAAAAATTCTTCTGTCTAGATGCTGTGAGAATGTGTGTTTCGTCTGGGAAAGTGAGCAACGCCGAGTGGTTGCTGGATTGAATGCAAGAGACGTAAAGTTGATTGCAGCAATCGGTCAGGTTAATCCTTCCTTGACCGGGGTACCGCAGTTCGGCTGCGTGACGCAGCCCCAGTTATGCGGAAAGACTTTTCACAATTCAATTACTAAAATGAATTGAATTTTTTGAGAGCCCAACTCTTGGCTGCCAAGCTGCTTGCCAGACGTGAGGATCGGGCAGAGGACGCCACGCATGCACAAAGCCTCGCGCATGAACGCAATCAGAACGGACGTCTCGAGCAACATGTGTAACACAAATTATTTGATTCGATCAACAGGATCTTGATATCCGGCTTGGCGGGCGGCAGTTGTTCCAACTCGTGTTGCGACATCAAGCTCTCATAGCTTGTCATAGACGCCACTTGTTTGTCCGCCAAGCTGAAAACTGACCCCTGCTGCAAATTTTGTTGGAGCGGCAGCAGCAGCAGTGCGACTCGGGTTTCCGGACAGTTTAGTATTACTCCTCTGCGTTTGTAAAACATTGAGGGCTGCAGCCAATCTGTTGAGTTGAATCACCAGATTTGGTCTGCTGCGGCCGGCATCCCCGTCGCTGTCACGGGCAGCTTATTGAGACTGGAAATGGACAGCAATTGCATGATCCATCCGGTATGAGTATGACTTCACCAAAGCACTTGTTGGAAAGGCAAAGGTCCACTCAACTTGGGCATGGCACATATCCGCAACAGTTCACGGGACTGCGCAATTTGCACTTGATGTCCCTTTTCGCGGCGATCTGCAAGCTTATTTGACGCTATTCGGTTGGCTACCCGGACGGCCAGAAGGCTCTTTCGTCACAAACAGGCGACATCAAGGTGGAGAGAGGGTGCAAAAAATACCACAACAAGAAGGTATTATCATGAGAAAACATACAAAATGTATTTTTGGAGCTAGCATACCTGGAAGGGTAGCTGGGCCGCTTCTCGCAACCTCAACGGGCTATTCAAAGCGAATAGTCGGCTATAAATGCGGAAGTGGACAGGGGCCTAGCCCATCTCCATCTCGGGCACTATTGAAGAACGCATCTGTGCAAGCGATTGGGGGCGTAAAAAAACAGATCAGGTATTGCGAGGCGGAACCCCCCGGGCGGCATGCCGAGATTCAAAAAAATTTTCCCCTGCACGAGGACATCATCGTGGAGCATTGCTGGCTGTGGCAGAAAGCGAGCGGCCTTTGAAGATGGACATCACCGGCGTTGTTCGAGTCGTCGGCCAAGTCGGAGAAATGGCCTAATTGGCATGCATTTGCCTACACTGGCCGAGCTGATATGCAACGTCTAGGCCGAGACCCCGTTAAAGTGACGGTCCTATAGGTGGCGAAAGCCAAATAGTCAGTATTGGGGCGAAGGGCTTTCTTATTATTAGCTTGGCTTCATATTCCCTGCTGGTTTTAATTTAGCACTCTGCTTGACTGCCGCCTGCGTACCGTGCATTTATCATTCAACGGGCGCGACCAAGGCGGAGGCCCAAGTATCCACGGTGGGATTATGGGGCATTAGACGTGCTTCGGCACAAGGCTGAAAATGAACGAGGTGAAACGCTTTTGTCTCTAAATATGCGTTGCGTATATACGTCAGTGAACCAAGATGTTAGTTGGCCGGAGGGGTCAAAGTAGGGCGACCAGATGAACCCACCAAGCTGCAAGAAGCAAGATTGACCGACGACTAGTTGATATAATGTCACAGGACGTCAATTTACCGGTCACTACCGGCAGTAATTTGTTTCGTACACTGTGACATGACATATCAGTAATGTGTGTAGTAGTCAATCGTGGAAAGCAATCTGGCCTTGGCGAGCGTATCAGACACGAAATCTGCAATTTCGATTTGCGGGCGTCGAGTAATACTCGATGCGCGCACACGGGGCCGACTGAGGTTTAGCGAAGTCCGCCAGCCACAAAAACTAAAAAGTACAAAAATACAAGATACAAATTACAAATTACAAAAATACAAAAATCGAACGAACGAACGAACGACATACCTGTAGTGGTGGTGGGGGCGTGCAGCTTAGCACAGGCAGGATATAGCTTGTTACGACAAGCCAGTTGTAGTTATTTGAGAGCCAAAACAACCGAGAAAACACTCACAGTCGGCGTGGCAGTCTCGGACGCACGACTGCCATAGACGAGATGAAAAGGCTGGTAGCACTGGACTCGGATGACGAATGAGGCCTCTCTCTGACCATACACATCCCCGAAAGTTATCATGAGGCGCGACAGAGGCTGCCTACCGGCAAGCAGAAAAGGCAGATCCCGATCAGTACCAGGCGATCCCCCCACCAGGATGATGAGCAGAAAGCACGGCGGATAGTGTTGTGTTGGCAGCCCCCTTCCCCCATATTAGTTAGTATGGCTCGGCTCTTTTCGTGTTTTCTCCTTCCTGATCAGCGCCAAGCGTCTGGATTTGGGCCGGGAGATGAACGTCGGCAACTGTCAACCGCTGCCCATCTCAGTTGGGGTCCGTTGTGGGCGAGCCAAGCCTCGAGAAGGTTATGCCTAATAAGTTTCTGGGAACTGCCCATCGCGGTCCATTAGGAAGCCTGCCACCAGCGTGTTTGCGGGACTTGCATGTAAATGCGGCCAGTGGATTGGCTCGTGGACGGGCGAGCGAATGATGATGGCTAGATAGTAGTTACTGTCCTTTCTCGTACCGCATACGGGCTTGCAGAGGCGTGCAGAACAGCGGGTATCCAGCTCCAGAGACCCGTGCAAGCGTGGAACCCGGAGCTGCGAGCCATGCTTGGTCCAGCGAAAACAAGGTGCCCCCGGCGTTGCAGCGAAAAAAGGATGCTTATGAAAGAAGCTAAACAACAAGAGTGCTTGCTTGATTAGAGAAAGGGGGGCCACAAGTTAGAGTAGGCGCAGCAAGCGTAAGAATTTGGAGGCGTGAGGTAGAACGGCGGCGACGGCGGCGGCAGGCAGGGGCCCAATAACGGGGATTGTGACAGCGGTTTCGTGTATCTGTATCTGTATTGTGTACGGAGTATTTGGCGAAAGCGAAAAAGCCCGGCTTTGGCTGCACCTATCTATCGGAGCGTGTGGGCGGACTCGAGAAGGGTGAGATTGAAGATGAAAATGGACGCAAACGGGCTCAAATCTGGAGGAGTAACGTTGGCTCGAGGTCGGTGCTCGAAGCTGGCAGAAACCCCAAACAAGCTTTTTTGTTTTCTTTTTTCATTCGTAATTTTTAATTTATTGCTTTTGCGGCAGCTGGCAGCTGCAGACTGGCAGCTGCCAGGCAGACGCTTGAGTGTGGCAGGCAAACGGAGCGAATTGCGGGGCTGACTCAGCTTGTCAACCATCGTGCTCTTGATCTTCATCTTGGCTCTTTCTTCTTGATCCTTGTTGGAGGCTTGCTTCTACACCTAGTCCGAGACAGTCATCAGTCACCAGTCATCGAGCCGCACGGTATTGCCCAATTGCGTATTGAATCCCGTCTCTATCGCTCGCACACCATCCATGGCCTTCTGCCCGCCGCACCTCACTCATCTTTTGGCGTGAACTTTTGGCGCACAATCTCCATTGTCACGCACGCCGTTTTGGCGGAGCCAACATCTATCTACGCCTAGCGCACTAACCCGGCCCGGCAGAATCGAGAGAGGCTTGCTCAATCAACTGTTAATCTGGGGACTTTTCTTTTTCTCGTTTTTTTTCTCTCTCCTTCTCAAAAGTCTTGTCGTGGCCGCACGGTTACCGCACCCCTCCCCCTGCGGGCGAGTCCCACCGCCACAAGTCCAGGGTCAGCCGGACAAACCCTGAATCCCGGACATGCCAATGTTTCCTTCACCTTGGCTCTCTGCTGCCCAGCGGCTTGCGGACATCGCTTCCCACGCAAGGGGTGGAGGCGTCACCCGCGGGGCCCTTGAGGGCCGTCATGTCATCGGCGGGCAACGCCTGCAGCCCGCAGAGCCGCCCCGGTCCGGAACCTGGTATTATCTCGCAAAGCGCGGAGGCTGAGCCTGGCCGCAGGAGACATCTGGCAGCTAATTTGGCCAAGTCTTGTGGTGGATAAACTGCCTGTTGCGCTGCTGCGCTGCTGCCGCTGCCGTCGAGGTATTGCTAACTAGTGGTAGGTTTTGAAGCATTTCTCCGCTAACTGCTACGGATACACGCCCGCTTCTATCTGTGCGGCTGGGCCGGGCTGGGCGTGTCGTCAAACGGACCCGGACAACTAGGAGGAGTGCAGATAGTTGGATCCCTAGTGCAGGATTATTAACGTGGGGGGGCGTGTCAAGTTTAACTGGTAGGAGATCCAGGCTGCCGCTTGGGAATAGCTCGCCCTGGCCGGGTACCGCTTAGAGGGGTCGAGGATTTGGCTGAGCATGTCTATTCCAGGCCGTGTTTCTGGCAGACTTTCACCACGTTTCACTCCCACCTGCCAGTTTCCCCCGGACCACCTTTTAAACAGTCTCTAGCTATACCCCACTGACTCATCTCAACTCCCTCGTCCTGGCCAGATACTTTATTTACGGCAGGCCCCTCGTTCCTCCTGTCCTGGTCCCATTGCGTATACTTACTTATACACCCGCACCTCCCACGCCCATTCACTCTTGTCACCTCTCTCTTGTACACTTCAGTCCAATTCACCTTGCCAACCGCGTCACCTATATACACTTACGCACAAAGAGACAACAACTTACTGTCACCCTCTACGACTACCCGTTACTTGACGGACATGCCCTCTGCAACGGCATTAGAAACAAGTGACAGTTCTCGTCAGCACAAAAAGACCATGTCTTCCATCTCCAGCACATCTTCCGCCGGTGCCCAGCCCCGGGGCAGCCAATCACCACCCGCAGCCATGAATCGCGAAACTACCCCAGAGTCTCTCGTGGACGCTGACCAAAAAACCAAAAAGAGAATTCAGAACAGAGTTGCCCAGAGAACATACCGTGAGTTTGCATCATCAACTTGCAGCGGCCTCTGTGGGCTGTTTCACTAACCACGAGACGACAGGCAACCGCATGAAGCAACGGGTGCAAGATCTCGAGCAGCAGCTTTGTGAGATGCGTGCCAGACAACAACAGCAGCAGTACTACCCCCAGGACATGCCTGGTGCCGTCACACCTGACGGCTCCATGGGCTTTGTTCCCAATGCTGGAAACATGCCTCCCGCCCTTTGGCAGCAAACCATGTCCCTCCCAAGAACTCCAGGCTCGATGCCTCAGGAGATGTGGCCTGGCATGGCCGTTGATGGCGCCGCTCAACCTATGCCTGATGCAGTCGCCATGGCTGGAAACCCCTATATGAACCGAAACTTTCACCAGCAGCCTCCCTTCAACAACCCGGCTCTCTTGAATCATGCCGCCGCCGGTCTTGATCAGGTGCCACTAATGTCTCCCAGCCTGGAGATGCCAGGTGAACCTTCCATGCAGAGATTATACCGCAACGGCAGCGCCGCATCGACTCCCAACCAAGAATCGCTTCAACTGGACGCCCATTTCGGGTACAGAGGAAGCGTGACCGGTCTCGGTATGTTGCCACCGCCAAGCGCCACGTGCATATTATGCTAATCCTAGTCCCGAAGGCCAAGCCTCTGAAATCTCCGAAGAAGATGGAAACGATACCAAGCTCTTCAACAACCCCACATGGGAAAATAGTCCAGCCATGATGTCGCCTACCAGCTCAAGAACCGGAACTGTGGCTCCCCAGAGCGCCATTTCCACATCGCCATGGGGCTCCATTGCTACTGCTGCTACTGAAGTCTCAGAAGCTGGGTCACCACACCAGTTCTCGAGTATCGAAGAGCGTTTCGAATACGTTCTGGAGTGCGCCCGCCGCGTCGGATTCGACACGTTTGACTCAATGGCTGCTCAATACTATGGCAGCAGCTTCGACCCTTGCTCCTCACTGGCCATGGACCAACGTCTGAGCCGCAACCGCCATCTTCCTGCTTTGCTCGCCGAGATTCGGCAAAAGTCTGCTCAATGGAGCGTGTGGGAGAGACGTGCGTACCAAGACGAGGCGCTCAAGACGGCAGAGGACATTTGCGCCATTGAGTGTCGCGAATTCCGATCCATGCAGGACCTGGGCGATGCCAACGCCATGAACCTAGCCACTATCCAGCAAAAAGTAGGTCTATTTTCAGCCTAGCTCGGGCCGTGAACCTCTTCTTCACTGAGACGCTAACCGAGACTTGTTCCAGCTACCCAACGTGTGGACACTGTTGTCTGGCTTAGCCTCTGCCACACCGCTGCAAAGGCAGGGTGACCGCTCACATCTCGTCTACAACAGCATCAAGCAGCTCTGTGCGCTGGGTGATGCATCTAGTCATATGGCTGTGGATAGCCAGTGAAACCGTTTCTCTGCAAGGTATGTTCATTTCATCGTTGGGCTCGTCTTGTGCCTTTACTAACAGAGACCAGTTTCTTTGCCTTTATTCTTACTCTCTTGTTTGCAACTTTATTGATTGTAGAAACGGAGTTGGGGCTTTTCCTCACGATACGTATCTCTTGCGTTGTCGTCTCTTTAGAAGTGGGCAAACATATATGCCAAGGCACGGCGTTAGTGCGTGACAATGCTCCGCATAGGCGTTTTTGGGGGCTGAACCTGGGTTCATGACTTGGGTACTGTAAAGACTTTTTCAGCACAGTTTTGATTTCGATTGTACATAGATTTAGTCTCGTGGTGTGCCAAGCATTGACTACTTGCTGCCACGTAACATACAAATTTGAAGCACATGATGCATGAACAAAAGCAAAAAGCCACCGTATGTGCAGACGTAGCGCCGATGATCTCGGCGCCTGCTCCCACCCCTTGAAGCTTGGCCACAAATCATCAGAATTGTGATGATGCCGATCTAGGTAGTGACTGGCAAGCTGTGGTCGGACGACGTTTCTCAAACAACCATGTCCCGAACAAGAAACTGGGGTAGTATGGTGGTGGGCGGAGTAGCGTTACAGTGTTGAGAGAGATGCCGAAGAAGAGGATTCTGCGATGGCCACTTGCAATACGGATTGGGCAATATAGTCTCGGTTGACAGAAGAGATTTGGAAGCTGAAAGAACGAAGCAACCCTATCCATGATGCTCTCTACGATGCTCGCCAGTCAAAACGTAACCATGACGGTATCGCTGGGTGACACTCGACACGACAAATCCCAGCGCCCCCCATTCATGGACGGCATGAGATGGAAGCATATGCTGAATATTGAGATGAGAGGATATACTGGAAGGAGCCAAACAGTTCTCACGTCAGAACCAAAACTGGCCCCGGCGAGCCTGACCCCTAGACCTTAAAATGAATAGGCGGGCTTAGAAGAGCATCATTACGTACGTTTTGCAAGCGTAATAATAGGCAATGTCAGAGAGGTTTTGAGCGTTTGAAATTTGCGACGCATACTTTGGGCGGCAATCAGCTGTTGCACCATCGTCACCCTTGTCGATCCCTTTTGCTTCCTTTTCCATGTAGTCAACCGTTGATTTTTTTTGGATCTTTTGTTCCAATCCTGATGGCACTTTCTTCCCGCTCCCCCTCCGCCCCCCGTCGAACCTTGTTTGCGCGCCCCCTCTGGCCCCCATTCATCATAACCTGTGTGGCTTGCTACTTCTCAACGCTAAGATGTATGGCCTACCAAAAAGCGGCGCATGGATGAAATACGGATAGATTGGCGGTTTTTTGGGCGGTGGGAATGGAGATGGGGGTCGCTAAGAGAGAAAAAAAAGGACAAACTGGCACCACAAAACAAGGCCCTTCTAATTTGGTGGACTGGATCGGAAACCCGGTCGAGAACCGCAAACCATTGGTGGCTTTCGATTTTTATGTTGGCGTAAGCATATATTCTAGGCCTAAAACGTGCCACACACCCCCCGTCCCCCCTCCCCTCCCCCTCACACACCAGTGACACTCACCCAGTGACCACTAGCCGGGGCGGCCCAGCCAATCTGTCTGTTACTGGACCGATCAAGCCCCTACAAAGAGATATGACAGTCAGCTGGGAGCAAATAGATTTGGTTGGTGGGGGGAACCGACACCCCTGAGGCTGAGAGGACCAAGGAGGTTCCCCCCTTTCAAGCGGCATCTTACTTTGATCCTGGCAAGGGCGACGAGGAAGGAAACAGCAGGATTTTGACAGGCTACGAATACCGATAGAGACATTTTGTGTAATCTTGCCGGCTTCATTGTGGCTTGAGGCTGCGATAGGCTGCCGTGGGCCCGGGTTGCGCCACGGAGTCCGGCAGGCCAACGTTGATAACTATGAACAGGCAGACATTATTAATGTCGTTTACGTCTTTTGAGTGGCAAGAACGAACAAATGGAGCCGAAGTCCTCTGAAGTGAAAAAATAGTCTCGTCAAAAGCTGAGCCTGCATAATATTGCTAGCCCATTTTGCCTGCACGACACGCAGAGGGCGCGCCCGGCGCCGGACGGTCCGTCCGCAACAAGATGTCCGATGATCTTACAGGAAAAGAGATGGCGCTGCCTGGGCAGCCCATGGAGACCCTTGCGAGTCCCGCATCATCACCTCCCCCCCCCTCCTGGGTCAAGCTTTTTGAATGACTCGTTCGTTTAAACAAACCCGAGCAAGTCAGTCATCAGTGCATATTATCTGAGAACGTCCACCCCGGACCAATGCCGGATGGAGTCTGTCCCGGAAAAGGTATGCATTTGGGCTTAATAAACAACAATCTCGATGGTGAAGAAGCTTTTCGCGTTGGAGGTCAAAAATAAGCGCCAAGAACAAGTCTAGATTAAACACAGCGCAGAGCCGCTTCAATATTCGTAATCAGCGGCGCAATCCTGCCATGATTATTCGCCAGTGCGCTATCGTAGACTGGAATGGTGTGCACACCAGGGCAGGCAGCAAAGCTATGGGATGATGTAGGTACAAAGAAGAGGCGCTCGTCGGGCACTTTGGCTGCCGGCTGGTGGCGTTCCTGTCAGACTAATTCGTAGACGAACCTACGGATAACTCTATCTTGCCGCTTGTATTGTTATCTAACCATGTCACTTTCGACGCACCGCAGGGACCGGGATGTTATGAAACAAACTTGTTCATGACTTGCCCTAGCGTGGGCGGTTATGCCCTCTGAGAGGGCCTTTTCCCACTGAATCTACAGATAGACGTCGTAGACTAGCCCTGCGGCCCGGTAAGCTTAACTGTAAAAGCCCGAAACTTAAATGGCAAGCCAACCATGTGCCTGCCCGCAAATACAGGGTCCCTGAAAATCACTTGACATTTGCCACCTCTGCCATGTTGTTTTTCTATCCAGTTGATTGCGTTTTTTCTTTCTCTGCACGGCGACTCAAGAGGGTTACAACGTCTCCCCGTGCATCTAACCACCCCCCCCCCCCCCCCTCCCTCCCGCCCCTCCCAACTGTTGTCCTCTAGAGTAGTACTACTTCCCGTAATCCGTACATCTATTCGTTTTCTCGAAAGCTTGGCAAGAAAAAGAGCCGAGACTGCTCGTGAAAGAGTGCATCGCGCTCCGTGATTAGTCGGCTTGTTTTTTTTTTTTCATTCTTCCTCGGCGTTACAGCGACGAACCCAGGAATGCAGCAGTTGCGTTGCATTGCGCCCAGCCGCTACCGCGCAGCACGGCCAACCCAGTGCGCACCGCCCATGCAAGCCTTTTTTGCGCCCCAAAATCTTTAAACTAAAGCTTGTTGCGATGCGATGCGATGCGTCAGCTGAAAGGTTCAACAACGATTTGATGGAGCGCCGAAAAGAAAGAAAACTGGAGGTGGAGCAGGGGAGGGCCAAGACTTGACTCGTTCGTTCATCGTCGCCGCGTCTTGACAGGATGGCTTACTTGATCGTGGACCGACGTCGAACGGAAGAAGAGAGAGAGAAGTGTGACAACCGATAGCTGGCCCGGTGGTTGCCGGACCTCGATTCATACATCGCGGCCCCTCTCTCTCCATGGGACCCTCCCCCAAAATCTCGTTGAGAGCACGCGGTCTGCCTGGATTGCCGGTTTGGCAGAGAGCGCCTCCACGCCCCCGAGCCCATGATGAAGTTGCCAGCAGATGCGGTTCCCACTGCCGACCCCGTGCGCTTGGTTACTTGAGACAAAATCTTGTCAGTGGCTTTGCTGCCTCGCTTTAGGAATAGTCGTCGTCGGCAGTCACTTAAGCTTGTTTTCTTTTCCTCGGCGCTGCTGACCGCATACAGAAAAGCCGTTGCTCCCTCTTGGCAACACAACACCAGACAAGAAAAAAAAAAAAAAAAAAAAAAAAAAGACGTCATCGCGATTGCGTGCCGGGCGAAATAAAGCACCGAAAACAGAGAAGCACCGTTGGGATTCAACCATTGGCTCCGGTCCAGTTCTGTGATTGCCCCATTGGTCTCGTTTAACAGAAAAAGACAATATACGCCCTGTCAGCCGTGATGCAAGCCACGGTCAAAGCCTCTTCTTCTCGCGGTCCGCTTGGCACCAATCTATCCAGCAAAAATTATGCACGGGGAATTTACTCTGAGAACAAAATGTTCCACACCTGGGGGAAACACTCAATCAATCCGTGCAACCCACCCCCTGCAGGATTGGGACAAATGGGTTGTTGCGTGTGCAGATGGTGGCGGCGCGCAAAGCGACTTTGCGGGCCGACTCCACGAGAAACTAGAGACCTGTTGGAGGGAGGGGTGTGTACCGCGGACAACGAGGCGGAACCGGCATCCAAGTTACTGTATCAATTCATCATTGTGCATTATTGGATGCAAGATGCGTTCGATATAAACCGCTGCCAAGTTTAGCCGGCTTGGCTAGATGGTATGGCAACGGCGCAACCACGGTGAGGCTTCCAGCTGGTCGACGGGCATATATGCCTGCAAATGGCCAAGGATTTGGTGCATGCTTTTGCTTTGAGAGAGAGAGAGTAATTATGATTGACGTTTTTGTCAGAGACTCGTCTGCATCTCGCGCCCGCAGGAATTGCGAAACCCATATCTTGACGGTAGCATAGCATCTGTGTAGCTGCACCCATCTCTTGGCCAAGGTCTCGGCGATTGCTGCTGGAATAGACATAGCCTACCGTGTCATGCGCCAGAGTCTAGATCACGGCCAAGAAAGGCAACGTAACTAGTGGTTACGTGAAAAGAATAAAAGGGAATTTCAAATAATAATGAGAGAGCTATCAGTACCGTCACGCTGGCCCCATCCGTCCTCCAGCTTCCCACATGTCACAACGGTTCTCAAGTCCATACGCAATTTCACGCCCACCTTGTGTGAACCGAGAACTTGTTGTGATGGCGGAATACCCACCAAACCACCTTCGTGGGTATTCGTTGACACACCTCTTTTCACATCTTGGCACCGCAATATCCACACGCCCAGGGGCGCCTTCCGCGGATGCTGATCCGCAAGTCAGTCTATGTGCCACAGGCCATATCAGCAGCAACTGGAGCGAGCGTCTTCTCTTATTGGCAAAAAGTTATTGTTGGCGAAAGCCGCCGAGTGTGGCTTACAAAGGGCAATTCAAGACGCAGCTATTGGCGCGCTCGTTTGAAACGGGGCCTCCCTATGGAAGAAGAAGAAGAAAAAAATCACCCTTTGTGTTCTCTTACTTTGTAATTCCCGGTGCAGCTTTCTTCACCCGTTTCCCCCCTCCCCCAGGTGGCCCATGATTGTGCATGTCATGGGCTGGCTAGGTTGTCTCTATTGCCGAACGAGCCAAATTGGGTGGGTAATTTTTTAGTCCATCTTATTACCAAGAATATTCAGCTTTTCTTTTTGTGTGGGCTTCTTATCTAAATGGCTATTTGCGTTACATGGCCGCGTGGCACCCTTCACCGGAACGGCTGACACGAGACAGGAAGGTCGGTATTATCTGATTTTGTTTTAGTAGAATTAATTCTATTAAAAAGCTTACGAAGCACAGCTCCTCTATAGCTATCGCTTAAATAGACGACGCACCGCCAAGGTTTCCTGTTTCAATCTCGGCGCGGAGAAACGAGCGCGGAGGTGGGGAGAAGGGGGAAAAGTCGAGCGAGGAATGGACACCAGAGGGGGGAGGGGTGTTGTTCTTGGCGATGGTAACCCATGGTTAGTTAGTGTAGGAAGCCGAGATGTTTAATGCCTTGTTGGTGTTCCAGCGGGGTTCGCTGCATTCGTCTTGGCGAGGCGAATGGAACATCTTGGCCATATAACACTAATAAAACAACTGTTGATTGAGATGTGCCGGAACACACATGTATCGGCCTAGTCAGTTTGCACCCCTCTTTCTCCCCCATATTGAGGGGGGGCACCGAGGGTAGCTGGCTGGCACGCCTCCAATACGTAGCGAGGTTATTGCTATATGTACGTCGAATCTCCGTGATATTACATTGGGGTCAAACTGCATCAGCTGAGCCGGGATTCGACAGGTCGTGGCAATAACCGTTTTAAAAAATTTTCTCCCCTCGACTATAGACGGGAATGTCTTTACATAGCTAGGCCGTAGCATATTGAAACGGCGCGGGTCGAGCGAGCGGCTGCCGGCTTTGCCAGGGACGATGCGGCATTCGCAACTGCTGACTGCAGCGGACAATTTGATAACCGCTTCCAAAATAGCATCTATATTTAAACCATTTCATGCAATTTGGGGTAAAATCAGTTCTGAATCAGTCGTCAAGATTCACTCTCCACTTCTTGTCTGGCTCGGCCGATCAAACACCTTTGGTGGCGCGAGTTGTGCCCATCTGGTGACCTTGCCCCCCCCCCCCCCCCTCCGGTTGGGTGGCTGGCTCCGTGAAGGCCTGGGGATCAAAACATATTGATGCAGCATTGAGTCTTTTTGTCTCTGCACATTCAAACCAAAGTTTTCGGATCGAAAGATGCTCAGATGGGAAGAAGCAAGTCTCCGGTCTGGACCCGCCTCCTCGTATCGGCGGCCTATGCCCCCCGAGTGTCCGTGCCCAAGAGGCCAATTGTGGGAAATGTAGCCTTGCACAAGTCGTGTCTCCCATTTCAACAACTTTTAGCGAGACTCGAAATTGGCTCTTAGACCTTGTCAGGCTCAATTCGATCCAATCGCGCGCGCGGGGGGGCCAAGTCGCAAGGCCACGCGTCGCGCAGTGAATCAGTGTCGGTTGTTTAAGCTCCGACACCCTCGTACGTGGGTGGAGCATCTTCTTTTGCATTTGTATTTAGACTTTGAAACTAGTTAATGATACCGTTGCAGTTGATGATATTTGACATGAAGAGGTTCAAATTCGTGATGGGGTGGGCGGGAGGCCGACATACGTACCCGCAAGGACCCTACGCTAGAATAGCTTATCAATCAGCCCAATACCGAAGCCACTCCCGGGTTCTCAAGAGAACATGTTGGGGAGACAATTGGAAAGGGGGTTAGAAAGAGATGGCGTTGCTTAAGAAACCCGATAGGTGTTTGTTGTTTTGATAGCAGGTGGTGATTTGCCATGGCGGACTACAGGACCGCGGAGGCTGTTTGTTCCCGAGACTGACTGAGTGAAGGACTAATATACAGCCATTGAGGAATAAGGCAACCTTGTCTTTGAGATTTCGATTTGAATCATGTTGATCGAATACTGTTTGACAAGTATGAGATGACGGTACATACGAGCAGTACGGTAAGATAGTATAAAGCCTCTGTCTACTACAATACGTCAAAGCCCAACACCAAGCCTTCAGAGAACGTTTGTCTGACAGTTATCAAAGAATCAAAACTATCAAATCTTGTATAAAGTCTACAGACTATATAGGTAAAGAGGCTATAGTAAATAATGTTTGCCGGAATACTCGGAGAGTATCGAATACAGGAAAAGGACTTGAGTCAATTCATCCACGACAATACAAGCAGTATACTATCAATACAATGGTAGTATGACACTTATGTCCACACACGCTGCTCTTGTTAGAAACTGATCATCATATGCCCAAGTAGAAACATGAGGGTACCTGATAGTATTCGCCCTCAAACGGAATGTGGTAGCGGCGTCTGCTGTCTGAGAAATTGCACGCACTCCTATACAGACATACGGCTACATGACTGTTGATAAGATTCTTGTGTGGTGCCGCAATCAGATCTGAAGCAGAAGAGAAAGGATGAAAGAAATGAGAAACCCTAATTTATACTTGTCGATGAAAGCCAATTTGCATTGCCCGTACCAGTTGATGCGTGTCCCCAAGAAGGCGCACAAGGTAGAGTATAAAGTAGCACCATGTTTATATTCAAGAAGATTATTATTACCATCATATCATAAGAATATGTTATCCCCGTACATTGCATTATTGAGAAGCATAGCTTCTCCTAGAACCCATACGCCGCTCACGGCCGCTCCATACTCCCTTGACCAGTCCCCATATGACAAGCACGAAAAGGAACAAGACAAGACACAGAAAAAGAAAAATGAACTTTGACTCCAAGAAGTTATCACCAAGTATAAATGTAAAGAAAGGGAAACGAAATCAGAACTGGGGTATAATGCCTGTTTCTCGAGAGAGACAACAGAAGCATGAGCGTACAGGAGGTATTGCACAGCGCAAAGTCAAAGTGCATCACCAGAATTGGCCTCTAGGTTCTTGGAAACCGTAGTCGATGTGCTCATGCACACAAAAATGATGGCAGCGAAGAGATGCCATGTTTTCAGATGCGGGATTTTCAACGACCAAAACACACACATTCGGGCGTTGTTGAAATGCAGGGTCATGCGCGGGCTTGATAGGTGTGAATCGCTAGAGGCTGCGACACAGATTCCATCCATTCTTGATAGTCAGACAAAAAAAACAACTGCATAAATGGCGACGAGTGCATGTGTTTTGTGCCCTGATGATGCTAGGGCTGCATCATGTTTGCCTATGCCCGTCCGAATGAGGAAACGGGTAGGCTGCTATCGTTGCTCTGATTGGCCGCTCGACGCCCGCCTGACTTGCTCGCGCGACCGCGCCGATTATCATGAGCCTGTGCCACAGTCTATACCACAAAAAAAAAAAAAAAAAGGTCATCTGCTCACGACGAGCACTCTGCTTCTTCTTTTTTTTTTGTCTTTTCGCGCTTGACGAAATTCCACCCTTGCCAACCAAAAGGCAACGCCAAAAAGAATAGAGGAGGAAACGAGGGAAAAAAAAAAGCTGCCACGCCTAGCTTATACTTTCGGCCAAGTTGCGAGGTGAGGCAAAAGAGTTCTTTTGCACGGGCCTTCTAGACACGAGAACTGCCATCGCTGTAGCCAGCGCCATTGTACATGGGTGGAGCGGCGTGGCCATGCTGCGATGACAGCCCAGAGTAACTCTCCGCATAGCTCGCGGGCGTCGCTTCCCACCTGGGAGGGGTGGCGGCCGACGGGTGATGGCTGATGGGCGTGTGCAGTCCGCTGTGGCCATAGCTGCCCGTCGACACTGTTCTGCTGTCATATGTGCTGACGGCGGGGAGAACGCTGGTGTTGATGCGCATGGGCGGCGGTGGCTGGTGAGGACTGTGGTTGCGCATGCTGGGGCTCAGGGCGCGACCGACACTGGGGTACGACGCCGTAGTATATGGTGTCCAGCTGGGCTGAGAGCCGGAAAGCGATCGTGGCGAGGGAATGGCATCGTGGTGGCTCGGAGCAATCGAGTATTGGCTGTGCGCAGCATCGCTATGATGCGACGAGATGCTCGAGTGCGGCGCCGCGGGCGATGGTGCGTACGGGCCGCCTGGGTTCATCGAACCATTCATGCTCGGTTGCGACATTTGGCTGCTAGGACTCGCGCTATACTTGCCGATAATCTTCTTGAGCGCTCCCTCGAGAACTTTCCATGGAAAGACCTTGACGTCCTTTTCAATGTTTCGCGGCTTCGGGTTGGGGAAGCCCATGATGAGCTTGAAGAACTCTTCGCTTTCTGGCTTGGCCTTGGAGACTGTCAAAGGGTGGAATCCCTCGAGATTTCGTCGGATGCGGTTCTTCTCCTCCACACTGAATCGGTTGGGTGATGCGACGAGTTGCTCCAGCAGCTGTATAGTGTCGACGGATGTGACGTAGCACTCGTTCTTCTCGGCCCAATAAATGCACGAGACGCAAATGCTATTTGGCGGACGCTCATTTACGGGCACTGGCTGGAACTCTGCCGTCAAAGTAGACCCGGACTGCGACTTTCGAAATACGACAATTCGGCGACGATTCTCCCACTCCTCCGTCGTCCAACCATCAATCATCGAGTCCAGCGTACCTTTGATCTTCAAGACAGCCTTGGCCGCATAGAGGGAAATGGCAGCATACTGACTGCCAGCGCCGCTTCCACTGGTGATTGTGCTCGTACGAATCAGCGCAGGTGTGTTTGCCGAGGACGCGGGCATCGAGAGACTGCTTCTTCCGACGCTGTCGAGACCGCCAATGGAGCTCCGGGTGCTGCCCAGAGGAGTGTTAAAGTTCCACCCCAAAGAGCGGCGTCCACTGTAGCTCGAGTCAGCAAAGCTGTTGCTTCTATATGTCGTAATCATGTCGTTGTGTTGAGGAAATGCTGCAGCATAAGGTCCAGGCTGTGAAGAATAATTGTAGCTATTTGTAGACGTCTCGGCGCCGATGTGACCCTCTCCGGATTTGGGTGAATGGCCTGGCTGATCGACATGCGTGCCAGGCGCGCCAGGCTCGCTCTTTGGCAGCTTCTCTGGTCTCGTGACACCTTCTCCGGACCCTTCCACGTATTGAAAGTGCCCGGCAACAGCCCTCGAGATTTCGACGCCCGTCGGGTCTTCAATGACTAGTGACAAAGGCACGTTGCTCGAGTTGGAGCCCGTGACCAAGAACTGCGGCACATCGGCGCTGCACGAGTAAAAGAAGCCTGAGCTATCCTGGTTGTCCCTCGCCACATCTTGCATGGAGCATTTGTGCGAACCAAACTGCAGAAAAAAGTATCGAATCTGTGATGACATCGGAAACAGGTCGTAGGGTGCTGAAATCTTGAGATAAATCTTGGAGCCAAAGCCGCCTGAAGCTGGTTGGTACGAGGTGACGGTCAGCTCAGATGGAAGGTACGAGGCGACTGCATTGTTGGAGCCGAAAGCCTGCTGGTTAAGATGAGCAAACCTGTCCGCATGTTGGGTTGAGAATGGTTGCTGGTACGGGTCCAACGCAGCGTCTTGGTATCTCGGCTGATCGTAGCCTAATGTCTTGTCAGTACTCGCCGATTTTGTAGTACCCTGACGCTCGAGAAAACGATGAACGATTGGGTGGCATGAGTTGCTGTGCGCTCCAGTTGCCTTTGTTCACGGTGCGTGATGATTGAACAAAAAGGTCCAAATGGGAGACCGAGAAGCGTGACATACCAGGTATCGAGGGCATCGATGGTTTACTGTAAGCCGCCATTTCTTTGAGTAGCTGCTCAAAGGCAGTCTAATTATATGTTGTGGGAGACGTTCTGTGGCAGTGGAACAGTAACGGACTTGACTCTAGATCGTGGTCCTCTCAAACACTGATGATCTGTCTTGAAGTGTCCTTTGAGTCCTTTGGCCAGTTGAAGATGCTTGTCAAGTTGTTAGTAATTTTCGGCTAGCGGCTGAGTAGCATCAGCGATGGTCAGCAGTCGACACCAAGATGATGTAGACGCAGCATCTCGTTCATAAAACTCGTAGGAGCTGGTATATATCGCGATAGACTCACTCACATTGAGTAATGCCCAGAGTGAGTTGTCACCCACAAGGGTAGTCGAGAGTCGTGACAGGTGTCGATGAGGGGAAAGAGGATGGAGAATACAAACCGGTGTCTTGGAAAGAGAACGGGCTACACAAACAGTTTAAACCAGGTCTCGACGAGGTCTTGACGGGAGGGGATCGGTTGCACTAATAGTGCTCCCTGGCGTCTAGTGCCTTGGGTTCGGAGATTTGATATGCGACAGCGCAAAGACTACCAAGGTGCAGGTCGAGGCTGGTGCTTGTGCCGTGCAGTGTCGAGCTTCTTGTGATGTCGCGCTAGTTTCTTCTTTCTCTGGAGAGGGAGGGGGGCTGGGTGAGACAGTGTATGGGTCTTGCGAGCTGGTGATGGGACGGAGCAAGGTCCTACCAGTGGCGGAGAGGGGTTCCGATCCAAAGCAGAGACACTGGCATTCCAAGAAGAGAAGATCAGTAGGCAAAGTCGGGGAGGGGGCTTTCCTCTTCTGCCAAAAAAGCTCTCAAAATGGGGGAGGCGGTGTCTGAAGCAACAAAGATGGTGTGCGGGCCAAGCAGTCACCGTCTCATTGGGGTCCAGGCACAGTTCCAACAGGCAGAAAGTTCCTTGGAGGCTGGTTCTTGGGGGGAGGAGGCACAGTCAAAACAGATTGAATAGGTGGAACGGTCTCTTGTGATGGGATGAAGAGAAGTCGGTCACTAGTTGGTAACGACGGGTCAGCATTCTTTTTTAATCCCCATGGGCAGAGTCTGGACGATGCAACGCGACAAGTCCACAAGAAGCAAAGGCTGGCTGCAAGGCGGCAAGGGGAGGATGGAATGGAAATTACCACGGAGATGCTACTCACATTACCAAGATGGGCAATACGGGTGACGGGAGAGATATACTACCAGTACAAGTGGCACTTGAGGTTGGATAGCTGTCGGCTCGCGGCCCAAATGCAGTCAGTGGAGTCGAGATGCTGCTGCAGGCTGTTTGAAGGGAGGAAGATGAACGTCAGCGACGTAAAGTCATGGTACGGATAGTATCTCAGACGAAATTCGCTAAAAGGGAAGCCGTTGCAAGAGGCATCGACAAGATAGGAAACCGGCTCCAGGGCAGGATGGGAGAACAAGGCCAAGTCGGGAACAGCATAGACTGGTCAAGGCAGTGGAGTCGGGAGAATCAGTGAGATTCAGGAGAGTCAACGTCTCGGGCGTCCCCCTGTGGGTATTCTCGAGGTCGGTCGAGAAGAGAGGTATTTGGGAAACACGAGGGGATGCTTTCTTTTGGCAGAAACCTTGGGGATGGCGCTATGCAAGTCGTTCTTTTTAGCTTGCGCCTTTGGGTCGGGACGGGGAGAGGATCCAGTTGGACGTGCACCTAAGACAAGAGACGAGCTGCAATGTAGCAATGAACAAGAGCGTTTTGGTCTTTTAAATGACGACAAGAAAGGCTCAGCCCGTGGCCTAATGGCCTAAATGTTGAGCACAAACCATATTGCAGGCCACAAGAGGCAACAGGCTAGGGTGATGCAGCCCATCAAACCCGAGCAGAGCTGGTCCAGGTTATTAGGGCGCCGATGAGAAGGAAAAAAAAAAGCGGACAGACGCCACCAACTTGTTCTGGCTCTCATGGGGAGGGTGACAAGGTGTATGTCGCCGTGTCCGAATCACTGCTTTTGCGAGGGCCACTCCTTGTCGTCACTGGGCTTGTTGAATCTTGGTCGAGTTGCACATCCCACGCCCCGTCTCCATCTGGTCAGCCAGCCAAGGTGTGCGCCAGAACTAGACCAAGCATGGAAGACGACTGAAGCCCAGTAAGTAATCTGTAATCCGTACGGAGTGCATGGAAAGGATTGGGCATGGGCTTGCCGATGATGGCCAGGGCCTAGTGCGGATACGTTTGGTCTCTTGGTCGTGGGGGATGGGCCAAATGTCTAGCCGTGTTCCCGCTGGCGCGGCCACCACCGTTGAGATGCGAGATGGTAATTGATGGGTATGAGCTTTCAGAGGAGGGTTGATGCAAGGGTAACGAGCAAGGGTTGACAGGCGACGCCAGACAGGGATATCTTGGCTGGGACTTGGCGTAGCATTTGGGGTGGAGAGGTGGGAATCACAAGGATAGTCCCATCCCCTCCCCTTCCAACTGCCCCCAGGCTGCAGCCATCTTTTCTGCTTCTTGCGTTGGCTTTGTAGTTGTTCAGGTTCATGGCCACGAATCAGTTGAGCACTAGTTGATGAGCCGCTCACGGCAATCCACGATGCCGCTTACACTGGCAAAGGACGCGGCCGCCTGCTGAGCGAATGTACTACTGTGACTCTCCCTGGGACCGTAAACCATTCAAGATGCCGTTGGCTCCAGTTGCCAATATTTGCCCCAGGATGCAAAGCGATCGCTGCGCTAACTAGCCTGTCAAGTAGCTAACCGGCCGGGCTTGATCTGCCCGGCTCTCCACCCACTCACTGCAAAGCGAAGACTGACTGGCTAGCCCCGGACATGTCCAGCCAGCCCATCATAGACGATGACTACTCGGTACGGTTACAGCGTGAGCTGTGTCTGCCTCGGTAAATGTACTCTGTACGGATTACTTGTGGCTCATTTGAATACTTGGTACATGGCCGGAGCAACATGAAAGCATCTGGTACGGATATCTAGGCAGCGCAATAGGTAGCAGCGCCCAGCGAATCTGTGCTTTTAACCAGGCACCCAGGGCAAGCAAGCACTTGGGCCAAGGAAGCCGGAGAAGAAGAGCCACAGCAGGTTATTCGCCGTATCAGACCGGGGGTCGCAGAGAGATCAACAGACATGCCTCCACCCGGCGTCCCTCCCTCCACCGGAGGGAACGGTGGTAGGGGGAGGGACAATGTCCAATTTGGTCGTGATTGGGGTTTGAGTGAGGGTTTTTGATGCAGCCTGGCTTGTGGCGTACAGTTGACTTTTGTCGGAATGAACCACGCCTCTAAGCCATCCTATATCAGGGCCGCAGTAAGAAGTGCCACTAGTTGGAGAGCTGAACCAGCTCCCCGGTGCCAGGACCAGGGAAATAAATTGACTGCCACATTGCCACTTTGTCTGATTTCTATCCGGCACCGATTTGCACAAAGTGACGAGTTGTAGGGCAAGGCAAGGAAGGAGGTGCCACTTGGTTGCCGCCACGGCTCATCTGTCCGCCCGTCCGGGGGGGGAGGCTTTCCAGTTGTGTGGGCCAGCCGTACCCCAAGAAAGAGCAAAGCTTATTCGTATTATAATATGAGGATGAAAGGGAGGATTGTTGCGCAAGAATAGATGCAAGAATTCAGAGGGAAAATAGTCCGAGATTAGCGCGTGTCGTTGCTTGCATTTTGCCATGTTGCTCTGGCGGCATGATTGACAACGGAATTGGCCCGTGTGCAACTGCGCAAAAGAAAGCGTGAAAAAAATGCTTTTGGAGCCCGCAATCTTGAGCCGCTGTAAATATTTCCTTTTTTCCTCTCTTTTTTTTTTCTTTTTTGTATTTGCTTTTTCCTTGTAATCCGTAGGCAAATACAAGAAAGGGGCGTGAGCAGCAGAGGCTATGCAACAAGAAAAAGAAAAAGAGAAAAAGAAAAAGGAAACGTGCGCAACTGCGAAATTAAAGTCGAATTACCCAGTCGCTGTATTCTCCACTCTTCAAGCCACAAGTTTGTCCTGATTGTGACAAGCGCCGTGAACAAGTTTCTGTGTTGAGATTGCGGCCCGCCTTGGGTGATTTGATGAGGCCCATTGTGTACATACGAATACTCCATCTGATGCGCAACTTGAGTCTCATCAACTACCGACGATCGGGGACGCGCTTTGTTATTCGGAGTGAGCGGCCTTGCCCCGTCATTCAGGCAGTGCAGGTGTGTATGTATGTATGCAGGTGTGTTAATCCCGAGATCAGCAGACCTTGCAGAAGCCACAGCGCAAGCGCCCGCAGCGCCCCCGGATGCCTTTTTCTCTCTCAATCTTTCTCCATGTCTTTTTTATTATTTTTTTTTATTTTTTTTTCTTTCTCTCGGTCTGGACAGGAACTGTCATTTTTGAGATTGCATGTTTTGTGTCCCACAGATCTAGAGACTGGAGACTGAGACTTGGAGGTGGCCTTGACCCCAGAAAAAGCTGAGAAACCGCTAACCTGGTGTTAGATTGATGGCGCCATGGAGAGTGCTGCTTAATTAGCCCCAGCTTTGGCTGTGTCGGTAATCGCAGCCCATGGTGGCATCTTCTTCAGGACTTGCATTCCGTGTACCACTCACTGATGGCTACCTGTTGGCAGCACCGCCACTGCATGCATTACGCAAGTGGCAAGGCGCATAAGTTGGAGCATAACACCAGATGAAGCAGGCTGTGTGGCATGCTACACACCCCCAAAAGTCGTGAGAAAAGAAGAAAGGATAACCCGCCTGACTTTGGGGCTTGCAGAGTAGTAGCACGGAAGCAAGCCCACCGAGAGCACCCAAAGGTCTGTGTGTGTGTGTGTGTGTGTGTGTGTGTGTACTGTGTAGGTGTGTATATGTACAGTATGTGTGTGTGCACGTGTGTGTGCGTGCATATGTCACTCCTTCTGCAAGTTGGATGACGAGGGCCTTTGCCAACTCAATTCTTGGGGCCTGGGGATTTGTAATTCATCGTATTTGGTGGCTGTCAGGTCTGGCCAGGTCTGGCCAGGGTACTTTAGGTATACCCCATGAGAGATAAGGTGTGCATGGGACATTCAAGTCTCAAATCAAACCTCCAGAAAAACAATGCTTGTCTTCCCAAAGAGGCGTAGATGATGTGTTGACATACACACATACAAGGGTGCGTAAAGGGTGCTTTTTCACCGCTCCGATCGGTGCAAATGTTTCGTTTCTGTGTGTCGAGATGAGGTAAAACACGATGAAAAAGTGTGCAGTCTTGCTTTTTGGTGCCAGGAACGGCCGTGGCTGCCAGACAACATGTGAGGCTGCTGTTGTGGCCTTTCCAAGGCAGCCAGGGTTGACTTGTACACTTTTTTCTTTGGACAAGCTGTCAGCGACGACTCCAAGAAGCAGCTTCTTTGAATGTCTCACCTTGTCGCTTTGCGACGAGCCCTGGACCTCATACCAATACCAGTAGCCTCTCATCTTGCTCTGGCCTCTGCTTGCCCAGCCCGTCGTCCCAAGAGGCTGCGGTTCATCAAGCGGCCCATCGCATCGCCCCTCCCGGCCCATGTAAAAGCAGTTGTCTGGTTTTTTCCAACTAGCTTCGCGCCATGCCGCTGGGGGGGAGTCCCGCCCAGGCCAACCCGTTGCCTGCCTCGACCACTTTTTCTGCTGTGATAATCCATCACACTGCGCGCCGTGTTGCATTTTTTTTTTTTTTTTGACTCAAAAGACTTACCTGATTCGGATCTATCGCGCAGGACTGTCTCGTCTGCGCGGCAGCAAATACTTGTCTGTCCTGCAGGCCCCAGACGGAAAAGATTTCTTGGTCGAGTCTGGCGGCGAGTTTGTGGAGAGGTGATCTATTGAATCAGTCACTACCAAACTCGGATGGACATTGGACTACTTTTATAAAAGAAACTGCCATATCGCTTCTATAACTGGAAGGAGAAATATAGAGAGGGAAGGAAAGTAAAAAAAATAAAATAAATAAAATAAAATAAAAACACACACACAAGGCTTTGCTGGTCGCCACAAGCTCGGGCCACTACGGATTACCAGCTGGCCTTTACGTATCGGGTGCTGGATTCCAAGTTGTGTTGCTGTAGACGGCACTGCGCTACCCAACGCGGCAGGCGGCCAGGCTCAAAGGGGAACTCTGCAATAACTATTGAGATGCATGCAGATCCTTAAAGAGAAGCCACCCTAAAAGCCTCGGCAACTCCAAATACATGGGCTCCTAATGGCGTGACAGTCTTTCCAGGTTTTAGAGGCCTACAAAATACTCGCGCAATTCTGCCAATATTTGCAACATTACGACTTGGTAGCCTGCTAACGTAGCGAGGTCTCTTGAACAAGTATTTGTATTCGGGCCTGGTGCAACGGCAAAGCGCCCGTAGAACTCGATAGTATCGTTCGCATCGGCCCGTTATGCGACGCGTTGTAAAGTGTGTGCTACCATGCGCGATAAATTGGACATCTTGTAATTTGTGCTCAGAGTGAAACTGGGGGACCGAACTGCCAAACGTTGTAGTTCTCAGAGACGCTCGCCTACTTGAATGCGGTCGGTGGGTGTGGCCAGGCTTGTTATTGGAGTATGTGGGACGTGAATAAGGTGCTCGTGTTGCTCGCCGATTTTTACCATACGAATAGTTCTTCTCCCGGCTAGCCGTCACATCCTTGGCAATAACAAAGCCCACGTATATCTTCAATTGTGATGCATCGCACAGTACCTCCGTAACTGGGCTACCATTGCACCATGAGGAGCTGAAGCAAAGTTGAAAATTATCACCCCAGTCAGCCTCGGCCCATACTTTTGAGGTGACTTGATATTTAGGCTCTTTAAACGCTTTATTATCGTGTGCTGCAGTTCCATCCGATCCTACCGGGACTATGGGTCAGTATTGCCCAATTTTTTCCAATGCCGATGGCCATCAGTAATTCGATGGAATGTGATTGATTTGAGTATCTGAGCGGCAGGCAATTAGAGAGCTGCATTAGGATTTGGAATCGCTGTGAGATTGATTGATCGCCGGGTTATTAGGTCCCGCAGCTATACGCCACTCCGCTCGGACTCCGTGGGGGCCTTGGGGGGGCGCCACTTGATCCCCCTTGTCAATGACACTTTTTTTCTTTTTTTCTTTTTTTCCCTGGGACGGCATAATAACTGGAGGATGATATCCCTACGCGCATCATTCAACCGTTTGTCATAACGTTGATGCGCAGCGCGGTCGAGAACTTTACTGTCAGGCCATGGCCAAAGTCTGTCAAGATCCTCCTCAGCATTGCCGAACCGGAAGCGACCGGGAATTTGCAAATCTGCCGCGAGTGGAAATTATCATCAAATACATATTGTGCCTCGGCCTATATTTCCGCCGTGTTGCACGCGGCGCGTCATCGTGCGAACCACCCCAAGGCCGTGTTCTTCGCATCTGGAAAATCGAGCGAGAACTCGCCTCCCGAATACGCAGAGGGTAATGACAATTTGCCCACGTCTCTCAATTGTCCGCTTGCCAATGACGAGTAATACCTGTTCTCCGTCCAAGACCTCCAAGTGGAAACGCTTGCATCTACGAAACCTGGAAGCAACACGCGCGTCCGTAGGCTTTCTTCACAATGACTCCGATCTTAAACAGCCACCCGAGACCAAAGGGTCAGACACCACGATGTAGGATTTTAGTATCCGAAAGGGCTCATTTCATCCGTGGTTCTGCACTCGTTCCTTGTCGTGCTACCCCATGTAGTCAGTAGCCCTCTTGCCCTCGTCCTTGTGCTCTCTCCATCATGCACAGGAGGCGAGACCTGCGACATGTCTAACACTGCACCAACAATGGAATGAACTGTGACAATGGTTCGCAGATGCCAACATGCTGCACGTCCAGCTTTTCTCGCCACGGCAAGCCCGGTAAAGCGCATTCGAGACGGGCGGTAGTTGTCCATGCCGACCGGGGGGGTTGTCGACTAGTTCAAACTTCAAAAGCAGGTGACTGAAAGTCGCGCGCGGGCGCGCCCAGGATGAATAGCAGCTTGTCAAAGTTCTGTGCGGGTTAATTAGGATTGATTTCACGTCGATGGTTACTTTCTCGAGCAAACTGCGAGAGGCGCACCTCCAATATGCTATGGCGTCAACGTGACGGCCGCTTCGCAGCCCCTTTGACTGTCGTCGTTTAAATCGTCGTTTACTAGTAGAACACCTCCACATAACGACGAATACAAAGCAGATCTTGGCCGCCTCTTGGACCATCTTTCCGGGCGTCGCTAGGAATGGCCCACTTCGGACGGGATGTGACAGGATGGCTGGAATAGCTAGCATGGGTTGGAACAAGCCCCCGGGTGTGATTGCATTCTTGCCCGAGCCCGCCAGATTGGTTAAGCGCACTCTTGTTTTACGGTAGCTGCGGTGAGGCGTCTTTTCCGTCCAAGCTTGTTTTCCACCTGCCGTACGTAGCCTTCTCAGGACGCTAACGCTCCCAAAGGCCAACAGGGCGAGGTAAATAGTCATGAGATTGTATGTACGCAAATGCCGAGAAAATAATCCGTACGTGCTCTAGACTCATTTGCTTGTTCCTCCTCAGCCACACCAACCTAGGTTTGGCTGCTCGAGTGCCTGTCAAGCCATCATGGCATTGGGGTCCTACCCTAGATATGATGACCCTTCTTTCGAGTTTTGCAACGAGTTGCAGTGCAGCATTTAATGTCTTGTTTCTGCTCCATGTGCAAGTAGAGTAGATTGTACGGATTACCGCAGCGGTACTCTTCGCGCATGCTAGTTGTCGAATGGACCGCAAAGTCCGTGGCTATTGCTTCTGTGTGGTCGCATATGTCTCGAACGAGTAAACGTCCGCAAGCCACAACACGTTGGAATGAGTCGGCTGGGTGTCATGTAAATGACATGTAAGTCACTGGTCCTCTTGTGCTAGTCTGACGTAGCCGCTCATCTTTTAATGAATATCGGATCTCGTCGACGCAGAAGAAAGCCGGCAGCTGCTCCAGGTCCCTTAGACATGTCGTAGATGCCTGTAACACCACCTAACCTTAATCAATGTCATCTGAAGCGCAACGTTCCCGGGTTATTCTAGATGAACTTCTCAAGTGCTACAAAGCAATCTTTACAGCACACTGCGGCAGTTCCTTGCCGTATGTCAAGTAGTACAGTCTGAGGCGGCGCGGCCCCCTCTCCGCATGCAAATGCGAGCCATGCAAAACGGCCACGTAGTGTCCCCAGCACCTCAGAAATCTCGTATCGAAGACAACTTCCATGCTTTGCATAGTGAGTGCTAGGGTTACTGCAGCTCGTCTACTGATATTCATGGGTGTACCGCTGGGATCGCCGAGGCCAGCTGGAGGATGACGAGTCCAAGCTCAGCATGCAGCCGGAACGGCAACCCGTAGGAGTTGCTCGACCAGCGCATCGGTAGAGAAATATATCATGCTGCCAAGAACGAAGAATAGAATGGCAAAATCAGACCAGAAGTCTCCCAGTCTCCCCCGTGGCCTCACAGTGTTGTCTCACAGTATCGATCAACATTCCTCCGCCATCCAATACCTCTCGCCTCCGGAGTATCGGAGGCATGAATTAGCTAAGGTCATGGTCACATACATGCGTCTGTGGCTCCCCACTTATGATTCTGTTGTCATGAGAAGATATTCTTCACGTCATGTGAGCACCACTCGTTGGTGTTAGTTGGTGATCATCGCGAGTCCAGGCTCACGAATTTCGGACACGACAGCACACGACTGCATTATTGTGCTATTCCCGAAATTGACTCTAGCCCATACGTATCATTGTATGATATTGTCGTTTGAATCGGCCCTTTTAGTTCTTCCCGAGTCTCGAATGCTGGGGGTTCATCCCAACTTTCTTTTGATATCGAACCGTTGAGTATTCAAATACAATACAAAGTTACTTTCCTGTCAGATATGCACCACAAAGTCCAGACAAGCGGACGCCTCTTTTGCGCTAGGAATGCCAATGTCTCACCCAGGCCCTCCCACACGATGGCAAGAAAGGTGGTCAGTGTGACAGACGGGGCCCGCCAGATACCTCATGACAGTCATGGTTTTTCAAATCAGCTGTATCAATCTCCAATCAATACGGCCAGGGCCGGGATCCCTACCCGCTCTGGCAGCCCAACGACGTTTGTTGTGAGCCCAGCATATCCTCACTGCCTGCCCATGCTGCAGCAAGGAAGAAGCCCGTGGCACGGTACCACCACCCTCCACCTAAATTATGTTTTTAATCTTGGTTGCTATTCGATTGAGGCTTTTTCTCACACGTACCCCTCGTCTCACCACCCCCGCGCCCCGTTCCGTCATACTGGTAACCAAATGTAAAGTATTCGATATAACCCACGCTCAAATCCAGGCTCCTTTTGCACTGACCGACTGATAAGCAATGTCAAAAAAGAGCATAAAAGGGGCTGCTGGTTGTCATTCTAAGTGAGTGACAAGTCCATGTAGGATCCTGCTCATAGACTTCGTCATACAATCCCTGCTGCAAGTGACACTTTGCAAGGACAGTCTTGTCCAGGGCGCAAGTCAGATAGATTTGTCATAGAAATATATGCAGAAATGCCACCACATGTACATTGATTCTGAGGCCACTTGAAAGCAAACAGATGTATAGCTTCCCGCTTATGACCCATCACACAAGGTGGGCTTATGCATGAAATCACACCTCGGGCGCTCGTTTGAGTTCGGTCAACGAAGAGGCGTCGCGCCGACTTTCCAGCCGCTGCCAAAACGTGCCACCGAAACGAATGTGTCCAATAAGATTTGCGAAAAAGAAAAGTCGCCGTCATCTTCACAAAGACAGACGAGGAGCATGGCATGATGTGGCTCGGCCGGGGCCAGACCTCTCGAATTCCGACGACTGATCCTTCCTTTTCGCAGCCATTACAGAATTCATGCATCAGGTCACCCAACTCCCCCCAGGTCAGGCCGCTGCTCTTGGAGGGAGAGCGCGAGTAGGCACGAAAAAGAGGATTCGGCTACTCCTGGCGGCCGGTGTGTCCCATGGTGGAAACTGAGACATCCCCACGGTCATGGCTTGCGCCCGCGTTCAAGGCAGCCTCGTAGCGAAGCTCGGACGCTTGGCCTTTTGATGCTGAGCAAACCTCTGCGGATGGCCAGATCTAACTGCCTGTCTTTGCTACCAGCGATGCAACATGGCTCCATCACTTCCTCCCGTCAGGCAAAGGGGCAAAAGCTCGAAGGCCGCTAAAGTGATGCGGAAGCACCCGCGTCAGTTGTCTGGCCTCGCTAGTGGGGAGTCTTGAGAAACATTCCGGATACTAGAGCTATGTTTTCTTGAGTCGGAGCGGCGTCAGTCCGTCTCATCTCACTCTCATTGTTTGTATCCGATAAACTGCGGACGGGTGCAAAGATCCTAGGGGTATCTCAGCACAGGTTTGTGATATTTATGGATTAAGCCTCGAAATTATCCAACAGCATGGGTTCAGTTCGACCCTTGGAGGATCATGCTTGGGACAACTAAGGAGGAGACAAGACGGACACTGCGCGGTTGTGTAGACGACGCAAAGTGACTACAAACATGGACCAAATTTAAAGAAAATTACAGCAACGAATACATCATATACCTTATAACAGCATGTAGTAGTCATGAACAAAGATGCGCTGTCTAGTAACATAATGTCGCTTGCTTTCGTTAACCATAGAACCGCGCCGCACAACCGGCCTGAATATGAAATCACTGACGCCAAAGAGAGCAATCTACTATCTCAAGAGGCACATTAGTTTCAAATGCAGTAAATGGCTGCATATCAGAAGAGAGAGCGAGATAATTCTGTCTGTACAGCTTCTCACATCGTGAAGTGGAACGGGAGTGCCATTGAGATCTGTAGATTGCTCAGCATTCGGGACCCTTTGAACGACAGAACGCTACACAGAGGACTTGAAGATTCCCTCTCTTGTCTTTAGTTTTATGGTGATATTGAACAGTGATCTTTCACTTGTGGAATGTGAAACTCTGGACACCCACCTTGACAGCAGAGGATTCTTCTATTCGTGGACGACAAATGCTCGACAGTACGCGACATCAACATCTTTGACGCGAGGATGGATACGCTAAGAGTAGAAACAAATGAAACATTTACAAGTACCGTACACTATTTTTGTTGAACCTAAACTTTATACACTTCCATTGAGACCATTTACAACCAGTGACAAACGCTCATTAGCCTCTGCAAGCTTCAAGCAGATTTTCTCCTATGTTTGAGTAGCTAGTGACGTCAGGTATGCAGATAATGCTTTGAAAAGTGCCGCCAACAACTCGAGTTTCCTTGAACTAATGCTGGGATGCGTACTTGACACAGTCGAATTGCAGCCTCTGGTGATAATTGGCAGGTTAGGCAGAGGGAGCACTGGAGCGTCAGACATTCAAAGTCGACTTAACAAACGAGGGATTCAGGAACTTTGCTTTTCAATATCTGCAATTGAAGGTTTTAGACACTTCTATCAGGCTACCTCTTGAACAGCTAGCTGCAGTGTCCACAGACATCGTTGCACTTTGCCCACGACACTATTTTCAAAGTTCAGCCATGGTGTTGTACTCGAAACCCTTCAGTAACAGCATTTCGAATCAGTTCTGTGATATTCAGAAGGCTTTAATGACTAGCTGCAGTCTATATGCACTAGTATCGGTGCCAATACCGCTCTGGATGCGCTGCGACGCCTCTCAGTATGGTATCCGGCCTCGGCCACGCCCTACTGGCCAAGCTTGTCGGCTAGAGCTAGGGTCTTGGAAGTCATCCCGGGGCTCTGTGAAACATCAGAGGAAGTGAAGGCTTGCAAAGGAGTGTGCGATGCAAGGGGAGTGATGCACACGTTGAAGGTTATCAGGAAGCCGCGCATCATGCACTTGTTTCTTGAAGTCGGCAACAGCGCACTGCTGCCCGGTTCCTACAGTCTTCATTCAGAGAGGAATACTAAGAACAGTGAAGAAGTAGTCTTAACAGCACGCGCCGAGAAATACCGATTCTACCTCATCCCGTTCAGCTTGTGGCGTTGAGCGGCTGCCTGAGCTGATGCATCTAGACCCGATCTTCGTGGGGAAGCACCAGAAGGCGCTGCTACTGCACTACGCTCAAACTTCCTTACGGATTTGCATCGCCTGATGTAAGTCGCGAGCCCCGTGTTGAAGTGGCAATCGAGTTCGAAATAGGGACTCGACCTTGGAGCGCAGACTTCAAGGCCGAGCGGGATCCAGACCTGGCGCAAGAGACCAGCTATGCAACATATCTACAAAGAGATAGATAGGAGAATATGGCACTGTGTATTGAGTTCATCTTCAATTGGTGGAAGATGGTATCCTGCAGACTCATACGAATCGCTTGGGCACTGTTAGACGGAGGCTTGTTCATGCGAACGGTCACGAGGTCCAGTCAGCTACGCAGTAATTTTGGGGCAGCGAGAACATCAGAAGTACAGAGAAAATAACAAAAAGTCACTTTGATGAGAATCGAACAAAACGAGCGCCCCTTGAGAAAGGAACAAAGGGAAATACTCGCCAGGTTGCTAGAACGACCGACGCCTCACCTGATAGACACCGACAGCCGCTAGGTCCTCCAAGTCCTTGAACTAAAGTAGCTTATTTTAGGACTTGCCTGCAATGGGAATAGACGAGGCGCTGGTGTACACCCTACGGGCCACTATGAAGGTTTTAAAGTATTCAGCTGCGGGGTCAGCTTGAGTTCGGCGAAGTATATTGGGGGGTGGCAAGTAAAAGTGTCTTTATATGGAGCTTCAGGTCCTCACTTAGACGAGAATATCCTCAGCATGCGCTCAAAGGCTAGAATTCTACTTCAAAAATCATCTCTTCGATCGCACAGCACGCACGCAACATGTCTGCCGAACCACAGGAGACCAAGACCGCTCCATCAGCCGGCGCGCAGCTCTTTGACAACATTGCCCAATCGTACGAGCACTCGACCGGCGGCAGCACCCGCGCCATCGCACGCCAAATTCTCGAGCTCGAGTCTCTCCAGAACCTTTTTGACGCGCCGCAGGACGCCGTCGTCCTTGACAATGCCTGCGGCACGGGCATCGTGGCCGAGGAAATCATCAATCGTTGCCGTCAACAGAGCTCCGGCGGCGTCGGCGGCGGCGGCGGCGGCGCCGTGCCCGAGATCCGCGCTGCCGACCCGGTCGACAAAATGGTCGCCGCGTCCGCCGCAAAATTCTCCTCTCTTGGCGTGACTGACCGCTGCTCGGCGGCCGTCATGCCGGGTGAGAGGCTCACATTTGCCGACGGCACATTTTCGCACAGCATCACCAACATGGGCCTCATGTTCTACACAAACGCCGCAGTGGGTGCGCGCGAGCTGCACCGCACGCTCAGGCCGGGCGGCGTCGCCGTCGTCACGACATGGGCGCAGCTCGGCCAAGTCGACAACATTCTGTATCCGGCGCAGCAGAGGGCGCGGCCCGGCGCGGAGCTGATCAAGATGCCAATCGAGCCGAGGTGGTTTGATCCCGCGCAAGTCGAGGCCTGCTTGCGCAATGACGGTGGGTTTGCAGACGTCGAGATTGAGCTGCGCAATGCGTACTATGCGGCGCCCACTGCCGGCGCCCTTAGTGACCAGCTGCTGGAGCTGTTTGGCATGTTCACCAAGACATGGACCGAGGAGGAAAAAAAATCATTTGGCCAGTCTGTGCGGGACTTGACGCCGACTGTCACAGTGCCGTGTACACAGGTCGATGGAAGTAGTGGATACGGTGTGCCGGTAACGGCAATTGTGGCCATTTGCACAAAATAAGAGACTCTGCTGCCGAGATTATCTTGGAAGATCACTCGGCAATCCAGTTCCGAGAGGCAACGCTTTACCTTTCATGCACGGATGCTAGTCATTTTATTGCGATTCCTGAGCAAGTTTGTCCTAGATAATTAGGCTCGCAGTAGGCAGAAACGCGCCCTCGCTGATTGTTCTATCCTTCTTAGTACGTGGCCGGTCATAAGTCGTGTATTCATAAATTTCCAACTCTATATCTGGTTTTGCTATTGTCAGGTTGTTTCCCGTCAGTGCCTCCGGTACTGTAGATCCAATTAGTATGCACGGCAATGCTGTTTTCCATAATCCTATTCCAAGTTAAAGAGTGCCATCTTTGATAATTTTGAGAGAGTCCAGCTGCCAATATCCATGGCCGCCACGTCTAATAATCTCACCAGCCTGTGAGAAGAAAGAGTCCACGCGCAAGGCTACAGGGCGAAGAAGTAGCTTTCCGACATAGTATTGCGTAGCTGCCAAACGCTGCAACGACTGATGAAAGCTCAGAAGAACATGGTGAGCCACTTTGATATCGTCTGGGCCGGAGGCGACGATGAAAAGATGGATCATGAAGTTGCCGCACAGTATGAGTTGAGACCGTCCCACTGAGAATGTGTTAGAAGACTTGATGGCCTAGAAGGTACTGCAGTAACTTACGACGACCCCAGAAACCTTGCAAGTCCCCCTCTGTGACTTCGTCCATAAAGGTTGCAAATTGTTGCATTTCGTAAACCGCTTCATGGAAATTCCGGCGTAGGCTCGAATTTGGGTCTGCTCTGGCTGCTTTTGTGGCCGGGGAAAGGATCGCCCGAAACAGTAAAACTTTGGCAGCGTGGTACATCAAGTGCAATGGGCCTTTTATGCGAGTTAGTCCGGGTAACACAGGTGCAGTCTGCCATAAAGAGAAGCATACAGTTGTTATGGATAGCGGGAGCTGAGTTTATCCGTCTTGTGGACAAGCACTGCGGAAGCAGAGCAGGCCACTCATGGAGCTTTTCTTTCTGGGCTGCCAGTGTGTGAAAAACATGGTCAGGGCCATGAGGATACCGCGCGCTTGGATTAACAAGACTACCAAAATGTCAGCTGATATCACATATTTCGTACTGGTAGAAACTCACAAGCTGCAATCAATGATTTCGCGCACAATTCTGGTGATGCGAACCATCTCCAAGAATCGTTGACCAACAGCTACCTGAAACACTGATGAGTCAGGATCGACCATATGCTTCAAATCCTCCGGTACGTCTTCGTCGAAGCGAACGTCCTCCAGGTCAGGCGGTGTCGTGTCAAATGATTCACGATATATGTGAGGCGGATTACCATGACAGATAGAAGTCCAGCAATCAGCCATGTATATAGCCCACCACAACTTTTTGCGCAATTTTTTCTCCCATGATTCTATGTTCCAATTCGAAGGATCTTGGTGTAGGCCGCTCATCTGCGCGTTGGAGACAGCTTGAGCTGCGAGGATCCAGATGCTGGGCGTTTCTACTGTATCAGTCCAAGGCGGAGCCATGTGAATCAGAAGCAGGCATGCTTGCAGATTGGCGAGATTGGGATTCTCGAGCTCACAACGCAAGGAGCTCTGTGCTTGAGTATGCAACTCGTGTTGCTCCCAGGGACAGGGGCCCTTGAGCGAAGGGTCTCTATTCCAGAATACCGTGGCCAAGGCGTAGACAGCGCCGCGAAGCGATGCTGGAATCTTTTCCTTGCTAGAGTTGTATAGACGTAGGAACCGGACCTTGGAAACGACAGGGTACACTGGATGGACGTATTTGAAGTAAAGACGAACAAGGTTGGGTCCATACGGATAGACTCTTGATTCAATGGCCAAGGATGCTTCTCGTTTTGGGCGATCGGTGTATTCAGGTACTTCATTTTCTAAGAGCAGAAAATGAACCGGAGGGTCGTTCAATTGTGAGCTGCCTGAGTAAACCTGCAGGTAGTCGGCGTCAATCTCGTCGATCTCGCTGACAATCATGTAGCGAAATGAGTCAAGAACATGGGTGTCTTGCTCTGCGGCTGGCCCCATGTAGTTGGCAGTTTTGTTCAAGTTATCCTCGAGGGTATGAATACGCCCAGGGCCATTCGTGGGCCAGATGCCCATGCCCTCAGCGCTGCCCTTGGTAAATGTAGTGATGGTGGCTGCAGAGGGTAGCTTGACTGCGCTCGGGCGGTCCTTGTCACTGAATGCGGGAGGGAGGGTTGCTTGGGAAGAATGATGAGGACTGTCTTGGACTGGGGTTCTGGCTGCGGACTGCTGCGAGGCGACATTGATTGGAGAGAAGGCGTGATGGGAGGAGCCAGGACTGTCGTGCGAAGGCGTCGGCCATGAGGTTACTGGCGGGCGTGAGGCACCGTGGGGAAAGAGGTCTGGGCGGGTATGACGGATTGAGTCTGCAGGGGATGAGATGGACACCGATGAATGAGGTGATGCAGCATCTGGCGAGGCGTGATCACCGTCTGCAGTGGCACCGGCGTCCTTGTCGGCCAGTGTGCCGGAAGACAAGCAGGGGATGCCTCGTGTCTCACAAAAGCGACCTGCATGGGCAAATGAGATTAGCCATGTGACGAAACCTGGTGAAGGGAGCTAGCGCAATACGAAGTATGTCGCGCGCGACGAAGCATGATAAGCGAAGCGGAGAGCAAGCTATGAGAGACTTACATGGTGGCTGGTCAGTAATGACGCAGGCAGTCTTGCGTCGGCGGCAGGCATCGCAGGGACGATTCTTTCGGCTCCTGCGCTCACGCGCCTGGCCGAAGCTACTCTGTATAGTAAACTTGCGGCGACGAGCTATGGAAGCTGAGGCTGCATCAGCCGGCGAAGGCACGCCGGGCTCGGGGACGTCAGCGGGAGGACTATGCATGCTGAGATGCAGTTTGCTGCCGAAACAAGAGTGTAGGACGAGCACGGACGCAACCCCGGACAATGCAGGCGGGCAATGGGGCAGAAAAAGCAATCGGCCAACAAGGTTGGGCGAAGGATTCCAAGGGCGTGGTGCAGCTGAGGCAGCGGGTATGAAGGAAGCCAAGATGCAGCGGCGAGGGGAAAAAAGTTGGCCGAAGACTGAGGAGTGGAGGCTTGAGGGGGGGGAAGACGAGACGGCCAGCCGGCTAACGCAAGACCTGCAGCCGGTTGGTGTGGCCACGCTAGCACGAGTAGTGTGGCGGCGGATCCCAAGGGGACTGGCTAACTGGCTGTAGCCTGTTGAACAAAGGTCGGGACTTGGCTCACAGTCTAGTAGACAAGCAGATTAGTGAGATGGATCAGCGGGTAGGTAATCCTTATTAGTAGCAGACACGAATCATTGGCAGCGCGGGATGTAGCGGCATGACAGGACCTGTTTGACCACAAGTAACAAAGATAATGTTTTTCAACCAGGATTGCGGCCTTTTTTTTTCACTGAGAATTTGTCTGGCATTGCGGGCTCTGCTTTGTCATCATTTAACCCTCATTTTCCGTGGATCCCAGCACAGTGCCTGTTGTAGCCGACCTGCTTTAGCGGCTTTGCCAACTGTACCTGAATGCGGATACATTGAGGTAAGGTACCGGCGGTTGCTCACAAATTTGGCCGCTACCTAGGTAACTACCTGGATCCATTGGGCTGCATCAGCCAAGCTCTTCAGCCAGCGCAGCTCTACCCGTCCCCGTTGGCAGCCGTTTGCAACCGTCAACATCAAGACGCACCACTCGTAGGTTGAACAACTCCAAATCAATATCTGTCAACCAACAGTAAAGTCTCCAATCAATCCAACTCCTCGATCAGCAGATAAATCTGCCTGTTGTGCCTCACCAGCTGGCCCATTTTGCACAAGGATGGTGTCATTTTGACACCTGTGGGTACGGTGATCACAGCAATGCACATAGAGTTGGCCGACGATGCCACCCAACGGGACAGCAAGCCTAAAGCGCTGACCACGTCTCACGACGCCATCTCCACACGACTACAATAATTAACGGCGCCCTAGGGTCCTTACTCGAGTGTGATGCGGGGATTATCCTTGCCTGGACCCGAAAAGGTACTTCAGCTTCGACTATTTGTTTGGATGGACCCCGAGGGCGCTTCTTCACCAAATGTCGAACTAGCGCAACATATCACCCTTACAACTCGTCATATGCAGCAGGGTGAAAGCCAGAACTGATCTTTCATTTAACATCTGACACCTTGGCCAAGTCTCAAAATTTACGGATTCGGTTTCTAAACTTCTGCATAAGCCACCCGTCTTCGCATCTCTTTGGTTTCTGCTTCAGATCCCGTCTCCGTTTCACGACCGACAGTCCGGCGTTCTGCATTCTTGTCCTCTTCCTGAATAAAGTTCGCCACTATCCGCTCCGATTCCGCCAAGCTTACATCCCACCGGTCGCTGTAGTACTGTTGCAGTTCTGCAGCTGACATTTCGTTCTTGACAAACTCATCGACGACGCGCACCGGGAAAATAGCGTGTAGCGCCATGAATACAAGAGCGCTCGAAAAAAATCCATACAGATAGTTCGTCATGTACAGCTCGCGAATGCTGTCCGGCACATTGACCGAGCTATTGACTGAGGTCACAAATCCTGGCACACACGGGCCTACGCCGATAGCCCACTGTTCGACATCGCATCAGCTACTGGTAGTCATAGTACCGACTTGACGACGATACTTACGGATATGGGTGCTCTCCAGTTAATGCCCCTGCTATACCAGTACTTGCTTGACGAGTTGCCCCGAAACAGGTCGTCGACATCCAATTTCTGCCGGTGCACCACATAATAGCTCGCCACCATCATGCCTGTCATGGGCGCCAGAAAAACGCCATAACCCGACATGACCGAGATAAAGACTGTCGCCGTGTCTACCATTCGCCATGGATTCACAATAGGACTTAGTATCGCAGTGATGTAAGCACCTCGGCGAATATTGAGATATCGCGGAAAGACGGCCGCCAGATCAATACCACCTGCCAACGCATTGCCGAGTACATTGCTTCCCAGCTGGGAAAATGTCAAAGCTAGTCCCGAAAAGAAGACGCCAGCGCGAGCTGCCGGCGTAGGGTCCTTGCGGACAAGACGCGCCAGAAGTCCCGGAAGATACCAGTGCTCCTTGCCGAGGCGATCCTGCGTGGCCGCTACGACCAAGATGCCAACGATGGAAGTGCCAATACTATAGATGGGGTACGCAATAATTTGGCCCCATTTTGCGTCTCGAGAGGAGCGGGCCAGACGTGTGTAATCGTTTTGGTTGAGGATTCCAGCTGCTATCGAACCGACAGTTGCAACGATGCCAGAAACCATGACCCACGCAGTACTGTTGGGGCCGCTGGGAGGATTTGGCTTGTCTTCTGTGATTGTACTTCCGAATCCACTCGGTCCCATTGTCGACAGGGCCCAGATCAAAAGTGCAATATAGAAGACGAGCGCGACGAGGGATGTGCTGTTCAAAAACCACTGCAGTCGGTGTGGCCGAATCCAAATGAACGGGAGACTGATGACGAAGAAAATCACATAGGACATGAAGCGTGCTGTCGTCAAATGAGAACCGGTCGGCATGGTATTCTGCACGTGTTGATCGACTTTGGGGTCCAACGCCAGGACAATCAGATGAAAGCACTGTCCGCCTGTCCAGGATTGAGACGCGTACCTGCTGCCAGGTCAGTGGGTGTTAGTAAACTCATCGGGTAGGAAACTGACCAAACTATTATACCAATTAGCAAGAAGACATGACCGCAGCAAAGGCCACATACCTATTGAAAGGAATATACGATTCCAGATGGTGAACTGGGAACCCCACATACCCCAGATCGATCGACTGATGACGGGAAACCCGACTGTATCGGCGTTAGCACAAGGCGCCTTCACGCAGAGCTGCGCTTTTCCTCACTGTGATATCGAGATCCTGCCATGGAATTGGCAAGAACCGCAGCCAAAGCTATCAAATTGCCAACGACGATGCCTGCATTGCGTTGGGTCAGGGAACCGAGTGGGCGAAGCCAAATGACAGAGGAATACGCACAGATGACGGCTTGCCACCAAGAAAGGCCCAGTGGAATGAGGGCACTTCCGGTGATGAAGGTCGTTGTATTACAGTTGATGACAAGCCCTGACAGGAGAACAGTTAGCTTTCTACCGAGGGCGCTGCCGCTTTTGCGAAGACCGTACAAAAATCGTGAAAGGATCTGAGTGTCCATGTTCGCCTTTCCTTCTCGACGGGACGAACATCATCATTCTGGGGGTTTCGCACTGTCAGCGGACTAGACCTCAGTCGGCACCAAATCAGACTACTCACAATCCATTTTGACACTGACGATAGCTCAGCAGCACTCAGGAGTGCAGATAGTCGCTCTGTGAAGCGACGAGGGCGGCATGGCCCTCCAAGGGGGTGGGCTGGCGACATGGCCGGCTGCCTCTCGCTATATCAATGTCGTGGCAGATTGCGTTTTGCTTGTGTAACACACCAAGAAACATGCACGAGCAAACACGACCTGCGCGGGGATCCTCTGCGAGGGAACTTTTTTTTCCCTGCAGATGTACTGAGCCAATTTGAACTAACCGAGACGAAGCATCCCGATTGGTGCTCAAAGTGGCTGAAGTCTAAAGCCATGCAACTTTGCTATGCAAAGCTAATCGCAAGGCCCGATATGATGCGTCCGAATGGCTCTCTGAATCTTTCCAATGTCAGTATTGCAGCAGTAGGCGTTGTGATAGCAAAAGTACGTTGAGTGCATCGCGGTCGAAGAAAAAGCTAGCCGGGCCTGCGACTCAGCCAAACTCCACCCGCCAATTCATTGGCTTGGAACGGGCGCGGGGGCACGCTAATTGTACTGACAAGCAGGCAAATATTTATGGATTGGCTAGCCATCTGAAGTAGCTGAAGATCTGATTGCTCAGCCTTCTTGCTCAGCCTTTTTTAACCTGTAAGTTTGCCTGTCTGGAACCAGAGACTGTTCTAGCTGAAAGCTACGACAGCGCTGATCTCTCCACTACTGCGTGCTGGCCGCTTGTGTTTGAGCTTAAAAGAGACTTGGAGGTTCACTTTGAGACATGTGCATATGCGCGGCACTGCCAGTGCCTGGAGCTAGTCAATAGGCAATACAAAGAAGACTTCTTAAATATCTGTGGGCTCCGGAAGAGGCAACGTATGATTGCCGGCAAAGGGGGAGCGAGACATCAGAATTCGGGCCGCATGTCACAGAACCCTGAGTTTCAATTTTTTTTTCTGGAACCAGTAAGCACTGCCCCTTTCACAGAGAGAAAAAATTGCCAGCAGGCCTGCGCATAATCATAAAAGAGTATTAATTAGGCGCGCGAACTAGTCGGCATGTGTTGCGCATAATCATTACGCTCTTTTATCTCGGACCTTGAAAGCCTCGACAAAGAGGCAATGTAACGGCTACTAGTGTTATGTAGGTAGGGCTCAGCACATGGAGACAGGAGAGAATGGACAAATGATGCATGTTCTTGCCCATGAAGTTGCAAAAGCGGCGCCAAATTATGTATTTTGTTGAGCGGCTCGTCACTCGGCTTCCCTGCAAATAGTGGAATATTAGGAATGGCTGTGGGATAGGCGGAGCAGAAAATTCAATGCTTATATCCGCATTTTTCTTAATATTGCTTCTGTTTTACTGAATATCCGCAATCTCATTACAATCAGGGATAATCCTTGATCTTGATTGGGGCATCTGCCAGTGCTGTATCCGTCCAGAAGTCATTGCATCGCGATTCGCCAGCAGCCGCCCGATAGCGCATTCTATAACTGATGCTTGCTCATCATACCATGAACAATCCTCATCTTATGTGAATGGGTAAGTATGGTGTGTGGTCGAAACCCAATTGCACTGGTCAACACGGTCAACACAGAAGATGAATCTCGACTGACCTGTCTGTCCATGCGCGTTTGCAGTCTTCCAGCCGATTGCCAATCCGGCCGCTGACTACCAAGGTATTGAGTATTCGTAGGTGGGTAATTACGGCGCACCAGCACCGCATCTCTCCCTTGAGAACCCCGCTCCACGTCAAAGTACCAGTAAGACGCTATGCATTCCTCTCTGGTACTCGAAGATTATATACATGCGAAATTGGACTAGTGCAGCTGGCGATAGCTTATCACCCGGAACAGTGACCCGGCCGTGGGAGCGGCTTTGGCTGACGCAGCGATGGTTCATCTACGATGTAGGCAGGCAATATTGACGCATGAATAGTTAGACTCGGATACGATTCTCGGCGACGGAGGGCCGTGTGAGTTCCTGTCTACGTGCAATGAAACCAGGCTCTGAGCCTCATTTCTGTGCCATCCACCTCGATTGTCGCGAGGCTCTGCTCGCTTGCTCACACCGTCGGTGCTAACGCCATTTCCGAGACTGGCAACGCAAGACGGTTTGTTCGAGCGCCACGCTTTGTAATTATCACGGGCCTATATCTTGCGTGCTCCGAGATCGTATGGCTTAGAAATACCGATAATGAATCTAGGTCGTTTTGGCTCTGGCGCACGCAACAAGGGCTGCAGAGCCGCACCGAGCTCCGTCCTAGCTGAGGCGCCGGGCGAGGGATTTCATTCGCTGGACCGCCCATCGGCTACCCCACTTACTCCGAAGCCGAAGCCGAGACCATGGTTGCCTTGCACGCTTTGGGTGGTGGTGACTCGAAAGGTGAGGGAGCGTGGCTTGATTTTGAGGCCGAGAACCTGTCAAGGTGGTGAATGACGGCTTACCGAGTGAGTCGTAGGACCGATGACAAAGTTTTGTCGCCGAAGGGCGCGTTGCTGGAGATGCGGATCGCTGCCGAGACGGTCAAGGAAATGTTTATATTTAAAGCACGGCCATTCTCGACAAAGCTGGTCTTGTTGAAGGGAGTTAAATCAAGCCGGTCAATGAATCTATTCAATTGAAAATAGGAAAATATCTTTGTCAGGCTCGCAAAGCCATCGTAATATACTTCCACTCGAGCTCCCCGAAATCAACCCACGAAAGAATCATGCCATTCTTCAAAAGGTCGAAAAAGGCAGACTTGGGGTCGACAGCCTCCGAAGTCACCCTCGTCGACCCTTCTGCCTGCCAGGCAGCCGTCAAAGGGACGTCGCAGACCATCAAGTCCAAGACTAAGCACCCTAAGCAGAAGCCTCTTACATCTGAAATCGACAAGTGGAACACCATAGAAGCCAGGTTGGGTGAGAGATCAGTGCGCAATCAATCGTGTTTCGACTTAGCTAACGGTTGATCGCAGCGTATATTATCAACAAGTGAGAGATGGGCAGCGGTTTGGGCGGATGGCGTTTTAGAACAAGATACCACGACATGAATTCACGATGGGATGGGCATTAAATTTCCGGTTTAAACTTGTTGCTGTTTGTTCTACAAGTATTGTTTAATTCAATGCAGATGTTTTCCTCGTCTTCCTGTTTCTTATCGTGACTATTAATCCGTAGGTACCTGCCAGCCCTATTACCACGAACACGCATCGGGCCAAATTATCCACTCCACATTCGGAGTCCGATTATGTATGAGCCGTGAATTAGGCTCGGCGAGCGTTTTCAAGATCCGACCCTCCATAACGCGCAAAAAACTGGCGTAATCTACGCAGGTTTTCAGCACCTCAACTGCACGTTCACTAAAGAACCCAGAATAGTGCGACATGTTTACCAACCAAGAAAGGTTGACAACAACCTCAGGTCCAGGGTGAATACTGACTGAGTCACGTGAAGCTCTAGCTCTGACGCGACGCCGGCCCCCAACAATCGAAAGTGAGATGATGATGCCGTCAGACGGCAAGGCTTGCTGGTGGTGTTACCGTTGAGACAATCTCACGGGTAATGCAATGCATTTCATTCTGATCTGAAAATTATTGATGTTCAGCATCACTGAAGTTGAAATACATAACACTCGTGTGCTCATAGAGGTCCCCCTTACCATTGAACCCCCTCAGTTCTCGAGAAGTGGCGTCCACTGTCGCGTGGCTGCCCGCGCCGTCGAGATGGAATCGCCCGGAAAGCCGTCCGCGCGAGCATCGTCTTCGTGCAGGAAGATTCGACAACGGTTTAGCGCTCAAGGAAGTGGGCACTCAAATGCAAGACTGGAGGCAAGACTTGTCGGTTGGTCAATGCAGCCCGCTCTCACGTATGCGCGCTGGCATCCCCCCCTTCACGATTTGTCCATGGTGCGTCAAGGGCCAAATCGATCTGCACCCGCACCTGCACCTGGCAGGATTCCAGGGACGAGTTCATGGCGCAGGACATTATCCGCGACATCAACGCCACGTCCAAGGAGTGCACGCTGACCGCCACGTTTGGTGCGGTGCCGTTTGCGCCCCGGCTCGTGCAGTCACCCATTGTCTGCTCCGACCGCGGCACGCTGCAGACGGCGACAGTGCTGGTTGGAGCGCGGCGCGCTGGTGCCCTACGGGTTGCTGGCCTGGGATGATCGCCACGGGCGGGTGCGAGTGCGGCTCTGACGACGTACGACTGTGCCACGAGTATGCGACGCCAAAAATTAAGCAAAATTCCATGCGCGAGGAAAACATTAAGACGATATTCTCAAGGACCTGGGCGACGCCATCCGACGCTGGCCGGTGCACATGGCTACTCTGAACTGGTAGCAGGCTGCCAGACGTGCACAATGGACAAACTGTAAAAAAATACTTTTCAGTAATACCTTTACATGATTGCGAAGAACATTTTAAAGTCACGTTCAAGATGCAGCGCGGTTCGACGATTCACAGATTGACTTTGATTGCTGACTGAGTTGAACATCGCAGTAGGTAGCGACAGTGAAATGCAAAGGTACGAAAAGGAGCGGAATTCCGTGTCTCGTCTTCACTCTGTGCCCTGTTCATGTCTGGCTAGCTACTTGAGCTTAGAGCTCGTTTTCCTTCTTACGAATGTCAAAGACCTTGAGAGCCTCTTCAGCAGCCTTGAGGCCAGAGAGGGCCATGGCACCAAAGGTAGGACCTACACCGCATGTTAGCGCAAAAAAGGTGTACTGCATCAGCCAGGCAACGTACCCATGCGGTTGGCGCCGTCAACCTCGGACAGCTCCATGCCGCCGACAATCAAGCCGGGCACGATTTCGCGGGTGCCCTTGACGATGGCGTCCTCGGCCGTGTTCATGTCGAGGCCGCGCATGCCGCCGAGCTTCTCGATGCGCTGCATGCTGACGAGGCGCTTGACGCAAAAGGCGCCCATGGGCCCGTCGTGGCCGGTGGTGGAGATGATGAGGGGCGCGTTGATGGTGTTTGGGTCCATGCAGGACTGGTCGTCGTGGTGCATGGAGACGAGGGTCCAGTTGGTGACGACGCCGGCGATGCGGACGCCCTCGTCGCCGTCGCGGCCGGCGCGCGTGATGAGGTCCTCGACGCAGGTGGCGTTGAAGAGCTTGATGTTGGGCATCTGCAGCACCTTGGACATGATGGTCGAGGTGAAGAGTGCGGCGTGGCGGACAACGACGTAGGCGCCCTCGTCCTCGTAGGGCACGCCGACCTCGCGCAAGAAGACGTCGGCGGGCTTGCGCATCACCATGGCGGAGAAGAGCTGGCCGCCGAGCCAGGCGCCGCCGCCGGGGCTCACCGACGCCTCGATGATGGCGATCTTGAGGTCAGGCCGCTTCTTGCCGAGCACGTAGGCGGCGGACAGGCCGCAGGAGCCGGCGCCGATGATGACAATGTCCGACTCGGCGTACGTGTCGAGGTCCTGGAAGTAGCGGCGCGTCATGGCCCGCGAGACCTGCGACTCGCGGATGGGCGCAAACTGGAAGTTGTCCCACTGTCCCAGCATGTCGTCAATGGCGACGCGGCTCGTGTCGGGGAAGCCGGGCTTGGCGACGGCGTGGCCGTTGCCGTTGGACACTTTGGACACGGGCACGGCGGCGTGCTGAGGGGGGGACAGGGCAGCAGGAGGGCTCATTTTGCAAGTTTTCTTTTGTTGGGTTTAATGGTGGTACCTGCGACGGTTAGGATAATCACGTCCTGGACGTCTTGGAGGGACAAGGGGAGGAGGCATGATCCTTTCGCTGGTATTATCCAGATCAAGTTGAGGGCCGTATAATCTCAGCCACACCCGCCTCTGCGGCCTGGTTCGGTGGGCGCCGCGGAGAGCGACGCTGGGAGCCAGGACGGAGAGACGAGCAGGCACCGGCTCATGCTGCAACACTTTACCTGAAGAGGAAAATCTTGATCTCAAGTCTGGACAGAGTACCACCGAGAGGCCGCCATGATGAGGGCCATTGTCCCGGGCGGGGAGGGTATCAAATACCAAAAGGGTTGTTGCTGTATCTGCGTGTCGTATAGAGACGTTAGCCATCTATTGCTTTGGCCGGTCTCATACCTGCCCCAACCACCAAAATGTGTACGAACTTGTTGAATGGTTTCGAATGTTTTCAGTCTTGTTACTGATGACAATGAAAGGAAGCAAGAGTGTAAAAAAAGATAGGATGGCAATGCGTCTTTTTATATCATTGCTCCTCTTTTTAAAGGCGTGTCTTTATTGGATAGTCAACCACCCCGCCGGATCAATGGCATGTCATATCAAGGAACAAGCCCTCCGATGAGGGGTTTTGGGAGGGGCCAGAACCGGCCAAGCAACTCCACACTGAACACTCGGGTGAGGGAGGGATTTGATTGCCAATGCATTGCTAATAACATGGTTTGTGGGACTGGGCAGGGCTGAAAGCTTGATTTACTGCTAGAGGAGCAGCTATGCGTTGGAGCTCTGCGATAAAAGGTTCCCAACCTACGCGGTGAGAGAAATGTTGAGATAAAGCGAAATGATTCAAATCAGGCTAACAGCAGCGCCGTTGCTAGCGCTAATCTGCGAGTTTTACCACTACAAGGCAAGTATTTGCTGGTAGCTCCGAGAAATTTGAATCGAGTCATATCGACTCATAATGATTGTAATTCTATTAGTCTATACAGGCCTCTAAACAGTGGCCCCTGTATAAATGCCGTGCCAAAGTGGCACTCAAAATTTAAGCCTCGTAATCGGCAAGCTGTGATAGTAAATACTATACAGTTTGGAGTTGGCGTGTTCTGCTCTTGATGAAGCAGATTTACTTTGGCAATTCAGCCGACATGTTCCAGTATCGCTCAAAAATTATGTTGGGAAGCTGTCTCTTCGGAGGACATGACAATCCCAACCACGAAAGCTCTTGGCATGTCCTTTTTGATACTTGATGGCGTAATTAAGCCTCGGCGACCTCTTTGACAGTCTGCACAAAACGCTCCGGGTCATGGGCGAAACGTCCGAGGAAGAGACCGTCGAGGCCAGTCTTGAGACGCTCGTACAGGCCAGGGCCAGCACTGCCGCCATATACAACCCGCGTCGTGCCTTTTCTGTTCTTGACGCAGTCGAGCTCGCGCAGGCCCGCAACGACGTTTAGCACGTGCGCATTTCCCGCGGGCTGCGACGCGCCAATCGCCCACACGGGCTCATACGCGAGAACCAGCTCCGCGTCATCCGCCAGCGCGCCGACAACGGCCTCGACCTGGGCCTTGCACTCGGCGACCGCGACCGCGACGTCGCCCTCTGTCTCTTCGCCGACGCACACCAGCGGCACCATGCCGTTGCGGCTCGCCGCCGCCGCCTTTTTAGCCGCCACGGCGTCGTCCTCGGCGAATAGCCGGCGGCGCTCCGCGTGGCCGACGGCGACGATGCGCGCGCCGACGTCGCGCAGCACCGCGGGACTCACCTCGCCGGTAAAGGAGCCGCGGTCCTCCCAGTGGCAGTCCTGGGCGCCGGCCCACACGGGCAGGCCGCTGGCGGCGATGCGGGCGGCGGTGGCGGCCACGGTGAGGAAGTCGGGCAGGATGAAGACGTCGGTGTCGGCGAGGAGCGCGGGCGGGAGGGCGGCGAGGCGCGCGAGGACGTCGGCGGTGTAGGACTCGGTCTGGGAGAGGGAAAAGTACATTTTGGAGGAGAGGCCGACGAGGCGGCGGCGGCGAGGCGGAGGTGTCGTCATGGTGAGGGAGCTTGTGACGTGGAGGAGCTGCGTGGTGGCGAGTAGGCAGGCAAAGCAGGTACAGTGGTGCACAAGCCAACGACGATTTTCAATGTCAGAGGAAAGAAACAATGGCTGTAGGAGAAATCAGACGATGGGAAAATGAAAAGGGAAAAAACACTTGTCCAGGCTCATGCCGAGCGCACAACTGGAAATCGACGAGCTGGTTCTGGCGAAGCTACCTAGTTACCCCTCCCCCTGGAGCTAGTAGTGGCAGCGGGCGGAGAACCCCGCCCAGGCGCTGAGCTTGGGCGGGTTTGATGGAAGATGGCGCATTCAAAAACGAGAAGTTGAGAAAGCTAGGAAATCCAAGTCCGGAGCAGGAAATGAACAAGAATTTAGCTTAAACAGTCTTTAAATCACGCAAATTCGTTTTCCCTTGCCGAAGTACTGCTCAGTGAGAAAGTCTGGTCTTCTTTTCGAAAACCGACTGTCAGTCACGGGTCTATTCTAGCGGGTTGGCGGGCTGCATGCGCCATAATGCAGCGCCCACAAGCCTCCCAAACCCCGCCAGGTGTTGCCAATTTGGGCATGCCGGGCTTAAAAGTGGTGATGGATGCATTGCCACGCGCATGTCGACGGCCTCTTGATTCCGAAACACCCATTTCTCTGGTCTGTCGAGTGGCAGAGGCAAAGAGGCTATCAGGGCAGCACAGTCTGTCTGTACCATGTGTCCCAGTCGTCGGCTGGGGCATCACAAGCTTGGGTTATTTGACGAGATAGGAACCAATTGTCTATTATGGGACGGCTCTTTGAACCTTCTATGGCAACACGCTATTCTTTCCAATCGCATCTCTGCATCACCAGTGGGAGTTTCTACGCCTCCAGCTGGTCAATCTCGTCCACCTTCTTGGCGCTGGCGCTGTTCTCGTCAAACTCGTAGCCAAGCCACTCCTTTGCCAGGCGTCGCGCCAGCTCCAGGCCGACTACGCGCTCGCCCATGCACAGCACCTGCGCATTGTTACTGAGCACGCTGCGCTCCACGCTGAAGCTGTCGTGAGCCGTCACGGCGCGGACGCCCTTGATCTTGTTGGCCGCAATCGCCACGCCGAGCCCCGTGCCGCACACGAGCAGTGCCCGGTCCGCCTTGCCCTCGGCCACCAGGCGGGCGGCGGCGGCGGCGCGCGTCGGGTACGCCGTCTTGTCGCTCGTCTCGCCCGAGCCCACGTCAATCACCTCGCTCACGCGGCTGTCTGATTCAAAGTCGCGCTTGATGGCGTTTTTGTAGCTAACGCCGGCTTCCTGGACACAAGTGTCAGTGGGTGGGCGTTGGCTAGCGGGAAGGACAAGGCACTTACATCGCAGCCCATGGCTATTTTCCAGGTAGGGGCCATTATATATGATGTGACGGGGCTTTTTTTTTCTTGGTAATCTTGTAAAAGCAAGTAGAAATTGAATTGAGTTGAGAGGGGAGAAGATGAGTTGCACAGATGGAAAAGGCGGGCGAGCAAGTCGTCGTGTGCACTTCCGAAGCTCGGCCACGACACCTCGCCACACCCCTCATCATTTCGTCAAACCCCCACCAAAAGACCACCAAAAAAAAATCAATTCGATCACGCTGCCATCATCCAGGGACCGTCGCACTAGCAAATGACCATCCGAGTTCCAGAACCCCAGTGTAGCAGGGGGTGGTTTTCCCCGAAAAGCTGGGGCAAGCTCCGTCTCTTTCGCGGGCCAAGACCCTTGCAAGTGGGTGAACTGCCCGCCGGCTTGCCTAATGCGGAATCCCGACTGAGAACCATCCTCCCATGACGCTGCAAACGAGAAACGGACGCATTCTGACACACATCATTGTCTTTTTTCCTGTCCGGAGACGGGAAGCTCCAGATTTATGTTGCCCATCATTCTTCTTTGCACTAATTCGCCCTCTCCGACTGCGGCACCATGCTCGAAGACATTGGTGCCACCTCGACACCCCCCGTTAAACGAGGGGTTCTTCGTGCCACACGCCCCCAGCTCACGATAAATCGCTGACCAGCTCTCGCAAGTCCTCTGTGCTCTTTCATCCTCACGTCTTTTGCAGTCTTTTACTGCATCATCTCCATCTTCTTTCTCCTCATCACACGATCCTCACCCGCAGACGCACGAGAATCGCAGTCAACCATGTCCAAGCGTCACCTCTTTGACTCGTCGGACGGCCTCGTCAACAAGGCCCTGAGAGGCATCATCCGCTACAACCCCAGCCTCAGCCTCGACGAGGCCAATCGCGTCGTCTATGACTCGGACTATGACAAGACCAAGGTGGTCCTCATCTCCGGGGGCGGCTCCGGCCACGAGCCCGGCTGGAGCGGCTACGTCGGCCAGAACATGCTCACGGCCGCCGTCCAGGGCGACATTTTTGCCAGCCCTAGCACCAAGCAGATTGTCGCGGGCGTAGACGCCGTCCCCAGCGACAAGGGCACCATCCTCGTCATCACAAACTACACCGGCGACTGCCTGCACTTTGGCCTCGCCAACGAAAAGGCCACCGCAAAGGGCCACCGCTGCCGCACCATCATCTGCGGCGACGACGTCTCCGTCGGCCGCAAGGGCAGCCTAGTCGGCCGCCGCGGCCTCGCCGGCCAGATTGGCGTCCTCAAGGTCATGGGTGGCGCCGCCGGCGCGGGCGCCTCGCTCGACGAGGTGTACGACCTCGGTGTTGCGTTTTCCCAGCAAATCGTCTCCATTGCCGCCACGCTGGATCACTGCCACGTTCCGGGCCGCGCCGAGCACGCCACGCTCAAGGACAACGAGGTCGAACTCGGCACCGGCCCCCACAACGAGCCCGGCTACAAGAAGCTCTCCCCCGCGCCCACGCCGCAGGATCTTGTCAAGCAGATCCTCACTCACTGCCTCGACGAAAGAGACCCGGAGCGCGGCTACGTACACTTTAGCCCCGGCGACGAGACCATGCTACTCGTCAGCAACTTTGGCGGCATGTCGCACCTCGAGATGGGCGCCCTGGTCGACGAGCTCCTCGAGCAGCTCGAGCGCGACTGGCGGATGGACCCGAGCCGCGTCTGCGCCGGCTTCCTCGAGACGTCGCTCAACGCGCCCGCCTTTTCCGTCTCCGTCATCAACGTCACTGCAGCCGCCCGTAACTGCAGCTACTCGGCCGACCAGATCAAAGCCTTCTTCGACGCCCGCACAAACACCTACTGGGAGTCGGTCGCCGGTGTCCAATCCAAGCGCCGCGCCCGCAAGGACCAGCTCGTGTCGGCCCCCGAACCCGAGCGCAAGACGGCCGATGACGCCCGCGACCTCAAGACGGATCCGGCCCTGCTCGAGACGATGTTGCGCACAGCATGCGACGACCTGGTCAAGGCGGAGCCCGACTTGACCAAGTGGGACACGGTCATGGGCGACGGCGACTGCGGCGAGACGCTCAAGACGGGCGCCACGGCGCTCCTCGCCGCGCTCGACGCCGGCCTCGCCAAGACGGGCTCCGTCGTCTCCGTGCTGCTGGAGCTCGAGGACATTGTCGAGAGCAAGATGGGCGGCACGCTCGGCGGCATTCTCGGCATCTTCTTTGTCTCGCTGCGCGCCGCCGTCGAGAAGAACATTGCGCTGGCCCGGTCCGCCGACGGCGGCAGCGGCGCCGTCGCGCTCTGGGGCGTGGCCCTGGCCACCGCGCTTGAGAACCTGCGCCGCTATACGCCAGCCCAGGTCGGCGACCGCACCGTCATGGACACGCTCATGCCGTTTGCCGACGCCGTGGGCAAGGCGGGCTTTGGCGCGGCCGTCGACGCGGCCGTCAAGGGCGCCGAGGCGACCAAGACCATGACGCCTCGCCTCGGTCGCGCGACCTATGTCGGCGGCGGCGGCGGCAGCGGCGGTGCGAACCAGGAGATGCCTCCTGATCCGGGCGCTTGGGGGGCCATGGTTGTCATTGTTGGCCTATACAAGGCATTTGATGGCAAGCAGTGAAAGGGTTGGGGATTCGTACATATCATTTGGCGTTTTCATTTGTCGAGCGAAACTTGGTGGCCTAGCTATGGGAGGATACGGACAGAGATGGTAGTTGCGTGAATTTCAGGCATGTCTTGATTGAAACAAAAGATTTACGAGTCAGAGTACCGTTCGAAAGGCAATACTACGGAGTACACATATTGAATTACGTCGCAAGTGGCGCTGTCTTGTACACACGTTTCTAGACTAACACATCTTCGCTGCTGGCAGGGTCCTGACGCAGGGGCATGCAGATGAATTCAGCTAAATTAATTCGAACATGACACCAAAAATCTCAAACATTATTAAATGCACAATCACAGCCGTCACATCCCCAAATTAGTCGCTCTCCTCCAGTGCCTTTTCCTTGTCTGACTGCTGCTTCTGCTGCTGCTGCTGCTGCTGCGTCGGCGGAAACTTCATGCCGCGATTGGGGCCGTTGGGCGCCGCGCCGGGTCCCCAGCCGCCGTAGCCCCCGGCCGTGGCGACACCCGCGAGGCCGGCCGCATTACCCATGGCTAGCGTGCCGGCTAGCTGGTTGCGGCCGACGCCGGGCTGCGTGTCCTTCCAGGAATCAAACTCGTCGCGCGTCTTGCCCGCGTACTTGAGCAGGTCGGCGTCGCTAATGGGCTCGCCGCGCTTCGAGTCCTGGTAGCGCTGGTAGAGCGACTTTTTGTCGCTCCCCTTTTGCTCGGCCGGCTTGTCGCTGCTCGACTTGAAGAGACCCATTTGGTGATTTGGGGGTTTTTGTGCTGTGTAGTAAAGGGGGAGAATTGGTAGGGTGTTGGTGTGTTGTGTCTTGCGTACGGCGTAGATATAGTTGATGCGCGCGATTGGAAAAAAAGAAAAAAAAAAGCAGTATCGTGCAATGCATCGAAATGTCCTGGGAGGCGACTGCAGCGGTTTTTATTGACAAAAAGACCGATTGCCCACTCATGCTGTCATGACAAGGCTGAGCAAGTAATCCATTTGAGAGCGAGCACCAGACTACCCCGCGGGAACCCGTTGTCATCTTTGATGACTGCTGAGCTTGAAATGTGGCGTTGAAGCTGTCCCACTTCTGGAAGGATTGCGTAGAGGCTTCATGTACTAATTGAATATGACGCCCTGTTAGTATTGATCACAAGGCCACCCGTGCCGTCAAGCCGCCCCAGGCTACCACTCAGCCTCATTACGCTTCCTACTTGACCAAGATTTGTCCAGGGATTTGGCACGTCATAATGCTGCAGGGCTGAATTTTCGTATGCTATTCTGAATAAAAAACACCAGTTTCTTCTAAAAATGGCTCTGTAGATGGCCATGACAGTCGGAAATATACATTGAGATGCGAGGCATTAAGACAGCCAGCACATACACCACTCGTCGTTTAGGCAGCAGTCGATTCTCCTCGGCCCTTTTCTGTCGGCGATACATCTTTTTCCATGTGCATCCCAAAAAAACGGCGGCGCCATCGCGGGCCCAGTGATGTGGGCGGCGTGCCCCGAAGCCTCAGGTTCTAAATCTGTTTAGGCATGATTGGCCATGCCCAAGCTCTTGTTGCCGCCGTTGAACGCGACAAACTGCGACTTGAACAGAATGTCGCCATAGATGCCCATGCCACCGGCGGGACCGGCCTGCAATCCGCCGAAGCAAGCTGTAAAAGTTGTTGGTTAGCAAAGTCTGGTCCCGTCCCCCTGGATTCTGAGCACAACAAAAGAAAGATTACTCACCACCATTGCCAACGGGCGCAAAGTTAATGTCCTCGCCCTTGACGCGGGCCATGTAGACGCCGCCAATGTCCAGGTCCAGGTCCGGCAGCTTGGCATTGCACGGCACCACGAAGCCGCCCTGCTGCTGGCTGTTTTGCGCCTGCGGCACCTGCGCATAGTAGCCCTCGACAATGGCCGGGTCCGCGAGGAGCAGCGTTGTGCCCGTGTCAGCAATCGCCTGGCCGCCGCGCGCCGCCGGCTGCGGCTGCCCGCCGTTGACGGCAAACGACTCGCTGCTAAACTGCCAGAAGCCCTTGCTCGTGTCGACGGGGATCCAGGCCATCTGTCCCGTAAACTTGCTCGCGTCGACGCGGCCAAACTCGTACGCGCCGGGCGCGTTGGCGCGCAGGTCCGCCGTGAAGACGGGCTCCTGCAGGCCGGGCATGACGTTTTCGAAAAACGTCTTTTGCTTCTGCGGCTGCACCGCGTTGATGGAGCCAAACGCGAGGCCCATCAGCCCGCCGTTGTTGGCGTCCTGCACAAAAGTATCCGTCACAGCCGTCGCCAGCTCAATCGCCTGCGCCGGCGCGACGGCGCCGCCAATGTCCACCACGTCGGTGCCCACGTTGCCCTCGGCGCCTGAGCCGTCGCCGTACCGGATCTGGAACTGGGCACCCGGAATCATCTTGAACGTCTTGCTCTTGGTGGGGTCGTAGACTTGACGCCCCTGCGTCTGCTGGGCGGGCAGCTGCGTGTTGAAGACCCAGAGATCGGAAGAGCCCGTGTCGAAATCCAGCGTGACGGGCTGTCCGCCAATCTTGACTTGTGACAGGTACTCGACGTCATTCTTTTCCGGTACAGTCTTTACCTTGCCGGTGAAGTTGCCTTCACGGGCCCTGGCAAGAGAGGCAATCACATCGTCGTTTGGATCGACATTGTTGTTGCCGTTGTTGGCGTTGTTGTTCGGGTTTCCATTGGAACTGTTGTTTGGGTTGGTGTTTGGGTTGGTGTTTGGGTTGGTGTTTGGGTTGGTATTGGGGTTGGTATTGGGCTTAGTGTTTGGGTTGATATTGGGGTTGGTATTGGGGTTGTTGTTTGGGCTGTTGTTTGGGTTGGTGTTGGGGTTATTGCTGGGGTTGTTGTTACCGTTGTTGCCATTGTTGCCTTTCCCAGCACCGTTGCCAGCGCGGTTGCCGCCCTCGTTGTTGGCGCCGTTATTGGCGCCGTTGTTGGCACCGTTGTTGGCACCGTTGTTGGCACCGTTGCCAGCTCCCTTGCCCGCACCGTTGTTGCCATTCTCATTGGCACCATTTCCGGCACCGTTATTGGCACCGTTACCAAGCAAGCCCCCCAGGATATCGCCTAGAACAGACTCAGCCCCGACTTGCTCAGATCCAACGTCCTCAGCTCCAACATCCTCGGCTCCAACATCCTCGGCTCCAACATCCTCAGCACCGACATCCTCAGCTCCAACGTCCTCAGCGCTGACAGCCTGGTCGGTGTTCTGGTCGGCGTCCTCCAACGGGCTATGCCATTTGCTCGTACGACGCTTTGTGGGCTGGAACGTAGGCGCTTCGTTGTTCTGTGCCTCCAAAGCATCGACAAGACCGGTAGGCAAAGGCATGCCGTACTTTCGATATACCTTGGCCAAGGCTCGGGGCCCGTTTCGACCGGTGTATCCTTCATTGCGAACACGCTCGACCTTGAAGGTTCTCTTTTCGACATAGGGAGCGGCCGTAGCCAAGCTCGTGAGCTCCAGGAGGAGCAACACTGTGGAGAGGGCCTTGGTATACATGGCGCCTGGCGATGTCGAAGACCGTAAAACTGTGAATGAAAGAAAAGAGGGTCACACCTGGTGACCACGAAATGAAGCTAAAGAATGATGATTTGAAAAAAAGGTGAAAAATGATTTAAGATGTAAAAAGAGATGGTATAGAATATGAAGTACAGGAACAAAGAGTCCCGCTCTGTATAATGAAAGCGAATGAACCAGAAACACAATCAAACACTGGAGAAATTGATGTCCCATGAACCTGTATATACACTTTGCCCGAGTCCTCGCCCATGTACTTCGGCAATGTCGGTTCGTTCGTAAACGAAACCCGTCGCAGCGAATCGCCCCCAGATTCAACAGCGGAGTTGCATAACGCAGCCTCAATTACTGCACGGGAATGTCGGCAGCCCACCCCGGGGCCCGAATATCTATGCAAGATGCTCCGCAGAAGCAAAACGAACGGCTTCCGGGGAGGGGGCGTTCCCTCACACAAGAGTTGTAACGGCGGCAGCAAAGAAGGAGGACAGCTTATTGGCTAGTTTGTTGCGCTTCCCGTTTCGCGCTATCCACCATGCAGCTTGATGCTCTGGGGGGGGTGAGTGAGGCGCTGCTCTTTGTTTCCTCGTGCCGCTAGAGCCGGGTTGTAGCAAGGAACATGTAATCTGGGCGAAACAGTTGATGAGTCTCGTCTGCGTGCAAGAACAGCCATTTTCGAAGCAATTAATCTTGTCGAATTTTGGATTGTTCTTTTTTCTTCCTACAATCGCTGTTATATCGCCTTTCTTCACTTCGGCCAAGGCCGTGCACTAGTTGGCAAGTGTGGCTACAATTCTTGAATAGCATGCAGACGCAAGGACTTTGGCTAGCGCAAGCCAATTTGAAAAGAGTCCAGACGACTGCAGCATCTGCAGCAGTTGCAGCAGAATAGGAGAATCACGACTTTTTGATCATCTAGATGATCCTGCGTTTCATTTCTTGGCAAAAGTACACCACAGCCAGTCGGAAAGTGATGGCCCGTCACATGGCGAAACCGATATTGTTTCATAAATCCCACGCAGCGGCGACGAGCCGCCAAGCGATTGGCGGCGGCTGGCAAATTAACGGTCGAGGGAAGATTGATTTCGAAATACATTACAGGAGGACCGAATCACACGATTGGAGAAAATAATCGACTTCCATACAGCCACATCATGGGTCCTTGATTTCCACACTCGGCCGATGGAGTATTGCCAAGCACGCTGTTCCCCCTTGCGTGATGTTGTATTGCATGTGGTGCCAGTCCAGCAGCGTTCGTCAGGGCGGTATACAGTTCATTATCTTAGTGGGCAACATGGTGGATGACCTGCGACTAACAGCTAGTGATGCGACATCTAATTACACAAGCTTGTTCCTCTTTTGCAAGCGGATTGTGGAAATAAGTTCTGGAATTCGTTGTACATGTAGATGTGACTATCAGCCAGGTATGCTTGTAGTTGGAGGACTGCTTACGCGAAGCTTACCGTTACACCCAGCTTGGCAAGCATGTGAAAAGTGCAGCGTCATTGTATGCCGACTTAGTACAATACAAACCATCAACAAATTTGGAAACTCAAGTGGTTCCCACCGTTTTTGTTTTCGAGCTGTTCTCCTGCCATTTCTAGCCAAATCCGCCGTTTTGAGCTTGTCATGCTTCGTTGGCTTGCCATGATTGCCAGCTTCTGCTTCACTATTCTTAGTATCTGGCCAAGTGTATCATCAACATTTCACATCAACATCCCTCACGTTAAAGACACACCATCGAGGTACCCCGCTTCGCAATCCACGCCAAGTTCTTGGCGATGGATGGGCGATCGCAGTGGACAATGATGGCTTGGCACTGAAACCACCACTGGAGGCTAGTTGTTTCACACCGTCTTCAAACCCTTACGAGGGAGTCGGCTCACTACGAACATGGTCGGTCATGAAGGATCTGGAACTCTTCTTGAGACAATAAATATTTCATAAATTCGGGAAACGAATTCCGTCGGCATATGTGCTGCTCATCAAAATGCGGCGATCCTGAGAATCTGACAGCGCCTTGGGCCTAGTCACGGAGCCGAGTCGCTTCAGGGTCCTAAATAAAACTAGTGTATTCTGGCATAGCTGGGTATGATATCCGTGGATATCTGATAACTTGTATGTGTTCTCTTGTGATGGTTGGCATGACATCAGCCTGCTGATCTCCCTTAGCATCGCGGTTGAGGCAACATGCGTCTCAGCCAGTTCGATGTCTACCGTAATTCTTGAAAACAGCTAGCAATAGCAAATCGTATGTTCCCTTCAGTGAGCCAGCAAGAACAAAGGTCAGCCAAAAGTATTTGTGACTGGCAAGCACACCAGTGATCAGAGGGCCCATGCTCTGCGCAGTCGTCTTGACGACATTTACGGCGCCCATGACAGAAGTGCGCTCCCCAGGCTGCAAAATGGTAGCCATGAATGCAGTCCTAGGGGCACTGTCCATGCTTTGCAGAGACGCGCGCAAGACCAAGAACATGATGGCAAATTTGGGGTCAGATGGGATCGGAATCAAGGCCAAGAAGACGGCCGACGGGAGATGGGTAAAGACCATGGTCTAGTACCATTAGCAAAGTTGAAATCGGCCTCAGATGGGTCAACTACGAACCTTGACGTTGCCGAGGCGTTTGGCAATGGAAGACGCCACCAACACTGTAATGGCCGAAATGATGCTGGTCGTGAAGAAGAGGGATCCCAGTTTACCTTCTTCGATACCAAACTGGCTTCGGAAGTAGAAAGTGACCCATGAGCTAGGAAAGGAAGAGTGTTAGGGTTGTGCCAAGAAAAGAGGGCTATTCTGTCCCGACTCACAGAGAGGCTAGTCCGGAACCCAAAGAATCGAGAGCAAACAGCATGCAAAGTATTGCCGTGACCTTTTTGCTCTCAGGACTGATATGTGGAAGCATCGAGGCCAGTCGACTCTTCTTTTTGGAAGGCGGCTCAGCTTCGGACGCACCACCATTGAGCAGCGGAGCGCGCTCATCGACCGTGTCTGCCGGCGCCAGCGGGGTCGGATCGAGCTCTACCTTGCGAGACAGCATGACCGTGAGCAGGAGCTTGAGCAGGCCCAAGACGGCGTACGCGACAAACGCTCCGCGATAGGCAGCCAGCAGCGACCAGTGCAGCTTTCGCCGGGCCGCCTCCACAGCCCACCCGCCGGCCATCATGCCAAACGCCGAGCCCGCGGGCGCAAACAGCGTGTACCAGGCATACACCTCGGCCCTGTGCTCGGTCGGCGTCAGATGCGCCACGATGCTCTCCTCGACGGCGCGAAACGGCCCAATCTCGTTGCCGGCCGGGCTAATGACGCCGAGCACCGCGGCGAGCAGCAGCACCCAGTAGTTGGAGCAGAGCGCAAAGACGGCGCCGCTGCCGGCCATGAGCAGCGCGCCGAGCGACAGGATGGAGCGGCGGCCGAGACGGTCGGCAAAGAGCGTGAGGAGGAAGCTGATGATGACGTCGCCGGCCAGCGTCAGCGTCATGAAGAGGCCGACGCGCGTGCGCGAGTGGCCCAGCGCCTGCAGGTACGCGACGAGGATGAGGGTGGTGACGCCGTAGGCGAAGAGACGGACGAAGCGCTGCAGGCAGAGGAGCTTAATGTCCCGCGGAGAGTGGAAGAGCGTGACCAGGCCAACCTCTGCCAAGACGCGGGAGTAAAGGGGCGGCCGGGGCTGCGATTGGTCGTCCATGGCGGGCGAAGCTGGGTGCGGTAAAGCTGCTGGCGCTTTGCTTGATTGACCTTGTCGTTGGCTTAAAAGACTAATTGAGACATGCCGACTCTTTGAGCTGTCAGCGTGTAGTGGTAGCTATTTATGAGCCTGACAACGGTCGGAGCTCCGAGATGGTGCTAGTGAGGCTGCGATGGCTGTATTATTCGCAAATTACGCACGTCTCCGCTAATTGCTCCAAGCGACCCTGCTTGCCTGCTTGGCGTGGATATCATCTAATAGTTCGCCGAATCGCCGAGCCGGCGACTGTCATCAAGTGTTTGATTGGTTCTAGCTCGACGCTGATACGTGCCCGCATATAAGCAGGGAATCAAAGGCAGATATATCCTTGCTTTTCAATGTATGATTCCTACCCACCCCGGGTGACAAAACTGATGGCCGCATTCTCACCAGCTCACCACCAAAGAGCGGCAATCAGTTTTGTTACCCGCGTGGTGGCTACCTCATTATATTGTTTTCCTGTCAATAAAAGAGGATACAAGAAATCTACAGCCATTTTTCTCTAATTCTTGTACTCGCCTTTAGCAACGCGCGCTACCAATTCTCCGAGTACCTTTGCGCCATAGTCGTAGTCCTTGACGTCTAGGTAGATTTGCGCGCTGATGCGAACCCACATTCTGTCTCCCATTGCAAACAATGGCATCAAAGTGCTGTATTCGTCCTTCATCGTCTTCATCATCCATGTCCGGACTTGAGCAGCATCGTCCTCGGGCACCACAACATGACCCTCCTGCGCACCACCACCACCACCCGCGCCCGTCTCCCCCATCCAGCAAATGGGCAGCGCAATGTTCCCCATGGCGCAGTTTGTCAACGTGCCCTTTTTATTCTCCAAAACCCACGTCTTGAGCTGCTCAGCCACGCGTCTGCAGCCCTTTTTGTTAAGCTCCCAGAGGTAGGCCATGATGCGCTCCTCACCGCCGCACACGTCTCGGCGCCAGGCAATCGCATCCTTGGTCACAATGTCCTGCGACCGGTCCTTTGTCGCGATGAGCTCAAAGTTTCTGACAAACTGGTTCTTGGTGTTTGGCGGCAGCACGTCGCGTCGGACGGTTGTTTGAGGGGTGTAACCGTGACTTGTCGCCAGCGTCGTCGGAACCAGATGCTGGTTTCGCAGCGGACAGTACAGGATTGCACAGCCCCGCGGAACGTGCAGCCACTTGTGACAGTTGGACGTGAAGAAGTCGGGGTCCGCCGCGGTGAGATGCAGCTTCACCATGCCGATGCCCTGCGCACCGTCCACCATGCTCAGCACGCCGAGTTCCTTGCACGCTTTGCACATGTCTTCCCATGGAAATACGAGGCCAGGGTTCGAGGACACGACATCAAAGGTACAGATCCTCGCTCTTTTCCCTTGTTTTTCAATCTCTGCCACTGCATCACGAAACTGCTGAATGATTTCTTCGTCCTCCAACGGGTAGTTTAGAGCTATTTCGTAAAGGCCGACGCGCGCCGTGCCAAAGTAGTCGACCATGTAGTCTGCGACTTTTGCGCATGCGGGGTAAATGGTGGAAAAAAAGACAATGACATCTTTTCCGTCGTCATTCCACTTGATGTTGCGATATACCGTATTGACAGCCTCGGTAGCATTCGTCACAAACACCACCGTGTCGGCGGGGGCATTAACAAGCTCCGCCACAGCTTGACGAGATTCATCAATGAGGATGCCCTGGTCATAGCGAATAAATTTGTCTGGTGCCGCTTCTGATAGATCCTGATACGCCCGGAATTTCTCCCTAATCTCGAGTGGCATCGTCCCATACGATCCTATGTTGGTGAGTTGGTTAGCTGCGGCTTTGAGCATCAGTCTGCGCCAGTTGCGTCCGCACCATGATTCAAGTTGACCCAACTCTCTGCTTGCGGGAAAATCTTTTTCAATTCCCCACCAAACTCGAGATACTTTTCTCTAGAGGGCAGCTTGGTCTGGTTTGCAGAGGCCATGTTTTTATGCAGCGAGTTGTCTGATGATGAGTCTGTCCGTATTAGCGTAACCCTGAGACCAATGCTCAGACGAGGGATTAAACTTGGAGAAGCTATGGCGAATGTGGGGGAGACTATTCATAACTAAGACGCGATATTACCTATTTAAATACTTCTACATGAAAATGAGTCATTATAGGACATCAGGTCGATTTTATGCGGGGATCCGATTTCGGTTTTGCCTGTCCTGTCCGTGGCCTGACAAGTCAAATACGCCCTATATGCTGTGCTGACAAAATAGTCCGTAAAAGGCGGCCTGAAATGGATGGCCCAAAGTAGAACGAACCCGAGTTATAAGAGGGTCTCTACCAAACTACGCAACTACAGCGCCCTACAAAAGTTTAGTTGTTGTACCATGTCTATGTAAGCAGTATCGTGGGCCTGGTTTCTGGCCTTGTTGAGTCACTCAATGTAGGAAGCGTACGAGACTCGGCGCTTACGCAACTTGGTCAAGCTACATCTATCAGAATGGGATGCTTTGTCATTTCTTGTGATTCTTTCTTCTTTTTACTTTGCTACATTAATACATATTTTTTTTTTGGCTTCTTTTTTTCCCTTGTCTGGTAGGCGTAGTAGTTGCCAACTCTTGTTGCACAACCCTCCCTCACCAGCTGGTTCTTCTGCTGATGCTCATCAAAGTATCCCGTCTTAGAGGCTCGATCAAGGTACAATAAACTAGACAAGACTTGTACTGCATCCATCAAAATGCACATCATTTCAAGCATTTCGTTGTGTATTCTCGTTTGTACCATTAATCCTGAGTGCACAGGGAAAAAAACGAAATAAAGACAAAAACTAGTACAAGAGACTGTTGGACATCCGAAATCATAAATCCAATAAAGTCAAAAGCCAATAAGCTCATATATCCAATAAACTCATCAATACAATGACTCATCCATACAATAAACTCATCAATCACCTTTAGCTATCCCAAATAGCTCCATACGCAGGTATCCCTCGAGTTTCAAGTCCATAAACTACCTTTTTGGTAATCTTCTCATTAGCAATGATAATCACCGCCTCTGCACCCGATGCGACAGCCAGGTTGTATCCCATCTTGAGGAGGTCTGGCCGTCCCTTTGTCGCCGTGTCGTGAATCACGGCATCCGGAATCGTTTTGTATATCGTGTCCAGCACGGGCTTGCCAAACGTCTTTTCAGGGCTCTTGGTCGACCACAGCAGCTGCGTCTTGCACGACGGGTTCTGAATGTGCCCGAGCAGCGGCCCGATGCCCGAGCCGGTGCCAATGACGACGATGCGGTTAAAGAGCGTGGCAATGCGCATGACGCCGCAGGTCGGCACCCCGCGCACCCAGACTGATCGCGGGGCCTTTTGGATGCACGACTTGGTCCAGTCGCCGGCGTTGGACACGACGAGGGAGTATCCCTTTTGGGACGCCAGCGCGTTGGGCTCTGGCTGGGGAATGGTCGCAAACGAGTGCCACTCTAGCAGCGGGCGGGTCGATATCCGCGTGAAGCTGCCATTGACGGGTACGGTGTATGTAAAGGAGAGAACGGCCGCGTGGTCTGAGAGCGGGACCGTCTCGACGGGTACTTTACGGAGAAACAGCCAGGATGACGCGATGCTGCAAGTGGCGACGACTAGTAGCCAGAATGCGGGACTCTGCACGAGTATCATGCCCAGATCTTGGCCCGGCTGCGCGGTGTCCATGGCGTTGAGAACAGTCTTGACCCAGAACAGGAGAAGCGTCGTCCATCCCATGAACCGGTGCGACTGCTCAAAGGTATTGTGGTATCGCTTGCGAAAGGTCGGGTACGCGAAACCAATCATGGTGCAGCACAGCGCGCAAATCATCCACGAGACCACAATCGAAGCCAGCGAGTCTGTGCGTTGCTTGTCGCACACGTACAAGACTGTCGAGGAGATGTTGCTCCCAAGCAGCCAAACAGTCGAGCAGACGCCGGCCGCCGAGTGCACGCCACCCAAGTGGTAAATCTTGGCGCACCGGCGTCTGATCCATAGCGGCGCAGTCTTGGGCACTGAGCAGAAAACCGTGTACAGAATGTTGATGACGACATCTTGGCGGACCAGGACCGCAAGCGTCAGGTTTACAGAGACCACGAGCTTGAGGAGCTGCGCGTCGGCGCGGAGCGTCAGCAGCAGCGCGAGCACGCCCGCGTTGAGAAGCACCACCACGGAGAACAAGGTCCGGTAAATAATGAGGATGCGATACGCGAGGCCACGCCACGGCTGCGACAGCTTCTTTTCCGGGACGGCGAGCTCCTCCTCCATGCTGGCCTTTTCCGAAAAGACAGTCGTGGCCGAGGAAAAGGAAGCATGACGCGACGTCTCCACCAGAGTTTCCCTGTCGCTCGGTATCGTCTTTTCCGACGACGCGAGGCTATCTCGTCTACTCATCTTGTCCTCGGCGATGCGGCACAGCGCCTTCTTGTCCGTCTTGCCGTTTGCCGTGATCGGAAAGGTCTCGAGCTGGTGAATGACTGAAGGCACAGCATAGTAGGGCTGCCGCTCTGCCACGTGAGCAAATAGACACTGGGTGTCCCGGTTGGGAGGAGACACGAATGCGTGAACCTGTCCGTCCACAAAGAGAGCCGCTGCCTGGGATACGCCTGGTGCTGACAGAAGCGAAGACGAGATGCCATCGAGCTCAACTCGAAATCCCTGAGGAAAAAGTCAGACTTTAACTCGCCCATTTGAGATTTGGTCGCTAAATGCTCACCTTGACTTTGACTTGGTCGTCGCAGCGGCCGAGAATTAGAATGTTCCCTTCAGCATCCCATTGGCCGAGATCGCCGGTTCGATACATTAGTGACCTAGAAACCCATCAGCTTTCAAGCCCATCTTCTATAGAGGCACAGGCTCTCTCTTACCCATCATCTGTAAAAGGATCTAGCCGGTATGATTCCTTTGTTTTTTGCTTGAGCCCGACGTAGCCTCGAGACACACCACGCCCGCCAGCCCACATGACACCAGTCTGGCCCAGTCCGACAGGTTGCATCTGGTCGTCGAGGATATATGCGTTATTATTAGGAGTCGGCTTTCCAATGTTAATCGGCCGCCCAGCGACATGTCTGCTCATGGTATTGACAATCGTTGTCTCGGTTGGGCCGCAGCAATTCCAGTACTCTGCCTCTGTTGCCCAAAGATCGGCCAAGGCCTGGGTGGTTGGCTCACCCGCGGTTGCCGCTATTTTAATGTTTGGATACTTTTGAGGCTGGTATTTTGATAATATGCTTGGCGTGCAAATCAAGACGTCAATCTATTTTTTTTTCCGTTGGTTAGCGTATTGTCAGACTTGTGGTTGTACGTCTTCTCAGTACCTGGCTTATAGTAGGCTCCCAGTCCCATCCTCGGATGACGAGGGTGCCACCATTACACAGACAAGAGAAAATTTCCCAAGCAGCTAAAATATGAGAATCTTGAAAGTTTTCATTGGAGTTTTGGCAAGTGCTTACCCATGTCAAAGCTGATATTCAAGACTTGACCAACCCGCGTGCCTGGACTTATACCCAAGTTGCCGGGATACTGGCAAACAAGGTTGGTCACATTATCATGCGTTACATCAACGCCTTTGGGATTTCCGGTAGTTCCTAATACAATTAGAGCAATGTTCCTTTGTTACTGAAAAAATCGACTTGCCTGATGTGTATATGACATAGCAGCCGCTGGCTTGAGTTGCCAAGTCTATCCATTCAGAACTAGCTGGTTGGCCGCCAGCCCTATCCACACACTCTTCCACAACCACCACCTGCGCGTCCGGGAATAGATCTCGCACTCTATTCTCGGTAGCTGAAACGCACAACAAGACATTACCGCCACTTTCGTGCAGCACGTGGCGTAGGGTCGAGTCTGGCACCACCCCGCCATCCAAGGGAACATACTGGGCGCCGCAGAGCAATACGGCCCATATCCCGATAATCATTTCGTAGCTGCGCTTGACCACCAGAGGGACCCTCTGGTTCGGCTTCACGCCAATGCTGCGCAGGTGCCAGGCGAGGGCCTGGGCGTGCATGGCCAGCTCTGCATATGTACGCTGCCGTGACACATTGGTGGAGAGGTCGTGGACTGCAATCCCAGACGGGTTGGAAAGGGAGAAGTGGGCAAATGCGGCAGTGGTGGTGCTGAATGGGTTTTGCAATACTTGCCCAAAAGAAAAGGCCATTCTGTCTCTGGCCATGTTGTTGGTGCGCTTGCAAGTTGTCATCATAGAGGTCGCCTTGATGATGAATCGGCCGGGCACTTTTTTCAAATGCACCGAGTCAGTTGGCTCGCACCATATATACCTCTTTTTTGTTTTCACCCTTCCCTCCTCCTACTCCCCAGCCATTGCTTTCCAAGGCTACCTACCTGCTCGGATAGGGAACTATAGGACAGGCAGGGCCAAGCCTAACCGCCGGGATACGAGACTGGCAAGGGTATCTCTACAGCAACATTAGACCTCTTACAAGCGTCTAATCTCTCCGAATTCTTTCCCAATGCACTTTCTTTTCTCAGTCATGCGCCCGCACCATGGTTTCGATGGCTGCAGACATGCCTTGCTCGCCCGCGCGAGCCATCTTTTGCCACATGTCCCAGCTCCGGAGGGGGGTCCTCTCACGCATTCGCGGTCGGATCTAGCAACCCTCCCGGGGGGGCAAAAGGTGGAGGAAGAAGAGCATCACCACCACAATGCATTGTACAGGTCACATCGGGTCCATTCCAGCCTCGTCAGCACCCCAGTATTGCAGAGATGGTCTATCTTTTATGTTTAGTGGCGTTCTCCGCTCTTGGGAACCCGGCATGGTGGTACCATGGCATGCCCTGATGCGGTCAAGTGGTCTGGCGAGCCCATCGAGAACCTTGCATGTCTCACTGCTTTCCAGAAGACCACCAAAATACCAACTTTTGGCTGGTGCGTCGCAGAATCGGGCGACAAGGGTGCACATAACTGGCGAGTTAGCCGAGCAGCTGATAACAAAAGAGGTTGGTCGGTGCTGTGTCGATTGACGCTCTCGAGGCAGGGCGAAACGTATAATTTAAAGCAAAGAAAAGAGGTCAGAAACAACAGATATAAAGAGCAATACTACATCTGCATCTCGTTTTTTTTTCCTTTCCATTTTTCTTGGTAGGCAAATGTTTCAAGCTTACCACTCTTTTTTTCTTATTTGTTCCGCACTCGTGCAACGGGAAGAAAATATTGGTTTTCTTGTCTCTTTCCCCAAAGAGCAAACGTTCAAGACCGGTCTGGCCCCAGAACCAGTCGAATATCTTCTAGGCGGCCGCAAGGAAATAAACAAAGAAGAAAAAAAAAGGACTGAGCAACATCAATCACCCCATTCCCCAGCACCTAAACGACTAAGAGAGCGGAGCTTGGGGGCTTTGGAATGGGATGGATTGGCTGGCCGCCCCAAAACAACGTCAACCCACGACGAGCTGAAGAGGGCAAAAAAAATGCAAGGTTGCGTGCAGGCATTGTAACCCAGAACAAGGGCTACGTGTGTCTCTGAGCTGGCCTGCAATGTAACCCATCACATCTTCAGCAAAAAATGCTTGTCCAAAGAAACCTGCGTCTGCACGGCCCTCCCCCCCATGTGGTATCCAAGCCATGCGCGTTTCAGTTTCCCCAGGCATGTTTTGTTCAATCGGGCAAGGTGTGTGTGTGTCTTGATTTCTTAAGTTTTTCCTTCAACCCGACGTCGGGCGCTCGCGTCCGTCCGGGGGGAGGGCTTGTCGTTATCCTGGTAGAGCATCGCAGCATCTCCCTGTCTGTCACACCGTTCTTGCTTGGCACCTTGGCAAGGTAAGGCCCTTGAGTGGAACGAGGGGGAACGAGGGGAAAGGCGAGGCGAGGCGTCACCGACATGCGATGAACCCAAAGATATTGTCTGTGCGTAGATGCAAGAGTTGGGACGAGAGGAGATCACCCCGTTACATTCCAAAATAGGAATGCCCGTCGTCCACTTGTTTGTTGAGTATTTGTTTATTACGGGCAACGCCTCTCTGTATGGCTTCATCGCATCTTCACCGCACACACATTTGTACCGACGTTGGCGTATCTGCCAAGTTACGGTTGCATTCGCACTTTTGAAAGCACACTGTCGATTTGATTATTTCCTTTTTCGCAATCCCTGTCTCTCAACATCTCCAGAACCAGATACCGAATTCAGGTTGTGGCCTTTTGTCGCCAAGCTGGCCTTTTTCCTCGACGCCATCCATCCAGTCATCCGTCGAGTATCCTCCACCGCGCACAAGTTTTGCATCATCACAGACAATCATGACTGAATCTTCGATATCCGATCTCGTGCTATCGTCAACGCCCGCTCCCGGTGTAAGACTGCTCCGCCTCAATCGCCCGGAGAAGCGCAATGCGCTATCACAGTCTCTCATTAGCTCCCTTCTCTCCGAGCTCCGTCTTGCTTCGGGCGATACGAGCATCTTTTCCATCATTCTGACTGGAAACGGACCATCCTTCTGCGGTGAGTGTCACCTCGATCGCGCGGGATTTACTTTTTCTGTTTCAAATTATCCTTCCCCCCGGGGCGTGTTGGTCGTGTGTTTTTTTTTTCCCGGCCGTGTACGAGATTTTTTTTTTTTTTGTGACATGTGAATGTGCTAACCGCATCTAGCCGGCGCGGATCTCAACGACATTGCTGCTCTCGACGAAGCGGGTGCTAGAGCATCACGGTATTTGCAAGACTTGTGCGCTGGTTTTGCATCTGTCAAGAAGCCAATCATTGCAGCTGTAAACGGCCCGGCCGTGAGTCACCCGCACTACCTCCCAACGCATCTGCATCGGCTGACGTCCAACAGCTAGGCGGCGGGTTCGAGATCTCCTTGATGGTGAGGTCATCTCCGATTCTTCAGCCGTCATGGCTCCCGCACGCGGCGACACCGTCAACAGCGCCGGTTTCACCGCGGCCAGAGCATCGGCGGGCTGCTGGCTACCCCGAAGACCTGTCTCACCAGGCCGTGGAAGATTTCCGCTGATCGGTTCCAGAGCGACCTTATTATTTCGGCACAGCCCGCGTATTTCGTCCTTCCTGAGACAAAGATTGGGCTCATTCCCGGCGCCGGCGGCACCCAGCGTCTCACAGCAGCCATTGGCAAATACAGAGTAAGTTGCCCCCCTCCGTCATGTGCTCAACGCCAACGATTAACGAGATCGCCACCCTCGCAGGCCATGCGCAGCATCTTGCTCGCACAGCCAATGTCTGCCCAAGAGGCCATGGCCGCCGGCCTCGTCACCCATGTCGTCGGCCCGGACACTTTGATCCAGCGATGCGTCGAGATTGCCTCCACCTTTACTGCACAGAACCGGCAGACTATTGCCTTTGCCAAGGAAGCCATCTGCCGAGGTGAGCACTTATCCGTCGGTGTAGTGCATCGTTGCAAGCAGCTGACTGAGATATTTTAGCGGACGACCTCTGCCGCGACGATCGCTTTGAACGGGATCTGTACTACACGGCATTTGGCACCGATGAGAAAAAATGTGGCGTCGACGACTTTCTTGCAGCTCGTAAAAAGAAGGCATGACAGTCTTCATCACATCACACAGTGGGTCATGTGTAACAACAGTTCAGTTGCAGCTCGTTTTGGGTGGTTTTGTAGCTGCAGGAAACTTATAAAAAATTGAATCGTATCTTCGTCATCTATAAGCTTAATGCTCAGAATGCAGGCACAGAATCGCTCTTCATCTGCTACATTTCCAATTCGAGCCCCAGATACTCAGTTGCCCTTCCAGTCCTCGTGAGGCCCTGGTTTTCCCCAGCTGCGAACTCGTCCCGACGTCTGCGAGCGCCGCAGCCGCATCTGTCTCAGCTGCGGCTGTCGCGATCCGCTTATCAGATCGCTGCTGCAATTTTCGAGAGGGCCCGAGCTCCGGTCTTGTTGTGCATACCGCCGAAGACGGCTCTTCCAAGAGCCCAACCAGAGGATCGTAAATGTAAAATGGATTTAGCCGACGAGAAGACGAGCAAAGATTCGGGGATAGGGATGTGAGTGGTCCGGTAGGTGGGCTTATTGGCTCCATGGGTTGCGGCTTGCCGAATGGCGAGGATCTAGGCCCAGGTCTCAGTGGTGGCAATGTCATTCCCGCATCGAGTTTGCTGCGTGGCGTGCCCCGGCGTCTGCCCACAGTGGGCAACACAATTTCCTCGCCATCAATCATCTTACGTTTGCGGACGCGGGGGTTTGACTTGACAGAATTAAGTATGGAGCTTTTGTCAATAGGGCTACTCGATACCGGACTCTGCGGCTGCTGCGCACCCATCTCGGCCGCATCGCTCTTACGGCTGCGACCGTGGTTCGGGTTCAGCGTAGAAGCTCGTTTCTTAGGCTTCTCAAGGGCACCCGGAGCGGATTTGCGTTGAGCCTTTGTTCTTGGTCGAGGCAGCTTGACAGCAGGCATCGACGAGGCATCCGTCGTCGGGGCATCTGGTAACGGAGGTGAATCGGCCGTGTCTGTGGCACGAACAGCAGCCTTTTCCGGTGCGTCTTTTCCGGTAATGCGGCGTAGCTCTTTGAGAATTTTCAAGGTGCAGTAAGCACCTGTGACTTTGGAATCGCGCATGGCTACGGGATTCGCTGCCGGTGGGCGCGGCTTCTTGGGCGATGGGTCACGCCAGAGCCTCGGAACACGAACGTGCAAATCGTCGACCCAGGCATCGCAGTCCCATTGGATCCAAAAGTCGATAATGTCACCCCACGAGCTCTCCGGCGGCTTCGTAAAGTTGACAAAGACGACTTTGCCGCCTCTACTGTGGACTGTTTTAGCGAATTCTTTCACCATAACCTTGAGCCCGTGTACTCGTAAGCTTGTGCCAAGAATAAGGAGCATATCAGGATAGAGCGCCAAGTCGTGTGTGATGATGGGGCTGATTAGATGGGCATTGGGGTGTTCTTCGCCATACAGAACAATGTCCGGGCGCAATTTTCCTACACCTAGGGCTCTTTTCCCCTTTTCTTCACGAGCCGCGGCGGCCCCGGCGCAACGTGGGCACTCTGGCTGCTGGCCTGTCAAGGTTGATGTTTCGCGGTCCTCGTCCCAGGAGCAAACCTGCCCGCAAAGGAAGCAGCGCAGCGATTCCAAAGATCCATGTAAGAATACGCACTCGACACCAGATTGCGATGGCTCCTTCTTGAGTGCGGGGAGCGCGTTGTCCTTGCTATCGGTATATGATGCCTCGCCGTCAGTCTGTGACGATGGTGCATCTGGTAATGAAGCCTGGGATGTCTGTGGCGTGGCCGATTCTGACCTTGAGTTGTCGGAGGAAGAAGTTTGGCTGCTAGGAACCTCTTTGCTCGACGGTTCATCAACCATTTTTGCCAGCTGGTCCCTGGCGGTAGACCGACGTGAAAACCTACCACGGCTCCCAGGTCCATCGATTAATGATGTTGACAAGCCAACTTTTTCTTCGATTTGGTCAATGTTCTGCGTGTAGCAGCGGACCAGCTTGCCACGGTTTCTCAGATGGCTGATAAACCTATGAGAGCCTGTTGGCTCCGCATCCTTTATTTTTTGCCGCAAAGACGTGGCAAATGTATAAAAGACTTGCGTGCGGACCGGATCTGCCCATACTGACACGTCGAACAGATCTCTGCCCTTCATATTGGGCAGCGTGCTGCGGCCAGAGCTTGAGCTTGAGCCTTGGGAGGAGGAGGCAAACAGTTTCCGCGCTGCGGAGAATTCTTCCGATTCGGACTCACTCGTGTTACTGTGCTCGTTGGACTCTGAGTCTGGTAAAGAGGGTTCGTAGGGATCAAACAGCACCGGTGGCGGTGACGAGAGCGGCGAGGAGCTGGGAGGTACGCCAAACCTTGTGAGATGGCCGGCAAACCGAAACGTCGACGGGGGAACTATTTGGTCGTCGGGTGGTGGTGAGGACAGCGGGGAGGTCGTGAGATGAGGGATGGAGAGCGGATGACGCGCGGAGCGCGGCGTAGCGTATGATACCGCTTCTGGTAATGACGGACTGTCTGGTGCAGTGGTTGGGTCTGCGGTAAGCTCCTCTTGTTTCACTGGCGCTTGCAATAATTCGGTTTCTTCCAAGTTCTCGTCTCCCTTGTCTTTCCCTTGCGGCGAAGCTTCCGGCGAAGCACTCAGAGAAGATCTTAGGCGCTTTGCCGGTCGGTTCTCGACCTCTTCATCCTCGTTCGTGCCATGCCTCGTCTCTGTGCCGAACCTCGGCGCTTCTCGTTTGGCCGCCGCGTCGAATTGTGCTTGAATCAACGAGTATAGTCCATTTTCGGATCGAAAATCCTGCAAAGAACAGCATATCACGTTAGCAAGTCATTTTGCGAAGCATCAGATGTGTTCATGGTGTAGTCTGTAGCCGCATACCGGAATGCCCGAGTTGGTACTGATTCCAGCGCCTGTGACGACGACAATCTTGCGCGCCTTGAGCAGCGATTCGGCAATGTCCTGGAGAAGCTCTCCAGAGCTGGGTTCAACGTGCGCAGTCGGCATGGTCGCTCTGAAGGTTTGAGGCTGAACAGGGAGCACACGAGCTCAACGGCGTCCCGTTTGCTAGCTATCACCTCGAGGTAGAGGAGCAAGCCAACGCGTCGCGCCTCAAGGCGAGTCAAGGTCCCAAGATTGAGTGTGTATGTTCGAGGAGATTATTCCATCGTATCGTGGTTTATGTCGTTACTTTGAGGTAATCAATTGCCAGTCTTCACTGTCAAGTAAAAGGTCGTTGTGTCACAATAGCTGGCAACTAGGTAGGTGATTATCTTATTGATCGCGGTTGTAGGCGTTGAAGTGTAATGGGCCAAAGGAAGGAAAATAATGACTAAAAAATAAGGAATGCTGATAAGAACAGATATCCAAAAATTGATGCTCAAGGCAACAGTTCCTTGAGACCCAATCGTGCGTGACGTTTGCTGGACGTTTGACAGCTGTGACGCGCCTCACAATCTGTTGATGTCGCGAACGGGGTAGCAGGCTGGTGACTGGCGGCCGGGCCGTCCCCAGCATGTTTTCTTTATGCCCTTGTCGGACTAGCGCTCTTCGGGTGGGTGCTGATTTCGAGTCGATGGAGTCGCTGGCGGGCACGCGGGTGACAAAAAACATCGCCGCCCTGCCCGGCTAAGATTTGCTCTTATTAGCTAAAGCCGCATAAAATAAATATTTTTTAAGATACTCAGAGTTACGACTAGCATTAGAGGACTGATTCCTCTTTTTCTTTTGAATTGTCTTATTCTATACGTGGTGTATTTGTGGAAGAGTCAGGAGTCCATCGGCGGTGTTTTTTGTCACCCGCGGGGGCGGGTCCACTGAACTGTCTAGTGAGTGGCCGCTACCCTAACGGCCGGTAGACGCAATGTTCGTATTCAGTGAATGATAATTTGACATCATGTCACCAAGCAATTGGATTTACACCCTCCTAAAACCAGTGCTTGTTACGTTTGGACGACAAGAATGGTCCCTCGGCGAGCTGTCAGTAGGTGGTGGCCTCCCCTCCCGCTCAACTGCAAGTGTGATCATATGTACGTAAGCAGGCTATAACTTGAAGTCAGAGATATTGTATAGAGGGTCCCGCACGCTGCTTTATGGATATTTTATAACTTGTAATAGTCATCTATTATACATTGACTTTCCTCTCGTCTGGTCTGATGATGGCAACCAGTCTATAGCACCATGATCTAGAAATCAGTCGTCCGTGGCGTCTGTAATTCTCTCCCGAGGACCTTCACCCCAATCCAACCCACTGGTCTTCCCTCGCGGACCATCAACCATCCGCGTGCACCAGTGCGTCAAGCAGCTCGTTAAAGTCCTTTGGCACGCCCAGCCCGGTGACGGCGTCCCAGCCCGGCTTGGTCGGCCACCCACCCGGTTCCTCGCCATCGAAGTTGCATGAGCGGCTCTCCCCTTTCGTCACATCGCGCAGCACGCCGCGCACGCGCTCGCTGTATAGCAGCGGGTTGACCCAGCCCAGGGGCTTCTTGCCGGCACGCGCGCGCGCGTCGTTAACCAAGGCCAGCATGGCCGCCACTATGGGCGTGCTGGCGCTCGTGCCCTGCACCAGACCCGGCTTCCCGCCGGTCAGCACCAGCACGTTGGTGCCCACGGCCGAAATGTCGGGAATGGCCCGGCTCTCCGGCTCGTAGTAGCCGTCGAGGCGGCCGCCAAGCGCCCGCACGTACTCGCCCACCACCTCGCGCTGCCACGCCGGCTGCGCAAAGTACCGCGAAAAGCCTCCCGTGCTGAACGATGCCGCCTTGGGCGGGTTCTGAGTGTTTGTAACGGCGCCGACGGCAAGCACCCACGGGCACGTTGGCGGAAACGTCGCCATAGCAATCTTCTTGTTCGAGCCGTCGCGCGTGCGGCAGTTGGAGTCGTGGCCGCCGCGCGCACCGCCGTCGCCCGACGCCACGAGCACCGTCATGCCGCGCGCCGCGAGCATGCCAATCATGCTGCATACCTTTTCGGCGTAGGGCCTCGGAACGGACAGCTCGTCGTCGGCGTAGGATATGGACAGCACGCTTGGGATGTCACCATCGGGCTTGTCCAAAAAGTATTGAAACATTTCCAGATATGGCTCGTTAGTCGACGCCGGGCTCGAGTCGGCCTTGCCGTCCTCGCCAATGAGCTCGCCCCGGCCTGCGGTCGAGTAAAAGACGAGCTTGGCCGGGTACGCAAGGCTCAGTGCGTAGTCGACGTCCAGCGAGGCCTCAACGCCTGACTTGTTCAGATCCTGCGAGTTCTCGCCGCCGTTGATGAGCTCGACCGTGTAGTTGTACTTCTTTGCAGCAATCTCGGGCGCGTGCTCCGACAGAAACTGGTCCGAATCCTGGTAGTTGGCGTACTGCTCGAGGAAGCCGGCCACACCCATGGTGATGCTCGATTTGTCGTCGGGCGTCTTGTAGTAAAAGTTGTACGCCTCGCGCACGCACTTGGGCGTGATGACGGAGGTGCAGGGCGGGTCACGCTTCGTCAGGTCCGTCTCGTTGAGCCACTTGATCTTGGACAAGGAGCGGACGGGCCGCATAAAGTTGGAGACTGGATGGATGAAGTCGATGGCGTCCTCCAGGGCGTCGGGGATAAAGTACTGCGTGGTGCGAAGGACAGGCTTATCCTCGCCGTGGTAGATGTAGTGCTCTAAAAGGGAGCCGATGAGCGCGTCAGTCTGCCCGACCGTCGCGCGGACATTCACCCAGTCGCCTTTGGTTTCGATATTCTGTACGCCATGGCTGCGCAGCCAGGCCTGCACCGCGCTGACAGACTTGGGAGTTGGGGCGCGCATCAGCTTTGTGTCGGCCAGAGAAAGCACGTCCTCTTGCACCGACGTCAGGAATTTCTGCAGTCCTTTCACCTCTGGCTGCCTTAGAGCGATTGAGAACGAGTACCGCTCGCTCGGGTCGACCGTGTCGTTTATCTTCATCCATCCTGGTGGGAGGCTCGCCGTCCTCTCGAGGCAAATGTCGGCCAGCGACCCCCATCCGAGCAGCGCCGCTCCCAGTGCCAGCTTGGGTAGCATGATTGTCGGTAGAGACAAAGAGGACCAAGGGCTTTGCTGTCGACAAAGCAATCCCGAATCGATTTCTGGGAGAGGTGGGCGATATCCTTAATTATTCAAAGCAGCAATATTTAGTCGAAGTAAACACATTCGTGCATGTTTAAATCAGAGTTGGCTTATAGCTCGGAGACATGCATTCGACCAAGCATCAATTTAAAGGGATGGCCGCACAAGGCTTGCGAGCTGACTGTTGTTGTTTCTCCTTGTATTTGCTTTATTTGTCTTGAGTCAAGGTTTCGTCGATCACCACGGCAGGTGCGGCTCCTAGCATTGTGACCGTGCAACGCGAATGCCAGTCACCAAGCCAATGGAGTCGCACTGCGAGTTTACCTCCTTCTAACAAACTAAATTTCCTTTTCTTTTTCTCTTTTTCTCTTTTGCTCGTGCTTTTGCTTGTGCTCAACGAGTGCTGCAACCAATAAAACGGGCACTCCAGTACGGAGTAGCACAGTGCGATAGTATTCACCCCGTGGCAAATACTCCGTATTATGAGTTGTTCCTCGTTTCCCTGGTGGCCATGTCTCACTTGGACACGCGACTCCGCCCAAGACAATCAGGGATGCGCGCCGCGGCCTACGAATCAAGTATGGTCAAGCGAGAAAAGACTGTGACGTAGGTCTGATTGAGACTTGGAGCAGTAAAATGTTGCTTCTCGGTGCTGAAAAAGCATCAAGTGCACGATGCTGTACAGCAATTGACACATTGCATCCGGTGATACAATATTGACCTGCCGGCTGTCTCCAATGGGAAATATCTGAAAGTTTCTGCAAGCAGATAATATCAATTTGTCCAGTGTTCACTTCCCGCCCCTTACTCCTTGTACTCCGCTATTGAGATGCGGGATGACAGCATGGCTAGCAGATGACGCGTGCGGCGACCCAGGGGTGCAGAAAGAAGAATAAAAAACTATGCATGATGGCATGTAAAATAGATGACAAAATTGAATATGACCCATCTACAAGTATTATGGCTCGCCTGCGATTAAGATCGCGAGGTTGAGGACGCACCCACGGAAAGTCCGTGGAGCCCTCTTGACAGCAAATCTATAAGTATCATGTATGAAGGCAGCATTTCCCTTCATTATCCCTGTGACTTATGTAGCCATCTTCTCGATACCATCTATACTACATCAAACCGCGCACCACTGTCCACCACACACACCTTCTTCTCACAGAGCTTCCTTCACCGAACAACCAACAATGGCCGCCAAGCTCAGCCCCGAGTCAACCCCAGAGAGCCTCCAGGCCATTAATAGCAAGACGCTGGGCACCTCCGCCGGCGCATTTCCCGTCGTCACGCTCCCCAGCGGCGAGCGCATCCCGACCGGCACGGTCGGCGCGCTGCTCGTCAACGTGCGGGCCTACGACGCGGCTGCGGCCGCAGGCGACGTCGCGACGCAGGAGACCCTCGCGGAGGCGTTGCGCGCCGCGGTGCCGGTCTTGCACAAGGTCGGCCTGTTTGCGCTGTTTGCGCCCGAGGAGTGGGCGTTGGACAAGAGCCAAGGAAGATCATTAGTGGGCGAAATGGCAAAAGAGCTGAATTGAGAGAACGGGGTTGAAGCAAGATTGCTGGAGTGGGCCCAAGGAGAGAGGGGAAGTGAATATCACGATCAGAATGGGCGGAAAGATGATGAAAAAGACGAAACTCATTGCTCCCGATATTTGAAAAAAAAAACATGGAAATAAAAAATTGAAAAAGGCAGTGTGTCCTTTAAATGTACCCAAAAATGTAAACATATGCAATAGAAATGAAGCGTTATAATAGACCCATATGCGATGATGCACTCGTAATACTGCCACCCGATAATGATGGACCGAGGAGAATAAAGACGCCTTTCTGTGACATCTTCTTTATTTAATATCCAACGACGTGGTAATGAGAAAACCGTCCACAAACGCAGACGTAATATAGACAGATGAGTATATATTCTTCGACATGGAGAGAGAAGCAGCGGCGGTGGGTATCATCATCCGTAAGTATGCATTTCGAGTTGGCTCCTTTAGATACCAATCGCACCGGTCACGCCGTTTCTCCTAGGTGGCAGCTGAATTTCCTCATCATCCGAGCTGTCGTCGGCAGCACGGTCCAATATGAGGTCAATGTCCTCATCTCGCAGCCTCTGTCTCGCGCGGCCGTTGCCCAAGCCGAGGCCCGTGGGCAGAGACAACGCGCCACGTAAATGGCCGCTGGCCCCGTTCGCCCGTCGTTTCGGCGTCCAGGTATTTGCCGAGCGGTACGTCTGGTGCTGCTGCTGCTGCTGCTGCTGCTGGCGCTGCTGCGGTGAGTCCAGCTCCATCGGAGAGCCAGGCGGACCCATCACGGGTGACCTGTCGAGGCCCGCGCCGCGCCGCTGCGGCACGGCTGGACGCTGAACAGGCAGGCCCTTTCGGAAGCCGGCAGACGGTGGGATGCTGCGGTGCATGGTGTCGTGCAGAAGTCCTTGCTGCGGCGCGGGCGAGACGGAGGGGGAAAAGGCATGTCGAAGATTGGAAGAGTTGTTGGGGCTGCTCATGAAGAGTAACGTCTCGATGGCGTCTTGCTCTCTCACGTTTTGATGCGGAGAGTAGATCATGCCTTCCGGTGGCCGCGATGGTTGCGACGACGGCATGGCGCCTACGTTTAAGTGTCGCCGCGGTGAGTAGCTACCGGCGGCCGAGGCGGAGTGTGAGTGTGTGAGAAGCGCGGGCGGGTGCCTTGAGACGGTATTTCGACGGCTATTGCCGGATCTACCGGATAGAGAGGGTTGAATGGGCGCTGGAGGAGCCAGAGACGGCTTGCCGGGCCGTATGGGCGGCGAATGCGACTTCCGGCGAGACTCTACGGGGTTGAGCGCAAAGTGTACCTGCGCTGCTGACGTTGGCGGTGGCCGGGGGCTGGTGGAGGAAGATTGGCGACGTGGGAGGGTGGAGTTGCTCGAGGTTGGCGATGCAGCTTGTGAAGCGAGTGATTCGACTTCCTCGAGAGAGCGTGATTGCCAGCCGTTGTGCACCTTCATCATGGCATATGCCAACCGTGTTTTGAGATCCGCCGACATCTAGAAGACTTGTTAGAGAGGAATAGCGAAAAGATGATGGGTAAACGGCGAGCATGCATACGTCACTGATGTGGCTCCCCATAGAACCCATGCTAATAGCGCTGATGCTTCTCGCATGCTTCTTGATTGGACTATTGCTCCTACTCCGCGTCTTGACCTCGCCGTTGGCCATGCGCTTCCGTGAGCCAGCCGTGGCGTCTTCGTGTTCAACACGCTCCTGCGCGGCGGCCAGGGCCGACAGCTGCCAAAGCGGTCGTCCGACCTCACCATTGGCGTCACCATGACTCATTGTGCCTTTGCTCCGCATCTCCGCGTCTAGTCTTGTGTCACCTCCGGCGAAACTGGCGGATTCTTGCGAGTCGGGTAGGGTCTGGGACGAGAAGTGCGGCGCGGACGAGGTTGGTGCCGGGGCGTGCTCGGTCATGGACGACGAGGGCCAGGGAGCGGCGGACTTTTGCGAGGCGCCGGGAGGACCGTCCATGACGCTGGCGGAGTGTGGTGTCGACGACGCGGTACTGTCAACGGCATGTGGGTTGGCGATGGGCGGCGTGGCCGGCACGGTCATGTCGCTCCCGTCGCGTCTCGACGACGCAGAGGACGACGGCACCGCCTCGCCGCTGCTGGTATCCGAGCCCATTTGCGACATGCGAAGCGGACGAGGGTTTTTTCAAGAAAAACAGATCTGTCGCTCGAGGGTTTGCCGTGCACCCCAGCGGACGGAGACGTGCCGAAAGCCTGACAATCAGTGGTAGTGACGAAAGAGGGCCGTCCCGGACAAGACCGAGAGTGAGCGTGGTGGGAACACACGGGACAGAGGAGCGTTGCGCGGGGAGATCATGCAGTGACTGGGTGTGAGAAGCGACGCAACTGGTTAATATGGATCAGAGAAGATAGTTTTCTTTAGACCGAGAAGCAGAGCGACGTCCGAAGAAAAGTACTAGAAGGGGAAAAAAAGGAAAGAGGTTGGCTGTGATTGCCGGTTTTCTTGAACTCACAAATGGTTACGCGGTCTGGTTCTGGCGTTCTGGGCGCGACGCATGTGGGCAAGGGTCTGAGTGGGAGTGACTCGTGTTTTGGTGTGGCGCTCAAGGAAAATAAAGTCGTCCGGACAGCGCGATCTGTCGTGGGACCATCCAAAGGAACGTTTTTTCACTCTAACAGGGGCTCTACAGGCTCTGCGAGTGCTCTACAGGGCCTTCGACTAATTCTTGTAGCGAACTCTGATAGTTTTTAGTGCATCCGGCGGTGGCGCGAACTGTCCGCCACAGCGCGTGACAGCGGGGCTACTTGGGTCTACCCGAATCTCAGCTGCACCTGCGTTCATCACAAGGTACCTTACCTGTGTTGTGCGTCAAGAGCGAAGAGTAAAATAAAAGACTAAAGCCAATTTTACAAGATAAAGGCGAAGCACCCACATTGCCCGTTTAAAAAGCTTTCAGACTGCAAAAGAACTCGATTGCGCTTTATTCCGTCTCTGCACGCACGTTGTGCTGGTGTTGCATCATCTCCTCAATCATAGGCCGCAGGTACGCAACCCCCAGCTCCTGCTGCAGCTATCTCCGGGCTTCATGTCGGTCGCCGTCACCCCGGCTTGTCGAGTATTGGCAGTAACCGGCATATTGTACCATGTTGAATACATAACTTAAAAAACCTCGTCATAAAATACCTAAGAAAAGAACAAACAGCAGCATGCAGTTTGCCAGCTACTGACGCTGCGCTGTCCGAGGTGGACCATCCGCACTTGAACAGTTCAGTGCGAGTAATGACCTGCATGCAGCTGCATGCCTCCATTCTGATATTCGCTGATCTACAGCTGCGCGGTTTTCTACAATCAAGCACACATTCAGATCTCATATAAAAGTAAATGGCCGTATCCACCCCATACCCCCTATATTTCCGGGGTCCAATTCCACGTCTCAGATGTAAACAGCTGCTTGGCCATCTTATCAACATACAGCGCGCCTTCATACCGCAGACGTTGATCATTAGCCACGGATCGCGTAAAGAGGAATGTCTTGTCCTGCTCGCCGTCGCCTGCCGTGTCTGAGCCGTCCCCTGTCCGCCAGGACGCCGTCTCTCGCCGATTCGTCCAGTCGGCATGCGACAAGGACACGACGCTCGCCGAAAGCATCGACTGCATGTAGTCTAGGATTGGGCCTAAACGCACCCGCGGACCGCAGTTTGTGTGGTTCTTATCAATCTGGTAATTGGGACACTGCCGCAGCGTGACGAGGAGCCCCTCAATGTTGACGGACGAGGCATCGGGCACTGCATTGATGGATGCCGCGCTGTAGTCGACCAGGAATAGCAGGCTCTTTGAGACGAGAAACTTAATCATTTGTCCGAGTTGAAAAGAGTCGCACGCTGCGCTAGAGTCATAACCCATCTTGCACTGCCTTTCGCGGGACGAATACAAATCGACAAAATGCTTTTGCACAGAAGCGATAGTGTTGAGTATACACTCTCGACGGTATTGGAGTTCATCTGCGAAGCGTCAGTACGTAGCGAATGTAGATTGGCTTCAAGGCTGCTATTCCTACCTTCGATGCCATCGGGGAGATTCCACCACGCAGCTGTCGAGGCCATCTCTGGTTCATGATATACACTCCAGTGGCTAGATCCGCGTATGATGAGCTCACGCGAAGACTGCTGCAGCCTCAGCGGCTGTCCAAGCAACCAAGAAACTAAGATTTTCTGACGCAAGACTTGCTCTACATCCGTTGGCCGACCTGCGTCATCCAGAAGTGGCTTTGTACTGGTCAACGGCCATTTGAACTTGAGATCAGTGTTGAGAGCCCGCGCCACTATCGCCACGCAGTCGAATCGATCTGCAATGATGGCCATGGTGGTAGCATACGACATGGTTACACGAGTCTCCTTGACCGGCTTCCTGTGCAGTATGCGCATCATGTCCTCAAACGCGGCCTCGCGGCCAGCAGCCTTGGTGGCGTCGTCATCATCGGCGACAGCCACCCAGGGAAGATCATCCGCAGCCGCCTCTTTGAGCGGAATCCCCATCGAGCGCAGCGTGGCATGGGCGCTGGAAATAGCCTCGGCCTCGCAGAACTTGGGGTTGGAGAGCAGGTTGGCAAAGTACTTTGAGCTGCGTTTCAGCACCTCGAGACTCAGCCGGTATGCAACACGAACGCGCGTGCCGCTGCTGGCGGGGGGCAGCTGCTGGCTGGGCGCCCGCGTTTTGCGCAGGGCCGCCGCTTCGGCCTTTCGATGCTTCCTGAGGGTCTCAAGCGACGTCTCAAAAGTCACGTCCAGGACAATGTCACCATTAACAGCCACATTGACGACCCTGCGGCCATCCGCCGTTGTGCTGTCAGAGCCTTCGCCATCTGCAGAGGCAGTGGCGGCAGACTCTCCCATCGTGCGGTCTAGGGCATTCAGACATGGAACTGCCTCGGAGGTACCTGGGGCTTAAGTTCGTGTCGATTGCGGTCCAAGAAAGCTGAACCTCGAGTTGGTAGAAAAAGCGAATAGCGACGGCAGAGGCAGTCGAGTTTGGTAGAGGGTAGCGTTGAGTTGCATGCGGCTAAGGTGTGTTGGGCTAGCTGCCTTATAGGTACCTAGGTAGGGGACAGCAGAAGGCATTCGGGCGCTCACAGCGGCTAACCAGGCGCTGACAGACCGTTGCGTACAGTGGGGTTTCAAAGCGTCCGTCGTTAGATCCTCTATGATGTGCCTCAAAGGCTGGTCATTGTTTTGGCTAAAAATCCATGAAACCAAGTTGAGATTGGAGAAATTAAAGAAAGAAAAAGCGAGGAGACTTGAGAGGCGGGACATTCCATGGAAATGGTCAGGTTGCACACTTCGTTTTACTCGTACACGAGCATAGACTAACAAGACATTCGAGGTACATGCTCTCTGTGTTTATAGTTGGGAATGCTTCGGTTAATCAGTCACTAATATTTGTCATTTTCTTAACGTAGCCTACCAACTCGCCATCCTGCGTTTAACATGCCCTACCTTTACTTCTCAATTCGTACGGAGTACGGATACATCTGATCTATTATTGAATCGTGGCGTCAGCTGTGGCTGCTTGATTCATTCACAGCCGCGTTTTTCATGAAACAGTCAGCCTCAAGCAAGCAAGTCTGGCAGCTGGCAGGCAGTTGGCAGGCAAAGAAGTGCCTACGAACGTTGGAATTGTCTTCTTCAGGCACTGTCTCACACAGGCTGCGGCTTACTATTGCTAGTGGAGCCATGATTCGCCCCCCCACGGGCCTACGCTCTTTTGCCCGGCCGGCAACTAACTCAACAGATCTAATCTTTCGTTTCCTGTTCAGACTTGGTCAACATTCCCACTTGGCTTCTCTCCTAAAGCTCCACCTCCCCCTCTCACGCTTCTTGGCCTTTGAGGGCCGTTGTTTCAAGATTTTCTCTGCTCGCAAGAGAACCTCACTCTGGGGAGTTGTAGATTCCACATACGCAGCGCTGTCGTTGAGCTGTGAACTGCCAACAATTTGAGGTCGTCCTGCCGCGCTAGCCCCCCCCCCCGACCCCAACAACTAAAACTTTGTGAGACAAGAATCTGTTGCGACGGCCAATTCGACTCGACGACATGCTGGCTGGCACTCGAAAATCATAGCACGCAAAAATTCGGATTTGGCAACAGAAATGGCCTCAGTGGCGCACGGCGCACGCCGCTTTCCAAGCAGGGCCGCCTATCTCTGCGCAGAGTGCGCCAGACTGCTGCCCGCCCTCGCGGCCGGTCCGCGGGCTGTGCGAGCCTTTTCTGAGCTGCGTGCCGCATTTTCTAGCCTCAGTAAAGATGCTGCGGAAGCAGTCGAAGGCTCGCACCGCACAGCGTCTCATCCCTCACTGCAGCAGTCATGCCGTCCCTCCCGCCGAACGTCGATTGCCGCCCCTGCGCCGCGCGAGCCCGCCGCCGCCGCCCACCACCCCGAATCGAAGCGACGCGGCTTTCACACCTACTTTGTCACCCATTTACCCTCGTCGTCGATGCATCCGGACGCGCGACGCATCGCCGGCGGTCACAAGCTGCCCCGCGACGCCTCCACGCCGCACACGCCTAGCCCGGGCGCCGGTCCCGCCGTCGCCATTCCCAACCTGCCGGCCCGCGACTTGACCGTGGTGCGGATCCCGCTCCGCCGCGCCAAGCACCACTTTGGCTCCGCGAGCTCCCGTGGCAGCCGTCCCTACAACGAGGATACCGACCAGGCGGGCATCGTCGACATCCCCGCCTTTGCGAAGCGCGGGCCCATGAGCATCAAGCAGAAGCCGGGGGAACCCACGCCCGCCGAGAGCCAGTCGGGCGACCCGCAGATCTTCTACTTTGGCGTGTTTGACGGCCACGGCGGCACGCAGTGCTCGACGTTTCTGCGCGATGAGCTCCACGGGTACATTGAAGAGGTGTCGAGCACGTTTGGCCTCGAGAGCAGTCTGCGCAAGCAAAAGCCAGGTCGCGAGGCGACTGCCGATCACCGCGGCGTCCTCACCAAAGAAAAGGCGCTGCGATCAGTGCCCCTCAAGTCGCCCGACGAGGTCAAGGACAAGGTTGAGGAGGACAAGCCGGACACGGCGTCGATGCGGCAGACGCCGAAACACGGGGAGCCGCTGCGCAGCGAGGACGCGGTGCCGGCCAAGCTGCACGACTATCTCAAAGCCGTGCAGCTCGAGCGCGACCTCGTCGCCGAGTACGCCGGCACCATCGGCGGCTACTTTCGGCGTTTCAATCCGGAGCACTTTGACCTCTCCGACGATGCGTCGCACAACTCCGTCGTCTCGTTCGAGTCAGCCCTCACCTACGCCTTCCTGCGTGCCGACCTCGACTTCGTGTCGGCACAGGCACGCAAGGCCGACCCCGACGACCCGTGCGTGTCCGACGCGCCCGTCAACAGCGACGAGATCCTCGGCGCGCCGCACGCCACGCCGTCGGGCCACGGCATCGGCGGCGCCACGCGCTTCAAGGGCGGCTCGACCGCCTCCGTCGCCCTCATCTCCACGCCCACGCCCGCTCCCTTTTGGCACCCCGCCGCCCAGTCGACGCTCCTCGTCGCGCACGTCGGCGACAGCCGCGTCCTGCTCTGCGACACCGCCACCGGCCTGCCCCGCGCCCTCACCTCGGACCACCACCCCAGCACGCCCACCGAGAGCCGCCGTCTGCGCCGTTATGCGCCCGCTGGCTCCATGGTCTCGGGCGACAGCTTCGGCGAGGAGCGCATCGCGGGCCTCGCCAACAGCCGCGCCTTTGGCGACATTCGCTCCAAGCGCATCGGCGTCTCCGCCGAGCCCGAAATCACCCGCGTCGACCTCGGACCCGCCCAGTACGCCTTTCTCGTGCTCATGTCTGACGGCGTCTGCGGCACCCTCTCAGACCAGGAGATTGTCGACATTGTCAAGGAGGCAAAGACCCCCGAGCAGGGCGCCCGCGCCGTCGTCGACTACGCCACCGAAGTATCCGACGACGGCGACAATGCCACCTGCCAGGTCGTCCGCCTCGGCGGCTGGGAGCGTCGCTCCGAGGGCGGTCTCGGGCCCATTGGCACAAAAGAGATGCGTGAGATTAGACGAAAAGAAGCGTTGGATCCCCGACGCGGCAAGCGATGAGCAGGCAATACACGAGGTCTAGCGAGCGATGCAGAGATATTTAATAGAAGACCGTTGTGAGCGATGGTGTCATGTTGTTGCGGTATTGAAAGCAATGCGCATCATTGCTTCATGTTTGACAATGCATTTGCTTATTATTGCTACTGTTTCCACATGGAGGACCTTTTGCATCAACACCAATGTCACAAACTTGGTATTTCATATAGAATTTTCGTCTTATAATCATAAGCTTTACAGTAAAACCATTGTACGAATCTAATGCACAGTGAGTATCCCCTAGAAAAGATCACCTGCGATAACACGTCATCTCCTCTCCAAAACTCCGTTCACCACTCAAAAGCCGATGTGGTTTTTCTTTTGCAAGACCCTATAGATACCCCATCATGTAAATCATTGATCTGATCCGAACAAATGAAATAGCGGCATGTCGTCTAGTAACGAGGCCCCTGGCCAGGGTACTGGTTCCACGAACCAGGTCGACCTTGGCCAGGCGGAGGCTGCTGCCCATATGGAGGGTATTGTTGCTGTGGAGGACCACCATATCCAGGACCAGGAGGACCGCCGGGACCGGGGCCGTAACCGCCTCCACCGTAACCGGGGCCACCGTAGCCTTGGGGAGCAGGTGGTGCTGGACCACCCCATTGGCCTTGAGGAGGTCCCTGAGGAGGGCCACCATATCCGGACCCTCCACCATAGCCGCCTTGCTGAGGAGCAGAGGGGCCCTGGCTATAGCCGGAGTAGTACTGGCCTGAGTTGGGGGCTGGCTGGTCATATCTTCCAGAGGGTCCGGAAGTAGACTGGCTGTAGTTGTATCCGTCTGATGGAGGGGGTTGACTCGTCGGGGGTGCAGGCGAGTGCGACATGTAGTTTTCGCTGGGGTTTCCATCGCTGCCTTGAATCGACGCCAAGTCTCGCGTCTGAATCTGGGACCAGAGCGAGCCGGCAACCTTGCCGTGGCCTGCGTGCGCAGAATCTAAGCCACCTCCACAGGAGTGGATATCGCGCTTTCCACTACCGCCTTGTTGGTTCAAAATGTGATTCTTTCCATTTCTGACGGACTCGGAAGACAAGAGACGCTCGAGGTCATGGCGACGAGGGTGTTCGTCGGCCCACTTTCGCACAGTCTTGAACATGTCTCGTTGAATTTCGATGTTTTCGTCGCGAAGTGAAGGGTGATGCAGGGCCTGAAGAATATCATTCGTAACCTCGTCAGTGGGTACGCCAATGTTATCCCACGCGAAAAGGATGCGACTGAGATTGTCAGCACGTCACAAAGTGGCAGAGCAGCCGAGAAACTTACGGGACAGCATATTGCAGGCAGGTTGCAGCAACACGACCGGCGCAAGAATTGAGGATGTTGGTGAAATGATCCTTGGACAACATGGAGTGAGTAGGGTCCGAGCAACGAGGGTTGTCCCAAGGCTCCAGCTGAGACTTGGAGCTGGCCGAAATGATGCCGGAGGAACCGTCTTTGAGGACCTTGGATACTTGGGTGATGATGGGACGGATGAAGGGCGCCAAGAGTCCAAGAACAAAAGCGGTCAGAGTTTCACTGATGTGTTCAAGCAGCTTCTCGAGGCCAGGAATTTTGGCGATTCCTCGGCTGATTGTCTTTACAATTCTGTCTCTGAACTGCAGGATTGGGTAGATCTGTCCGGCGGTCTTGACGGGGTCAAAGTCGGGGCTCATGCCTGGAACAATGTTGGTGTTTCCTTCCGCTCTGGCTCGATCCATACCCCGGTCTACGGATCGATTCTGCTGCTCCTGCGCATCAGACCTGGCCTGGAGCTCTCTGGCTTGGGCAGCAAATCCATCACCTTCACCAGGAAGCTTCGAGACCAAAGAGATAAAGTCAGTTGGCGCAGAAACGCCGAGGAAACCGCGATCACTCGAGCCTCCACCGCCGTTTCTGCTGGCTTCGGCGTTCTTCAAAGCAATATCGACCTCGTCGACCTCGGATTGAGTGAAGTGATCATTTGCCTCTCCAATGACGGAGTGAAGGAAATCGACACCACCGAATGTTCCAGTGACAATGGGATATATTCTCTTGCCGCGAACATTGATCTCGGATTGGTTACCACAATGAGGAAAAACGTTGTGATAACCTAGTTCTCGAAGAGAAAGCTCGCAATAGTTGCTATGAGCACTGTAGTCTTCTAGACAGTGCAAAGCCTGACCCAAGCAGCGCAGAGCCTCGCAGAGGTTCTCTTCCTTTCCCTTGCCTTTGTCGCCATTGGTGTATATGCGGCCGAAGTGAATACAGCGTGCGATGCTGAAGCGCAAATAACCAGCGCTGGTCGCCCAGTCGCCTTTCTCGTTCTTGATGTAGTTTTTCATGCCAGTCTCCATATCAATTTCGGTCTCGACGGGTCGAACAGGTCCTCTCAGGCGCGGGTCCAGCGTGCGAGCGTCAACGCCTTCAGCATAGCCGAGAGGATTGTCAATGTGCTCTTCGGGCCGGTAGCAGCCGAGGCGCTCCTCGGTAACTTCAAACTCGTCGGTGGCATATCCGTGGGCCATGAAGGAAAGGACCCAAACCTAGGAAGTCATGTTAGATCTATATTGTGCGAAAGGGTGGGTGGAGTGAAAATACAAGGATGCGAATGGTGGCGCCGTTGACGCCCTTCAGACTGCCGACGTCGACGGCCTGGGAATAATCGCGCAGCCAGTTGCCAAAGTAGACACGCTTGACATTCATGGAACTCCATTTTTTGCCGTGCAAAAACGCAAGACTCGTGAGCATGTCCTCGATATCTGGCCTCGGTTAGCTCCTTGCCTTGTCGCGACGTTTGAGTGCGGGGCTCAACGAACCTCCATGTCGCCAGTTGAAGCCTTCTACCTGCGCTGGATTAGGTATATTGCAAATCAGTGGTTGTAAAGTGGCGACGTACCTGCGCAATAGAGGGAATATTGCCTGCACCAAAAGCGGCGACCTTGCTAGGCAGGTAGGCCAAACAGATGACGGCCACCAGCAGGGTAAAGGTACCCCGCGAAATCATGAGTGACGACATGGCGGGGTTTGTTCGTCGAGTCGAGTTGTTGTCAGTCAAGCAAGAGGCTGTTGAAGTGGCAATACAGAAGATGAAATGAGATTCAATAATGTATTGTGCGAGATGACTTGGATGAGTATTGTGTCGACCAAGCCGCGCGGTAAAAGGTTGGCAGGGATGCGTGGTGCGTGGGAGGTGGGGTTGAGAGAAGCTCGTCTGAAGAGGCACAAGATGTGAGGCTTGTGAGGGAGCCCACGCAGTGCTCCAGCCTCAGCTTGCGCCACTCACTTCCTGCCTGCCTGCGCAAGTACACCAAGTACACCACTGCAGGGATGGCGCAGCATTGTGGCTTGCAGGTGAGAAGATGGCAGATTTACTAGTTATTCAGCAATTTGTATTCTATGAGGACAGCAATGATGATGTTTGGAAGTGGCAGTTTGACGCGCGGATTCTTTACAGCCTTATGTAACTTCAAGTTTTGACTTGGCTGCTCTTGTTACAATAACCCCTATACCCCGACTTGCAAGTTGGGCGTTGCACCGTCCTTTGCTGAACATCGTGCTGACATGAGAGTTGGGCTGCACTTCACACAAATTGCCAGGATTTTCATGCTTGTTTTCCATATTCTTAACACCCGAACTGTGCATCGAATTTTCATGCTGCAACGCCTCCCGGAAGCTCGGGGCGATTTGGACCACAAACACCCGACCGAAGTGGCTGAAATGGTGAGGTTGCAGGTGCAAATGCGCCGAGGAAAACTCCTACAGCGCCCCTTCAGAGGAAGCAGTCCAATGAGAAATGCGCTGTAGCGTCCACCCTGCCTCTGAAATAATAAGGGCGGTGGGTCGGTCGCAACTGGCATGACTCTGGCAGGCGGAAAATAAAAAGTAACGCCATCAAACACTCTTCGGCATCCGCAAGCACCGGCGATTAGCTAAGGGGCCCCGGCCACTATTCGCATCTCAATTTTAGCAACTACCACTCTCAATCCTAGAATCTTCCTCCTCTCACTACATATTTCTCAGCGCGCATAAGTTTCCTCTACATTCGGTCCCGGGTTTTCGATTTACACCCTTTTGCGCTGTTTAACTGTCTCCTTGGCCAGCAGCGACAGCTGGAGCGCATCGCTGCCACTGTCGCGACTCCTACGCAGATACCCGACCTGCCCGATAGCATTCCCGAATACCCGATCTCCAAGATGCCAGCCAGAACTCTTCCTACTCTTTCGCGGGCTCAGGTTGAGTCGCATAGCTCCGTCGATTCCTGCTATGTTACAATAGGCAACAATGTCTACGACGTGACCGACTTCATCGACGATCACCCTGGTGGCAGCGGCCTTGTGCTCGAATACGCAGGCAAGGACATTGGCGACATCCTGAAGGATCCAGCCTCCCATCCACACTCCGAAGCTGCCTACGAAGTCTTGGACGACTCACTTGTTGGCTTCGTAACCGAAAAGGGCACCCCCAACGGCCATGCTAACGGATCCGCCACTGCCGACAAGGACGGTCCATACGTCCATCCTCGTACCGGCATGTCTTGCGCCGAAGATCTCAGCAAAGATACCGACGTCAACCTCGACTATAAAAAGCACAAGTTCCTAGATCTAAGCAAGCCTCTCTTTCCCCAAATCTGGTATGGCGGCTTTAGCAAGGACTTCTATCTCGATCAGGTTCATCGTCCGCGTCATTACAAGGGTGGCGACTCGGCTCCCTTGTTCGGAAACTTTTTAGAACCCCTTACCAAGACGGCGTGGTGGGTTATTCCGTCACTTTGGCTGCCTTTTGTTGCCTACGGACTCCACAAGGCAGCTGAAGGTCTCCCGGTCCTGCATGTTGCTGGACATTGGGTATTTGGCGTCTTTTTCTGGACATTTATTGAATACTTCCTGCACCGCTTCCTCTTCCATCTTGATGGGTATGTTTCATGGCAACATTCTTTTCGCAAATATCTTACTAACGTGTTGCAGCTATCTCCCTGACAATCGCGTCTTCATCACCCTGCACTTTCTGCTTCACGGCATCCACCACTATCTACCCATGGACAAGTATCGTCTCGTCATGCCGCCGACTCTCCTCGTCGTCCTTGCAACCCCATTCTGGAAGTTGTCACATGTCGTGTTCTCGCATAGCTGGCATGCTGCTACTGCTGTGTTCTGTGGCGGTATCTTCGGCTACATCTGCTACGATCTCACTCACTACTTCCTTCACCACGAGGACCTCCCTCTGTGGTACAAGCAGCTCAAGAAGTACCATCTTCAACATCACTTTCTTGACTACGAGCTTGGATTCGGTGTCACTAGCAAGTTTTGGGACAAGATCTTCGGAACTGAGCTCACTACTTCCATACAGACAAAGTGAGCGGAAATGGAATCTACGGGTACCAGGCATAGGGGCAAGCGGACGGGCAGGTGTGGCTGCTGGCCAGGATTGAAACCCTACGAAATGACTAACAGCGCTCAGAGATGCGAATGAACGACTTTTATTCGAATAATAATGTAACTTTAATACAATTTTAAATTGAACATCTTCTTCATAGGTAATATATTCGTTTGAGAGATCATGTCTTGGTACTTGTGCCTCAGTCGCATCACTCCATCTCTTGGTAGTACCTATTTGGTCATTCTTCCCATTACTGGTAGTACTGTTTGATCATTGTACCCATTATTGGTAGTACTGTTTGACCAGTCTTCATAGTATAGGTAGTACTGCCTGATGATTCTTCGTATTATTGGTAGTACTGTCTGATCATTGCTCGTATTTTCGGCATTGGCTACACCTCTGCAGCCGCATCATTCTATTTACTGGTCGTAGCAGCTCCTCCTGTTCGCAGCACCTGCATCTCATCCCATCTATAATCATTGGTATTTCGTAGTACAGATGACCTGAACTTCCTAGCCCCGCCCTTTTCTGTGGCTGCTTGCCTCTCTCGGCGGTCGACAGCGAAAAACGAGACACTGGCGCGTGTTCACGTGACCTTCGCCCGACCCAGATTTCGCCGCCTGTATCGCCCGACCACCTATTTAATCACCATCTTGATCGCATCGATAACATCATTAGATCGTGGTTCTGTATGCTTGTGTCGGACTTGTTTTAGCCGACTATCGACAACGAAAATGGCCAGCCTAGACGTGGAAGCCTTACTCGACGCCACTGCGAAAAGCGCAGAAGAGACACAGGCTAAGCCATCCACTGAAGATGCTTCCAGAAATGACCGGTCCGGCCGCAGAGATTCTGGCCGCGATCGAGACCGTGATCGTGATCGTGACCGGGATCGTGACCGGGACTACGACCGCCGACGCGGAGATCGCCGCGATGCCAGCCCGCTGAACAAAAGCCGACGAGACACTCCGGATGATGGTACGCCCCGCAGTGACTCGGGGAGTCACCGGAGCCGCCGCCGTAGCCGAAGTCGTGATGATGACCGCCGTTCACGACGCACTCGAGACGGCGACTACTACCGCAGTGGTAGAGCCCGCTCGCGTTCACGTTCACCGCGCCGTCACCGCCGGGATGATCGCGACAGAGATCGTCGCGAGCGCCATCACGGCCGAAGCCGGGATGACGATCCACGCGATAGACGGGACGCTACGCCTCAATTAACTGAGGATGAAAGGGACAGAAGGACAGTATTCGTACAGCAACTTGCCGCCCGGCTGCGAACTCGTGAGTTGAAAGAGTTCTTTGAGAAAGTTGGTCCTGTCACGGAAGCACAGATCGTCAAAGATCGCATCAGCGGGCGATCAAAAGGGTAAGTTGTCATTTCTAACAACGCAGTCAGGCAAGATACTGACGGGTTACAGAGTTGGCTATGTCGAGTTCAAAGACGAAGACTCGGTCGTCACCGCCCTCCAACTCACCGGACAAAAACTCTTAGGTATTCCTGTCATCGTTCAGGTAACGGAAGCAGAGAAGAATCGTCAAGCCCGCAATACGGAAGCCAGCGGCCCCCACCCAAACCACGTTCCCTTCCATCGCTTGTATGTCGGTAATATACACTTCAATGTGACCGAGGAAGATTTACGGGCCGTTTTCGAGCCCTTTGGAGAGCTTGAATTTGTTCAACTTCAAAAGGATGAGAGCGATCGCAGCCGTGGCTATGGCTTTGTACAGTACGTTCGCCCTCCCCTATGATGGAGATCATACAGTCGCTAACCGCCATGCAGGTTTCGTGATGCAACCCAGGCTCGCGAGGCCTTGGAAAAGATGAATGGCTTTGATTTGGCCGGTCGTCCTATCCGAGTTGGCCTCGGCAACGATAAGTTTACCCCTGAGAGCACTGCCAATATGTTACAGAGATTTTCGGGTCAGAACTCGTCGAATCAGCAGGGTTCCTCCTTTTCCGGATCCGGTGGTCGCGGAGGACAAAACTCCAACTTTGACCGAGCCGGCGCACGAGATAGCGAAAAGACGGGTGGTGCCAGCGCCCTGGACGACACGGATGTCGGCGGGGTAAACTTTAATAATTATAGTCGCGATGCCCTGATGCGCAAGCTTGCCAGAACCGACGAATCGAACAAGGGCTCTGAAGAGAGGCCGGTGCTGAAACCCAGAACCGAGAAGAAGCCTCTGCCCGTGAATGTCAACACAGCCAGCCGCTGTGTTGTCCTTCACAACATGTTCAATCCCGATGAGTATGCTATTACGATATATGTGATAACTGACCACGACTAACACACGCAATAGGGAGGAAGGCGACGACTGGGTCAAAGAACTCGAGGATGACGTGCGCCAGGAGGCCGAAGAAAAATACGGCCGTGTTGTGCACATCTCCGTGGACCCAAACTCCAAGGGTGACATCTACCTGAAGTTTGAAAAGGTCCAGGGGGGTGAGAATGCGATCCGCGGCCTCAACGGCCGATACTTTGGCGGGCGTATGATTGACGCGTCTCCTGTTGTAGACGCAGTCTACAGCAGTTTGTTCTCTCGCACCAGAGCTTTCTAGATGCTAATTGTGCGCTCATCGACATTCACATCTTGCTATAGGACCCGGCAAAAGAAGGCCCGCGACGGCATGCCCTCCTCGTTCCCGACTTCTGGATTCGCTCCCACATCAGCTCGAGCACACAGGTTTTGCATTTGCCTCGTCCTTGTCTCCCATACTGATCTATGTGCCTAGGATGGTTAAAAGCTTCTCGATTGGATGCGTCTGCCCTGCCTGCCCTGCCATGCCCTACCCTGCCCGGTATTTAGAGGATAATTGATTGTTATTTGCATATAAATATGGTCCAGTTTCGCGTGCTGTCTTTATTTGCAGTGCCCTTGATATCAGTAGGTGTTCAGAGACCATCTCGTGCACCTCGGCCATCCTTGCTTCCGCCCAGTGGTTGTAAGCACTGTTGTATGGTAGCAGGCTAGTCTGAAAGTGACAGTGACGGAAGCAATTTCTAGCCCCGTTTGCCCTCCCGCGTCTTTGACTATTCTGATGTTCACATTCTACTGCGTTTCCCTTTCACTTGGCACAGGCCGCATTCACTTAGCCTCGCAGTATTCTTATCTATTGGAAGATGACTCGCTTCGCTCCCTTTCACATGATGGAAGTTTCTGCTCCGTTTTCACGCCTTTTCTCGTCACCTAGCTTCCAACCTCCCATCAAACGGGGCGTGTGCAGAGTCAATGCAATCACATTACCATTTCAACATAACCAGTTCCTTCGTTCACGCATTCTTTCGACGCTCTTCACCAGCTACTGGATCTTGGATCAATTCAACGTACAAATATTGTCCTCGCTGGAGATGAAAGCAGACTTTTGCTCTCTCTTGCCCGTGTAAAGAAAACACACTTCAACTCCAGCCCCGTCTATGCATCGTCTGGCGATCAATAGCAGCGACACTATGAGCGTGGCTGAGTCAACAACCATCGGCTCAGAATACGAACCGCGAGTCGACGGGGGCATGGTGAAGCCGGCCTCACAAGTTGGTGCTAACATTGAGGAGCGAGACTCTATTGACAGTATGCTCTCGATGAACTTTTCCACGCCGCTTGCCGGTCCGGCGCGTGCTGAGAAGATAAAACAAATGTCCAAAAATCATGTGAGTTGATTTATGGGCGTCTTTATTCAAGACGACTGGTTACTGACTCTTGTTGCAGGCTGCGTTTGAAAAGTCACGCTCCATGCAGCAGGTTCTAGTCAAGATTCAGCAGTCGTTACGCCGCATGCCAGGCGTGTCGTCGGCCGAGTCGTCGGAGATTGTCCTGCAGCTGCAAGAGGTTGGGCAAATCGTGAGCCGCGAGACAAGCGACCTCGTCAACGCCGTGATGAACCTGACGCTGGACCAAGAGGACACGGACAAGGCGGTCGCGCGCATGGGCATCGAGGCCAACATTGCAAAAGCCAAGATTGACGACCAAAATAACACAATTCAGCAGCTGGAGGCGCAGCTGAGGGAGGAGGTGGAGAGAAGGGCTTCGACTGGCCAGGGTGACGAGCAGATCTCGGACAGCAGCAGAAATCGTCAAGGCAATGGAGACGTTGACGAGCTGATCAAGGTCAGACTCCATATCTCACTACGATACTCGTGATAAGCTAATAGGTTGATAGGCTCTCAAAGAGACGAATAAACATCTGGAAGAGCAAGTGAATGGACGTCGCTCCCTCTGGGTCATGAAGCATCCTGATGAGCAGTCGCTCGCTCGCGCCATTGAGACGCTTCGCGACTCCGCAGACGGCTTTCCTGTCGCCCAAAGCGCGCTCATCTCACTTCGGCAGACCATCAACCGCGCCAACAGTGCCGCTGGAGATACACACCAGGACTACAGCCGGCCCAGCGATATGGATCATGGCATGACCTCGCCCGACTTTTATTCGAGGCCACCTGCGCAGCCGCCTATTGGCAGTCTGCGTGGCGCGAGTGGTCCACCTCGTCCGCCTTCTACCGCGCCGTATGCTGCTCGTCGAGGCAACAACAACCCCGCCTCGGCCTCGGCCGCATGGGACCAGCCGCCACAAATGTCTGCGATGACGTCCCGTGGCACGTCCTCTGCCATGGGCAGCGGAGCGAGCAGCTTTGCGCTGTCGTCGTTTAGTCGCAGCGGCTCTGTCGGTCGCAAGGCGGCGCAGGGCCAGAACAGCTCCCACTTCAGTCCCAGTGCCGCCGAGTTCTATCCCTGGAATTCGTCATCTGGTGACCATGGGAACAACGGCGGCGGCAGCCGTCATGTGTCCACAACCTTTGGCAACGGTGCTGCTGCTGCCAGTTCTGCTGCCCCCAGCACCAGCAATAGTAACAACTCACGCGACTACTACCCACGCACACCGACCGCTGCCTCGCGCGGCCGCTACGGCCGCCTCCAGGAAGCGCCTCCGTCCGCCGGCTCCGATACCCCAGGAGGCGGCGTAAGCTTGGTCGGAAACGGCAGCAATCCCGTCAGGAACAACCACAACGCTACCATGATGAATCGCAGTAGCATTAGCAGCCTGATCCCCGCGCCGGCACCGTCGTCGTTTATCGCGCCGCTGGTGCACATGAATGAGCGGTCGGTGGCGGCCTGGCATGAGGGTATCATGGACTTTTACGCCGTGATCCGGGCGTTTGTCGAGCGCCACGCGAGCCAGCCCGACCACGCGTCGTCGATGAAGATGAGCTCGACGGGACTCTGGCCCATCCTGCTGGCGACGTACCACCCGCTGTCGAGCGCCGAGGCGGCGTCGTACCTCGAGTACCACTTGCGCAACGAGAACTCGAAAGCATGCCTCGTCACTCGCGTCATGATTGACTACATTGTGAATCGTGTTTGGACGCCAGCGGCGTGGAGCGGCGCGGACGACGAGTCGACGTATGCGCTCATGGAGCTGGAACGGGACATGGAGAGAATGCTGGGTGAGTTTTATCTGCGTCTTATTTTTACTTGCTTTTCCTTTTTTTTTTTTTCTTTTGCTTCGGCCTTGGCCTCCATTTACCTCTTTTCTCCTTCTCATTCGTTGACATATTTCTACGCGCGATAGGTCAACCGTCCGCTTTCCGCCAGCCGCTCCTCGACAGGCAGGCGGCCATTATCGACGCCATCCTGGCGCGGGAGCACGACTCGTCGTTCCACAAGGCAAAGGTGGACGAGATGGCGAGCACGCTTCTCTCCAACCTGCAGCCGCTGCTCAACCGGCTGGCCAACCCGGCCGACGCCTACCGCGACATGGCGCAGGTCGCCGAGCACGCGTGGGCGCTGTCGTCGCGCATCCTCACGTCCCGGCTCACGTTTGACTTTCGGTTCCCTGAGATTGGCAGCCGCTTCTCAAGCCAGTCCATGCTGCCCATCTGGCCGCGCATGGACCCCTTTGAGCTGCAGGCCAAGCATTGGCGCGTCGCGCTCGTCACGACGCCGGTGATTACATGCCGCAACGACACGGGCACCAACATTTCGGCGCACTCGGTGTCTTTGGCTGATGTGTTCTGCATGCACTAGGCGGCCCGTCGTATGCAGCCGCACTGATTACGTTGGTCAGAAGCGTTATAATTTCTTCTGCAGGTGTTTTCTTTTTCCTCTTTTCTTATCGGTCTCTTCATTGGTTTACAAACAAAACGGCTTTCGGTCATTCACACCAGTTTGCAGAAACGGACACAGTTATGCAACTATTCTTATGGAAAAGTCTAACTGTTTTTGGAGTTGATTGGGAAGAGAGCTGGGCTTTGCTGTCAAGAGACATATTCCGGGTACAAAAAGAGACAAGATTGCCACAATGGGCAGGATGGTTTATGAAACAGATTTCTATGGAGTACAAAAAACGGACAGGAACGAATTCGCAAACCACAAGAGATAAAGGGATAAAGTTATATATTAGCTACGATACTTATTTAGCGAACAAAAGAGTTTTCAGGTATAAGGGCCAGTCTATCAAGTATTAAGGAGAAGCGAGAGCTCAACGCCGCCCAAGCGACCAGAAACAATTGCACGGATGAAAGCAGAGCCATTGAAAAAATTAGAAATTCCAATGCTTCTTCGTCACCGTTGGCATACTCCAAGCCAAGGTCTTCCAGTCGAGCCTCCTCGACACCGCCCCCAGCACCACCTTGAGGATGCCCTCGGCCGTCAGCACGCCCTTGCCGGCGCGCTCATCGTCCCACGTCACGCAGTCCACAATGTCCCTGCCCGAGTACTTGACCAGCCCATCATCAAGCTCCTGCAGCGCGGCCCGCGCGCCCGCGTCCCTGCCGACCTGAAAGAATTGCACGCCGAGCTGCGCCACCGGCGCGCGCGCCGCGACCAGCCTAGAGGCGGCGTCGACGAGCACGCCCGTAGGGTCATCAGTCGGCCTCCCATCCGTAATCACAATCAAATTCATGGGCTTCTTCCCCTTCTTCTCCTTCTTGACAGCTTCTCCTCCTCCTCCGGCAGCGGTGGCGGGAGTTTTCGACTGCCGCTTCGCCGCCGATTCCACGCCCTTGAGATACGGCGCGATGATTTGCTCGAGGCGCTCGCCGGTGGGCGTAGTGCCGCAAGGGACCACGCTCTTAAATATCAAAGAGACGTCAGCGGCGGAGCGGAGATTGTAGTAGCCGCCGCCGGCTTTGCCAGATGGTGGTGAGTGAAAGGCGGAGGGGGAGGGCGAGCGGTGGCTGAGAAAGTAGAGGTCGATGCCGTCGGCGTCGCGCGCGGTGCAAATGGGCACAATGGCGCGTAGTACGTCGGCGACTTCGTCCCAGCACGACGAGCAAATGGGCGAGGACGGGGAGTAGGAGCCGGCGCGGCCGTTCATGGAAGAGGAGTCGTCGATGAGGAAGACGGTGTCAAAGGCGCAGAGGAATCCAAAAGGGTCGTCATCGTCGGTTGTAGCGGCGACGGCAGCGGCCGTGGTCGTGGGCTTGCAGGAGGAGGGAGCGGCGTTGGGCTCGGAAGAGGGAGCGATGGCGGGCTTGGAAGAGGTAGCGGCGGTGGGCGTGTAAGCCGGAGGAGGATCGCTGGTCTCCTGAGAGGCTGTGACGAGGTTGGTATCATTCTTCCAAAAGAAACAGAAGAAGTGAGGAACAGTGAAGAGGCGTTTTCACTTACCACGGTTCCGAGCAAAAGCGTAGAGAGACTTGAGCTTGGAGGCCATGCTGATGAGTTATCTGAACGAGGTCTATATAAGTAGGATCTTGGATGCTGAGAAGTGTTGTGTCGAAACGGTCCAAGCTGGTTGCTTTTAATATCTTGTTTTGAGTTACAGTAGAATTCTATTTTGTACAGACAAAGGAGTCGTTATTTATATACCACAAACTAGGCATTTACGCAGCCGGCAGCAGCAAGCCAGCCTTGTGGCCTCATCCGTGTGTAACCTTACAAGACACACGTCACAGCCTCTCTGCCTACGCGCCCGGCGCACGCACGCCTTGCGGGTGAGGCAATGATTACAAAGTCAATACAGTCACACGCTTAATGAGACATGTTCATTTAGGCGGCGAAAGCACGTTGATGTGCTGGTTCATTTACATGTCATTATTAGGGAAACTTTTGCCTGGTCGCCCAAGGCGGCCCCCAAACAGGCCGTGACGGAACGCCCCATGACACTGACGACTTGCACAGCCACCCAGACTTTTGCATAGCCATAGATCATGATGCATCCGATTTCTCGATTAGTGTGCCTTGCGCGCTCGAGTGGAGTATACTAGATTTTGCCGCTTTGTTCTCGAACAAATTTTAGTGTTTCTTTGGATTCCTACAGTCTGCCGCTATTTCCGCCTCGTTAGAAGCCGGCATGCGCAGCAGAGACAGTCTCTCCCGGGTCGGGCGATATCTTTGACACTTCCGGCAGGCGCCAAGGCTCACATTTAAACAACATTTGACTTTAGTTTTTGTTGTTGGAATACGCTAGGGTAATTTAGAGTCGTTTATACTCAAAATATGTGCTCATTCGTCCATGATTTCATGGTGGGCTGTGCATTTCAACACCATCTACGCCGTCATCTCGTCTAAGACGAAGCCTGCTTCTTGAACCTGCGCGCTACTTGTTAGCAGACACAAAGACAAGTACACTTTCCATGTACACTTTTCAATGACGCTTTTCAACAACTCTTCAAGCATGTAAAACGTACTTGTTGACCACTTTTTCGATGCGGTCGAGGCCCTTGGTGAGGACGTCCATCCTAGGACCATACGAAAACCGCACAAAGTGGTGGCAGGGTGAGTCAAACAGGTCGCGGCGACGCGACGGGTTCAGATCGAAAAAGATGCCGGGCACGACAATGACCTTTTCCTCCAAACAGGCCTGGAAAAAGTTGAGGCCGTCAGAGATGGCCTCGGGCAACCCCTCCAGATTCAGCCAGCTGCGCACGTTAACATACAATTTTGATTCTAGAGGTGTGAAATTTGATTCTAGAGGTGTGAAAGGCACATACAGGTAAAAGGTAGAGTCGGGAACGTATTTGATGACGAAGCCCATTTCGCGGAGGCGCTTGACGACAAAGTCGCGCTTGTCACGGAAGTGACGCTGCAGGTGAATCATTTCCTCCTGGACAAGCTTGGGTTCGAGGAATTGCACAGCCGCCTCTTGGAATGCGTGGTTGGCACCACCATCGAGGTAGCTACCGCAGGAACCAATCCTATAAAGAGTTAGCACCAGGCAAGCAGTGTAGATGCTCAAGTCACCAACGCGCTGATGTATTCTGTCATCTGTTAGCGGGTGTTTCGTTAGACTTGACACTATGCATACCCTTGGGGCCAAGAATCCAAGCAATTCTCCAACCAGGAAGTCGGAATCGCTTGGTAAGACCATCGATAATCAGGACATCGTCTTCGTCGACGTCTTCGACATTCTCGGCGGCAGAGATGGTGGTTCCGTCGCAGTTGCTGGTGTAGTTGTAGCCAGAGTAAAACTCGTCGCTAATAAAGGTGGCGCGGCCACGGCAGATATCCTGAATCTCGGCCAACTCGGGATTGGCAACGACGCGACCGGTCGGGTTTCGGGGGTTGGAGGTGAGGATGACAGAGGTACCGCGGGAGATTTCCTCGGCGATCTTGTCGGGGTGGATGTGGTAGCCATCTTCTTCGGAAAGGGGTACGGGAATGGCAGCAAACTATGCATGTAAGCTTCATTCCCCTAAGAAAAGGGCAAAGTGTAGATCGACGCCTAGCCTACATTTTTGAACAGGCTCAGCATTTCATTGTAAGCCGTGTAGTCGGGCAAGAAAAACGATAGATACGACGTGCCGAGGACGGCGGCGATGCGAATCAGACCGGCGCGGCCACCAGGGACAATAGCGACATTCTCCCAGGTGTACTGGCTCTCCTTGCCCTTGCGGTGCGCCTCGTTGTAAAGGTTGGCGACGGCCTTGCGGAGGGGCTTGATGCCGGCGGTGGGGCCGTACTCGCGGGCGGCCATGGAAATGTCAATGGTGTTGGGACGTGGGAAACAGCCGGCAATGTCGTCTTCGACTTCGGGGGCGCCCTGGCCGAGGTTGGCCCATTCCTCGGGGTTTTCCATGAAGCCGTACTCGCAGGCGCGCTCGGTGCACCAGACGACGCCGGTGGACGCGCGGCTGGCATCGAGGCCGGCATGGGGCATGTGGCCTTCGTGGGCATTGCGGAACTGGCGGTGGACTTTGGACTGGACCTCTGTCGAAGAAGGAGGTTAGCATGAATTTGAGGTGTGTCATCACATGTGAGCTGAATATTCGAGAGTCGTCGGTGGCTGCCTAGTATCGAATCTCATCGGTGGCGTTGGTGTTGGCGTTGGCTGCGACAGAGCTGTGTAAGAGTTTGGCGGGGTAACTAGCACGTAGGCGCAGGTGAGGCAAGGGACCTTTTGGGTTGGGCAGCGGCAGGGACGAGCGATTTTCCGATTTCTTATCAAGAAGAATTCGTACCGTTTGAACTGGGCTCAGCGTTGGAAAAGCGTCTAGCCATGGGCTTGGGCGCGCCGGTGTGGCGGTTGAAAGAAAACTTGCGGCCGCTAAACATGGTGACGGTGGTGTGGGTGTCTGAAGCTGTTTGACGATGCGACATGCGTGTTGAGACGCGACAGTTCAGCTATTTGTAGAGATGACAAGAACAAAAGGTATGATGCTGCAAGATGGGCTCGCAATGCAACGATGAAGAAAAGCAGAGAATTATTGGAGGGAGGAGAAGAGGAGTCGAGTCAGGAAAAAACGAAGCGCTGATGAGGGTCGAACGTCTACTTTGAGAGGGCGGTCGGTCTTTTTTATTTTATTGGGGCTGCCAGCTGCGAGGTCCATTTCGCCTTGGACCCCTCCAAAAAAAAAAGGCAGAGACTCCAAACGTGAGCTGTTGCCAGCTGCCAACGACCAACCAGACAGTTATGCCCCTCACCTCTCCCATGCATTGCCAGCCGCAGCACTCCGCCCTCCTTCTTACACATACATGTGCGCCTACAAACCAACCAGTCATCCATGATGCCACACTGTCCAGCACACCAGGAGCTTTGGAAATGCGGCACACGCCAATGCTGGGGTCGTGTTGGACAGCCGGGATCCATCGAAGACGAGAGAGGGGCGGGACAAGAGGATGAAATGGGGGTGAGCGAATACCACAGAGTACGCCGCCTACAACTCACGACCATCAGACACTAGAAGAACAAGGCAATGACTCGGTGAGAAATACGAATATTGCCTCCCCGAATAACCTAGCAGCCTAGCTGCATGGATGGTGATCGCCAATCCGCGGGCCGGTCCCTTGAGCCCGGGGTTGCATCCACGGCGACTCCGGACGGCTATTAATTCCTTCATACGCTTCATCAAAAAAGGGGACAACTATATAACATGCTCTCGATGCCAGTTTCGGGCCAATCCGGAAATTGGTCACGCTGGTTTGCTTGAGGCATTAACCCACAATACGGCCTCGCAAACAAGACAGTACACAAAAGAGCTCCAAACCACACGTTTTGTTGTTGTCCCTTGCGCACTCTGTTATGACGCAAATGGCTTGACGCAGCTTCTCCGTACAAACAAACAACGCATACCTCCCATGGCGCTTCCGCCTCGGAAAAACAAGAAACCACACCGTTTCACAGTACTTGTTGCAATTTCCGTGAATTCTTTTGCAGAAAATCTGCAGCCGCCTGCAGGGCCCTCCATCCCCATGGGCTTTTGCTCCACAGAAGCCCATCATGCAAGTCTCACCGAAGCCATCGGATGAATGACGGCGCTGCAAGGCGGGCAGGGCGGTAAGAGTCGCCTCGTACATTCGAATCAAGAGAACAACGTATTCTGCAACACGACACTGTAATACCAATTTTGCAACCCGTGTAGACTTGCAAATCCTTATGCCTCGTCATTTGATTATGCACCATGTGCTCGGGCAACCTCAAATGTCGCACCGCCACCTGTCTCGGACCCTGGCTGCCGAGGGCGCATCGAGACACCTAACCCACGCTGGAGCCAAAATCGCCAAGCCCTGTCAGGAAAAATGACTTGCTCCATCAAAGCAGCCTCAGCCGTCGACTCTCTTGAAGCACAACAGTCCCGAGCAGCACAACACACTGCGCCATCATCAACCCATTATCCAATTGCCCCGTGTAAAACCATAGCAGCATCTCTCCAATGCCCCGCACCGCCTTAATAGCGCTCGCACGGCACTCTCTGCGTCATCACCGCCTCCTGCGCCATCCCGCATCCGCCGTGTCCCACCACCACGTCTTCGCCACGCCTCCTCGCCCCTTTTCCATGTCGTCCAGCCGCGCCGCATCTTCTTCGTCGTCGTCATCCAAAGACGGCGCTGCCGACCACCCGCAACACCCGCAAGGCCTGCCCGCGCCCGGCGACGCCGCCGGCTCCGACCCCATCACGCTCGACGTTAGCGGCGAGGGGTCAACGGTCAAGCTCGCCGCCCTGGGTCCGCTCGTCGTCAACATCGACGGCACCGTGGCGCGCATCGCCAACTGGAAGGAGATGACGGCCGTGGAGCGCGAGACGACGGTCCGCATGGTGGGCAGGCGCAACGAGAAGCGCCTCGATGCGCTCAGGAAGCAAAAGGAGGAGAAGCAGAAAGGAGGCGGCAGCGGCGGCGGCGGCGAGCAGAAAATTGCATAGGCACCGGATGTGAGGACGGAAGTGTCATGTTGGCACGCGCAGAGCATTTGGAAGCGAACGTGCATGCATAGGTTGAAGAAGCCAATTGCAGGATTGACGTCGAGGCAGGACTGACATCAGGGCAGGACGGATATCAGGTCAGGACAGTCCAGTTGCAGGATAGACGTCGGGTGAGATGTCATCAGGCAGACAGACATCAGGGTTGAGCGGGCATCAGGTCAGGACGAACACAGGGTAGGGCGGACATCAAAGGATTCTCATGTATAGTAGCATAGCGCTTTGATTTACAGTTTTGGTCTTCACTACTCTCATTGCCTCTTCAAAAGTACTCCAATCACAGTAGAGTTACATCGCATGTTTGTCATATGTATACATCAGGTGTATACATCAAGTGTATAAAAATTAGATCAACTTAGAAGTCATCAACACGTAGTCATCTAGACATGTTCATCAACTGCCAACCAGAGTCCATCGCCATAGTTGTCCCACAGTTCATACAGCCCGGACCGCCCGCTGCTCAGTCCTTATGCTGCCTGCCCATTGCCGCCTGGCCCATCTTATGCGCCGACGAGATCTAAGCCTCGTCGATAAACGTAAAACCACCAAGCATTCCCATATGTAATCGAAACACTTTCAAAAGAAAGGAAAACAGGACAAAGTAAAAGTAAAGAGACGAAAGATGTAACATGTCGCTCCCCCGAGCAAAAAACGCCAGCTTTCAACCTTGTAGCAAAGGCCAAAGCATTCCAACTTTTGTAGCAGTTTCTCTTGTGTGGAGGCAAGCAAGCAGCTGCAAACCACGCAAAAGGCCATTAACTACCGCTCCTCCTTGGCGGCGACGGCGCTACTCGACTGGGCGGCTTTGTTGAGCTTGCTGCCGGCTTGCTTGGTGAACTCTTTCCACAGAGTCGAGATGTCCTCATTGCCCTCGTTCTTCTCGACGAGCAGGTTCTTCAGCCACTTGTTCTCCGTCTCAAGTTGCGAGACCTTATTCTCGAGGTCCGACATCTTAGTCTGCATCTCCTTGGCTGACTTCTCGAGAGCCTGCTCGCGCTGCTTCTTCTTGATGCGGAAGCGGGCACTGGCGGCCGTGTTGCGGCGGCGCTTGTCCTCCTCGGCAGCGACGCGCGAAGCCTCCTCAAAGTGCAGGGCCTGTGTTTGGGGGGCAATGGGCTCGCCCTTATGCTTGACCTCGGCAGCGCGGGAAGCGGCAGCGTGGTACTGGGCATTCGGGTGAGGCATCTGGGCGCCATGGTTGGGCTGCAGAGGCTGAAAATTGTGATTGGCTTCGGCAAAGGTGTTCATCTGGGGCGCATATGTGTTGTTGAACTCGTTGAAGGCAAAGTCATCTATGATTGGCGGCGGCCGTGTTAGTCAACCGCGATACAGGGTGCTCAACATTGTGTGGTGCCGCAGAGCAAGCACCGCAGTTTCGAGAAGAAAAAAAGCAAAGAAGAGTGAAGGGGAAAGGTCAGTGTAAAACAGGCCGAGAGACAAAAGAAAAGCCTATAGCAACATGACAACCTTATCAACAACCACTCGATCTGCTTAGATGCACCGAGGCCGTGCAGCCCAGTCCCGATAGGGTAGGTTGATTGAGGGGCCCCGGCATCACGAGATATTGCACCATCGGTCCCGCCATTTGTAAGCCCCAGGCTCCCTGGATCTTGCCCCACTTTGACAAGAAGCGAGAGTCCTGACAGGCTGGTAAGGACAGCTGGCTGTTGTAACTACAGCGCGCCAAACTGCCATGTCGCAATTTGCAAAGAGGCGGGGGTATTGTGCCAGAGGCACAGATGCAGGTGTGGGAGATGCTGATGCGAGGGAGGGGTCAAGCTGAACTGGTCTGCGAATCGTCTTGGTCTCTCCCGCACTAGCCTTGGTTGGGAGACAGCCCAGGTAGGCCAGTAAATGTGTAGTAAACGAGGCTGGTGGAATCATGGACGGGACTGAATTGTGAAGAAAGGTAGGACAAGACGTAGAAAGAGATGTACATACTGGAGATGAAATCCAAGTTGGGCATGTCGCCCATGACAGAGGGAGCAGCGCTCACATCGTCAGACGAGGGTGTCGAATGGGTAGCCTCTTTGACAGGCTGAGCCTGAAAGTCGGTGTTTTGCCCTGTCTCAAAATCGAAAAACTCGGTGTTTGTGAAGAGAGCAAGATCGCCCTCAATGTTGAAGTTTTCGTCGACGGAGCCCTCCTGAGGGGAAATGGTGTTGAGGTCGCGGAGGTAATTTGCCACATTGGGGCCGTGTCGGCCATTATAGTTGGACATTTTCGTCTGAATTTCGTTTGCCGAGTCCGTGAAAAGCTCGTGATTTTTCGAATGACTTTCTAATGATGGACGTTGGGTTCTAGGTGATGGAAGAGCTCTATCACGCTGTCGGTCGCAAAATTGGAAGAGGCCGTGGAGATGGGATTGTGCGCTAGGCCGGGTAGTAGATGTCGGTCGCAGTGTCGTTTGCGTAGAAATAAGAGAAACGACGGATGAGTGTTTCCGTCGCAGCAACGTCGTCGAAGATTCAAGATCGTTTGTCGCCTGTGATGATGAAGAAAAAGCGTTCGTGGTTGTTTGCGGAGAGATAACGCGGGGCGTCGTGGTGGATATTGCGTGAGTCTTGCGGATTTTTTTCGCTCGCCGAGGGGCTCCGATAACGTTCGAGTTGCCTGCGGGCGCCGTGGCTGCAGGCAGGTCGCGAGACTGCCAGTGGTCATAGCCGAGGGCTTTTTTTGGGGGCAATGGGGCGCTTTTGGTGGCCACAATTTACAAAGGAGTCTTCAGCCCGCAAACAGGTGCCACAGTGGGAGTCCGCCGCCTTGGTTTAGTTGCTCCTCGGTGGGTCTTTCAGCGTGAATCATGCTGTAACGTAGCGAGCACGCTTGACGACTTGTACACCTAGTCCTTGACCGAGACACTCTAGCCTGACGCAGGCAAAGATATTAATCAGACTCGCCCAAAAAAAAAACGAACCAAACAGTCTGTCGAACCTGCAACGCTACTACAGGCTGGCGCCTCTAGAATTCTGGCCTGGGGCCCTTGCCCGGCCGTTTCCTAGGCCAGTTCCGCTGAGAGGCGGTGCTTAGAAATCATTGATCTCCAGCTGTTTCGGAAACTACTGAATGTGCGGGGCAGAGCTTAAATTATACCAATAGCAGCATGCATGAATGCATCGGAGCCAATCACATGTCCCGACCGCCATTCCATGGCCTTATCTTTGGCCCCCACTGCACTGGATCCTTGCTCGCGCCTTCCCTGCCATCCCACATGCTTTCCATTGTGCATGCCTGCCACCTGCTTGCCTGCCACTTCAGCTGCAGGGTCCGGCAAACCAATGCCCGCTTGTGTAATCAATCCAATCACCTGGGCGGCGCTGCGACTCCGCGCACGTGCTGCTACCAAGAGCTGGCTGCGGTTTTGTTCCTCTTCTTTCCGTTGTCCTAAAGCTCACGCCAATTAGGCATAAGCACGCAGGGCCACATGAGACGATCGTAACCTCCTGCTCGAGTACTTCTACTCGGTAGACCTGCGTCTGATATCATCGTTGGCATCTCCCCCAAAAGCCGATGACTGCCGTCTAGTCGCAACGCCATCATGACGTGATCCATCGGCACTACCACTTACAGCTATCCGGCGCAGCTTCTTGCAGCACACTACGGCCGTGATGCAGCCAACTATTGATGAATATCTGGAACTTGGGCCTAAATTTCCGACCAGCGGCTCCGTTGTCTCGAACCTAATATTAGGGCCCCCATAACAAAGCAGCCACATGTCCGAGGAGCCAGTCGAAACAAAGGGCCAGTCGACCAGTCACTCGGTCTTGCAGAACAATTACGCAAATCTGATACAGTTTGAAATGTCTCGGTAATTTCGCTTACTGGCTTAGAGTGAGTCGAGTTCTAAAATATGTAGATCAATGGCTGGCGCAGAGAATGATGTTACAGTCTGTGTAAGTCGTACTATCATTGGACCTACGAAGCCAGCTTCGTCTTGTCCTCATCAATGTGAATCCCAAACTGTCTGCTGGCCAAGCCGTAACTTTGGCCCACTGCCTCGCTCCCGTACACCCGCATCTCCTTTTCGTACGCCGCCGTGAGTCCCTCCCTGAAGCCCCCGGCCTCGCCAATCAGGCGGCCCAGCAACGCCGAGTCTCGCAATGCTGTGTTGGCACCCAGCCCACCCGCGGGCGTCATGCTGTGCGCGGCGTCGCCAATGACCGTTACCCTCGCCACGTTGGGCCACTCCGGGACGCCAGAGGGCGTGGAGCAGGTAATCTTCCAGAACGCAGCCTCTTCTTCGCGCATATGCTCCACCAGCGCCCTGAACCGCGGGTGCCAGTCCTTGGTGAGGTCCTTGGCGATGGAGGCGGCTACAGAGCCGACGATGCTGTAGTCGTCGTTGGGCGCGTTGATGGTGCCTGGCCGCGCCGTCATAGTCCAGCCAAACTCGACGCCGGCGTCGTCCATCTCGCCGGGCCGGACGTTGGTGATGATGCCGACGCCGTCGGGCCCGCGCAGCGCAAAGACGCCCTCGCCGAGGCCCTTGAACGCCGTCGTTGGCGCCTGCCCGTGAATGCCCCGCGCGCCCGTGTCGTACGTCTTGAGGCGGCCGCCGGATACCTGCTGCGCAATCTTGGAGTAGATACCGTCGCCGCCAATGAGCATGGCGCCCTCATCCGACTTGCTCCCATCGTGGAAGACGGCGCGGACGCCGTCCGCAGTCAGCTCGTAGCCAGCCACCTTTTTGTTCCACTGGATGTGGTCTTCGAGGCCCCGGGCAAATATTTGGCGCATGTCACCACGCGCCATGCCAACCACTTTGCCGCCGCGCGACGACAGGCCGCTGCCGACAGTCAGCGTCTCCTCAATGGTCACGCCGGTAACGGCGTCGAGCACGGAGAAGCCGGAGCCGCCCGTCTTGCCGCTCTTGCTCCAGAAGTGCTCCCACAGCTCGGGGCTGAGCACCGACTCCACGGCGTCGAGGCCTTCGGCGGAAAGTCGTAGTCTATAACCTTGGGCGCGGAAAATAAAGGAAGAGTCGCGCTCAAGAATTTGAAAAGGAATCTTGGAGCGTAGCAGGGACTGGCCGAGGAGCAGAGAGGAGAGGCCGCCGCCCGAGATGAGGATTGGCTTTGGGTTTGGCATGGTGAATTTATATGTTTGGTAGAATAGCTACTTCACTGTACTTCAATATCGTCGATGAGAAAAAAAAGTTCTACAACTTGTGTATTTATATTGGGCCCCCATCGACGGATTGAGAGTAGACGGATCTACTATGAAGAGCGAGCACCGATGGTTGAGGCTTATATTGTAAGCAGCCGCGCGGTAGCAGAAACTGTAATTGTCAGCCAGCGCACATCTAAATCCAGTGCCTTGATAGCAGCCATGTTGATCGGCGCCGACGTTTCTATGGATTACAAACCCAATGCAGAGGCAAAGGGACCACATGTAAGCCGCTTTGGCGCGCATGACGCCAATCTAGAAAATCAAATAAGGGTCTTTCGTCTCGAATCTTATTGATTGTGAAGATGGCCCTTTTTTTTGCACTACAAAGGTAGATAGGACCACGCGATGATGTAACCACTCGCAGCTCGCCCTGTGAGAAGTTCCGATACCCGATCCCTGGTCTACTACTAATCGTTGGGCGAGTCAAGAAGTGGATTCTATGCTACTAAACAGAATACCGCACATTGATGAGCAGGTTCGCAAATGCAACGGAGACCAAGATTAGGATCATGTTCCATCAGCCTAACTGGAATCTACACTCGAGCGGAACTGAATTCAGGCGTTGGCCTCCACTTTCGGCGCATCCCAACGCGCCTCTTAGAAAGGGACTTGGTTTTATCAGGGATTCGCCAAGCAATGCATAGCTAGCAGGTGTCGTATTTTGTGGATTCTTACTTCGTCGCCCCTGTCAAAGTCTAGTCAAGCTACTGAGCCGCCGCCTAAGCCATGAATCTTTCTGCGGCGCATACACACGATCAGACCCCAAGACGAATAGGCGACGTGCTGTCACTTTCCCAAATAACCAGTCTTTCACCTTGAGACACATGAAAGTTTTTTCAACCAGACTCTGAATCAAACCGCAGTGGTTGGCAGCTGGCCGAGGTGTTGGCCGTCACAATCGCGTGCGACATTTTCCCACCTCTTAGACAGACTTGTTTTGGCACTCAACTTGCTCTAAAATGCTGGGGCCAAAGTCTGCATTTTTTTTTTTTTTTTTATAACTGCAGGCTGCACTGCAGGTTGATCTGCGCTGCATGGCGATCTGCTGCATGGCGATCTGCTGCGTGGCTCACAGAAACCCCGAAGCACCAGCCGCAGTGTACAAATTCCTCCAGTCCACCACTTCTTATGGCATGTATTATAACTGATACATTGTCTGTTCCGAGTCCGAGGGATCTAAACTACAAGCCCTGTCTCAAGTCAAGTTCCAGGCTCTTGTCGATGGAAGAGAACATAGGAGTTGAAGTTGCCATTGTAGAATAATGCGTGGAGAGAAACTTGGCATGTACAGCCAGTATTAACATGTAATTCGATCACTCAGTTAGCGAGACCGCAATATCGAGTAACATTCAGCTTCTGAACCACCAGTACTGTCGCCCCGGAGCAATGGACCGACGAGTGCCTCCCCAGACCTTCCGAGAGACCTCGCCTACTGCTAGTTCAAGTGAAGAGCGAGAACTAGACACAAAGATCTCAGGTAAGAAACATGGATGATACGCGGTGTTTCATTATCACATGGGTGTATCTTATTATTGGCAGTTTTCCACATGGCTCGGGATAATTCCGACGCCTGTAAGCCGCCTTGCCATCAGCCGCGAGATAGTATCGCTCCTCGCCCGCAACGTCTACGGTCCAGTTGAAAGGCCAGAACGCCAAGTTCCCTCGTTCGGCTTAACTTCTCAGCCATACAGGGACAAATCACATGTGTTTGTACTCCGTATAAGCCGTCTGTTTCCGTGTGTTTCCTGTACCGCCATGCACAGAAGCCAACTCAAAGACACCCCACAAGATAGGACCAAGCCTAGATCAACCAGACCGAAGCAATTCGGTTGAAAATTCTGCATGGACTCAAAATGCAGGCCTTTGTGGAGCGAGCTGAGACGGGATGGCACGGGGCCCCTGTCCTCCAGCCCTCTTGTTGCGATGGCGCCATCACGCTATCGGTGCCTCCGTATAAGACCTTTTGCCTGCCCCTGAGAGCAACATACTTAAAGATTGCTGCTAGTTTTCTATGATTTGGTAATTCTTATGGAATTAAATTATCAAACGCGGGGGCTCGAGCCCTACATCAATATGCGATTTACACGCTTTATCGTTATGGTGGCATCTGGTCTGTGAGGCCGCGCCGCGCACTCTTAAAGAGTAACAACGTCATTAGAAGAAGCACACTCTTGCTCTCAAATCAGCTCTTGAATCACGGCAGAGCTCCAATTCGTGTATTTGGGTGTCACATTCAATTTATGATATGTACTGCATGTACAAGTCCTTCGGTCACGGCACTCAATTTCGGTTCTTTTTACACTCACTTCTTCGGGTATATACTGCCGCCGCACACCTTGTCTTATACAGATCATATCCCAAGAACTATTCCATTTAGCAGCCAGCGTAAATGGCGTTGGCAAACATAGCGTAGCTGTCAGCGTTGTTCAGGCTCTGCGCCGTGGTCAGCTTGCGAATGTTGTCGTAGCCGTAGCCATTGTCCGCGGTGCCGGCGACCTCGCGCAGGTGGGTGGTTTCGTGGAGGGTGGTAGTGGCCTGGTCCTGACGGTGGCACCCGCTGGTAATGGCGGGGAGGTCGTCCCAGTAGAGGTCGCAGTAGACCTGGAGGCTGCGTGAGGGCTGAGTGTAGGCAAGGACGCGGCTGCCGCAGCCGTCGAACTGGTCAGTGCAGTAGTAACGCGAGGCGCCGCCGCTGGTCGAGCCGCACTCCTCCTCGGCCTTGTTGAAGACGTTGACAATAGTGCTGCGGGTGCTGGCCGACGATGAGTTGAAGTACTCCTCCACCTTGGCGGCGGAGCCCGACTTGGCGGCCTGGGCGGCCTTGTTGGAGAGTGACGCGCAATTGCGGAGGGCGTTAATGGTACCCGTCTGGCGGCTGCCGGTGCAATCGCTCTGTACGTGCGTGCGCTTCTCGTAGCGCGCCTGGATGGCGCTGTGGATGACCTGCGCGACGGCGCCATCGACCTCGGCCTCGATGGCGTTGGAGGCGTACGACACGGAGCCGATAAGCTTGTCGCCGGCCTCGTTGGCGTAAGACAGTACGCCAGTGGAGGAGACGGAGTACTTACCGCCGGCGGAGAGGTCATGTGTCTCAGCAAGGTGGAAGCTGACCTCAACGGACTGGCTAGCATCGATCTTCTGGAAGTCGGAGTCGGTCAAATTATCGGTGCTAAGACGTAGACGGAGACCTTGAAACTCGACGTTGCTGCCTGCAAATGACATGTCAGCAGAGTTTCGCATCATGCATATGTATCGTGGGGTTTGGTCTTACCGTTGGCCTCAATGGCAGCCTTTTCGGTGTGGGCATTATCAAAGATGGTGCCATGCCTGAAAATCTTGAGGTTGTCCTTGCCAGTGTTGGTAATGGTGGCCTTGACCTGACCAGAGCTACCAGCCGATTCAATCTTGACGTCAAGAGCAGAGTGGGCAGCAGAAGGAGCGGCAGTAGCCACAGAGGCAAGAGCGGCGGCGAGGGTGAAGAACCTCATGGCGACGAGAAGGGTCCGACTTGGTCGAGGCCTTGATAAGAGTGATGAGAAGCTGTTGAGGCGGTTGACCTCGCTGGATGAGTTCTTGTTTGATAGACAGCACAACTGAAGCTTTTATACTTGGAATTGCGACTAGACAGGATGTTAAATGACGGCAAGCTCGGGGTAGCTGCAGCACTGTTCACAGCTTTGCTTCAAAGAGCTTCCATAGTTGGCAATAGCGTTTTTACCGTATTGGATACAAACTGGCTGATCGTTGCCAAGTGACTGGAGAAAGATAATATCAGTCGTCCAAGAGATGTTATATTCGATGGGACTTGCCCGAAATCGCCAAGGCCGTCTTGGCAGAGGTGTCCAATCCCATTTCTGTACTACTCGATCTGGGATGCCTGAGTTCGCGCTCTATGGCAACTGCTTTCGAGTGCTGATCTACCGTTAGCCAATTATTCTGGACCTTGGTAGACCGTGACTTGGTGCACTACCGCAACATGTGCATGTCGACGTTTGGGGCCACGTAGGTGATGATCGTGGCTGCCGATGCCAAAATGGGCAGTCGAGGATCCGCGGGCCAAACGGACACCCTAAGTCGTTCCGGTTGCATTGCGACTCTCGGAGCCTTAGATGTGCTCTTATGTGTCCCATCGTACACAGCGAAGAGTTTCAAGCATATTGAAAGTTGTGATAGAGTTGTGATAGAATTGTGCTTATGCTCGAATGCCGCTGTATAACCTGCCTAATGGGGCTACGGCCGGGGTGGACGCTATGAGCTTGAGCAGATCCATGTGAGCCGCGGGAGGGCAATTTCTTCTCCGATTGGTGAAGGGATGTCCAATCTCACTGTAACGGATACGTGCCGTGACTGACGAGGCTAGACTATCGCCGTTGCTCGTTTTGCTGCATGTTGGGCCAGCCGATATGGCAAAGCTTGCGACGCAATCTTCCAATGTGAGCATTCTCAAAGTTCTCACAGCACACTGCTATGGCATACGTGAAGAATCCCATTCAAGTCCTCGTTCGGAAACCGTGTGTCCATAGCCAAGGGGGCGATTGCACAGTAGCGTCGGACGGTACCGTTCCATTTGCGCGTGTGGGAAAGATTAAGTGGCTTGGCCAATAGATGAAAGCTGTTCAACTCAGGTCCATCAGAATAGAGTTATCAAGGACCTGCCTTGTCGACCAAGGCATGAGCTGTGAATATGGTGACCAGCAGCCAGCAATATGCGGACATGACGATCTGCTCATGTCGGAGCGGGACCCTGTTCGAAGAATTGAGCGCAGCTTGACACTATGAAGAGCCGAATATGCTTAGCATCGGAGCATGTCCAGGGAAATATGTGCTCTGAGGTACTACTGAGACAAGTTCTTGTGCTGACCATATTTGAAGAGAGTCACAGAGACGGGTTGTGTCACCGGCAGATGTTGTTGGCCTGTGTCAATGTCCACTTCATCGCCAAGCGGGAACTGTAGCCGACTTTATCACATAAATATCATGAAACCCGTTATCGTGGCTGGCCGACGAGAAAAGTAATGGATATCCGCCGGCTTCTATTCCTGCGAGACGACGGAGCGTCGTCCAGAGAAGGTAGGTGGCAGCCGTTGCGGAGAAGACTAGAGAGCTTGCCAGGGCTAGCGCACCGACTCGAGGAGATGGTAATGTCCCAGAGTTCGGGGTTATTCTATTTGCCGGAGAAGGCTCAAGAAGTTCGCGGGGCCGGTCATGGCAATTAGAAAGGTATGGCGGAGATGTTGATGTGGAAAGGTTGCCCCTGGCGTGGGGTTGAATCCCGCTCTAATGGTGGTGGGTGGTGTGCGGGATCCTACGACACATGGACGCCTCTAAACGACAGTCCAGCCAGGACTTTGATGTGGTTTCTCCAACTAATTGGAGGCATTTTAAGTCATTGAAGGAACGACGGTTGTAGGTAACTAGGTCGTCGAGCAGCAAGTGTACGGAGTTCGAACTATAGCGGCTTACAGCGGTTGCCGGCTCAACTCCAGGGGCATCGTGTCGATTTACAGCGCCTCGTGTCAGCCTTGCAGCGCCAATACCCACTAAAATTGCCCCAAAAGACCCATCTGCAGCCTCATCTAGTGGCGTCGCGCGACGCGTCTTCCACCCACGAGCTCTTAACCGCTTGTCGAGACATTGACACCAACACTACCCAATCATCGCCAATTGAGTTTGATTTTCTAGCCGCACCATCCTCTGCATCTGGCATCTGCATCTGTCATCATATTCCAGCTCCGGCTATGGGAGGCTTCCACCCGCGGTCATGTCTCGACTCTCTATCCCCACGACGGCCCGACTGCCCTCGTCGCTGCGCGTCGACCCCTCCAACCTGGTCGTCATCAAGAGCCTGAACCGGCTCTCCCGCGAGTCGCTCATCGCGCTGGCCCTCGACTGGCTTGACGAGGGTACCGTCGCCAATGCCGTTCCCTACCTCGACCGCCGCGGGCCCGACCAGGAGCCCGACAGCGATGACCTCTACCCGCCCTGCCGCACCGTCGCCGAGCTGCAGCAGCTCTACCTTGACATGCAGGAGCAGAGGGGCTCCAAGCGCGACGTCGTCAGTCGTGTCCTCGAGGGCGACTGGCGTCACGGCCTCACACTCTATCAGCTCGCCATGGTCGACTTTGCCTACCTCGACGAGCACCCGGCCTCTCAGAAGTGGACCGCCTACAAGATCCTGCCCCTCACCCACCCGACGCACGACGCCGACGAGGAGACGCTCACCGTCGACGAGGCCAGCCTGCAGATCCCCCGCTTCCACCCCTCGACCTTTCTCCAGAACCTGCAAGACCAGGTCCTCCCGGACGTTAAAGCCCACTACCATTTCTACAGGCCCAGCGACTATCCCGTCCTCTTGTTGCGCGTCTTCGCCATCGACTCGCCCTACAACAGCCAGCTCGCACTCTCCGCCGGCAGCGGCAACGGCGCCGCTACAAATTACACCTCCTCTCGCACCGTCTATCTCGCCTTTCCTGATGGCTCGCCGAACCTCTACATCTCCAAGTCGCAGTCGGCGGGTGCGTCTGCCCACGGCGAGTCGCGCAGCCTGCAGAGCTTAATAGTCAAGGGCGTGCCGAAAGCCCTCTCCAGACCGCGGCAGCGCTTCACTCTCAAGAACTCGGGCCTCACCAGCAGAAACCTGGATGCGCTGCTCGATCGCAAAGGCCCGGGTCGCGGCAACGCCGCCAACGGAGGCTGGAGCATCTACGCCAACGAAAAGAACAAAAAGTCGCCTCTGGACTCGGTGCTGCCGCCGCACCCGCTGTCGGCGTCGGAGCACAGCCGGAAACGAGCCTCACCGCTGACGCAACAGCGTCGTGAGGCCAAACGCGCCAAGCTCGTGGCCAAGGGACGCTTTGGCGACTCGGGCATCATGACGGACGGCAAGGGCGTGGAACGCCTCGACGTTGTCGTCCAGGACCCGTACCCGTCTGTCAATGGCGTCGACGTGCAGGGCTCGGACAATGACGACGGGGCCCCGGCTTCTCGCAGGAGAGGGCCGCGAGGGAGCTTAGACGCCGTGCTGAACGAGGACGGCGACGACGCCGCGTCTGCGACTGCTCCTTCACGTCGGGACGCCGACTCACGCTGGACCCCCAATGTGCGCATCACCTTTCAGGGTGCTCATGTTTTTGCCGGCATTCGGCAGCTGGTAGAGGCCGGCATCGTCAACGGCGAGCGCATGCCTGGCTGGATGACTGGCGAAGATGGCGTTACTATAGGCGTGGTGCGCCATGGTCGTATAAAAGGAAATAAGGGCTCAGGAGTATGACGAGTTTCATGACCTTTCTTTGTTGACTTGTCTTTTTGTCATGTCTTTACAAAATGTAGCGTTAATTAGATGTCATCTTTGGAATAATGATACCCCAGGATAGGACAGACCTGTCCAAATCTATTTCTATTCTTAACCAAAACACGCTTTCTGTTGTTCTTCTAAAGTCGCAACGCTATGCGCTCTCGCCGAGGTCAAATACCTTGTTCGTGTTTCTCCACGCCGCCTCGCAGACCTCCTCCACGGAAACGCCCTGGATGCCCGCCACAATCTTGGCAATGCGCTCTATGGTGCAGGGCTCATTGCGACCCTTGATCATGCATCCCTCCTGCCAGATCTTGGTCGCTCTGAAGCGCGATGGCACTTCCGGCTCCGTCTTTTGGTTCTTTTTCTTGCCGTGATTTGGCTGCTTCTGGGGCTTGTGCTTCTTGTCGAAGCCATTCGGCGCCCCGTCGGCACCATTCAACTCAGGCGTCGTCGTCATCGTCGTCGTCGTCTCGGACGCGGCATTCTCAGGCTCTGCAGGCTTTTCGATTAGGAACTTCCAGCCGGCGTGGCTCGGACGCACTTCGCACCAGGGCCCGTCCGTCTCGAGCATGATGCGGTCCAGCGGCAGCTCCTTGATGACGGCGCAATTATCCTCGGTCTTGAAGCTGCATCCGTTGACGCCAACGTATAGGCCGAGGTCTAGCAGCTCGCGCATCTCCTCCAGGGAGCCGGTGAAGCTATGCACGACGCCGCCGCGCTGCAGCCTCTCCAGCTGCGGGCCAAAGGCGTCCTTCATCAGTCGCGCAAAGTCGGCCGCGGCCGCGCGCGAGTGCAGAAAGAGCGGCAGCTGGGGCTTCAGGGACGCTGCGAGCTTGAGCTGCTCGGCGAAGCTGTGCAGCTGCACCGTCTTGTTGCAAAAGTGAAGCCGGTCGTAGTCGAGACCAAACTCGCCAAAGGCAATCAGGTGGCCAGCGCCCGACACCTGGGCATCCGTCAAGATCTTTTCCAGTCGTGAAATGTTGTCAGCGGACTTTTGGGGGTCAACTGCGCTTTCAGGGATGCGCGCTGACGGGTCTGGATCACAGGGGGTCGTGTGCTCTTCGTCATGGGCAGTTGAGTCGCCGACGGCGAATATGCTACTGCTGCAAGGATGAATACCGGCGGTATAGTATACGGTACCAGCTGTGTGAATAGAATACGTGTGAGCAGGGAAACACAGCGTTGACTGTAGGCGGGCCCGACTTACGATACTCCTGTGCGAGGTCGGCTGCATCTTTGATGCTGTGCCAGTCCGAGCCAGTCACCAGTAGTTTCGTGCATCCTACTTGCTTTGCTCTGTCTATCACGGCTTGCAGGTCGTCGGGGTGCTTCTGCTTGCCACGATAGCTGCCGCGATACACACGGTCTGCGAGATTGATGCCAATCTGGTCCAATGAGTCAGCCGTCATCGCCAAATTGCGCCCGAGGGCTCCTTACATCGACATATCTGGGGTTATATGCTGTAGACAAAGGCTCTGCCGGAGGTGTTTGAGTTGCCATGCTGTAAAATGCCAGATTTACGTAATAATGTGATGGGAAAGAACGCAGTAGTGAGTGTTGGGTAAATCGAGGTCTAGGGTGGGTGATGTCAGTCTTCTGACAATTTTGCTAATTTTCAAATGTTGGATTTTCTCCGACAGACCTTGGCCGACAAAGCATTGAAAAGATATGTCTATATCTTCTTATAGATTTGTAGAGTCATCCGGTGACTCTGAGTCACCACTTTATGGTTATGTTGGATCTTTGAATTATCGTGGTGGCTGTTATTTCGCAGACTGAGGCTGGCTTGGGCAATGCTAGTGCGCCTTGGCCAGTGGGTCTGGCGTTTCGCTGTATATCTGCGCCATGGGTAAGCTCGGCATCAAGAACATTTTACTGCTACTCTCATCACAGCACTGAAATAGCAGAATTGTTCGCAAAGAAAAGGCTATGTCGATAAACCACACCCAAGCCATGCATCTAAACCAGATAAAAACATCACAGTTATCTATGCATCACTCAGTCGCCCTTGTAGATGATCGACTGAGGATAGCGGCGGCAACAACACCTAGCAACGCTCAGGCGAGTCTCCTGGCCAATCCCGAGAGTATCAAAATGTCAAGGCCACGCAGCATATCGATGAACCGTCCGTCGTCATCTACGTGCGAGACGGCACATCTGGTACGAGAACATCACGAAACTCGCACAACCGCTCCCATCCGTTTCTTAAGTCAACACCAAACAGCTGCTCAAAGTACGAGCCCGAGGAATTTGTAGTGCTCACGATAGCAGCTAGGCAACTTTGCATGAGCTTCGCGCCTCGAAAAGGCTCCAAACTAACTTACAGATACGTCGTAATAGGCTATCGTCGTAGTCGTGTCTTTCCACGGCCCTGCGTATACTCAACGAAACCGCCAACGCCCCAGCACATCCGGTCCACCTACAAGGACGCGGCCGTAGCTTCGCGCGCTCGACGAGGCTGACCTTAGCGTCTGGGGTAGGCGTCAATGAGCGGCTTGCTGAACAGGCTCGCCATGTCGCTGCTCCCAGTTGGGGGGAGTTAGCAGCAGCATATTGTATGCAGGCTTGTAAATGGGGAGTATGCCGAAGATAGAAATTGATGCTTGTTTGCCGTCTCGCGTTGTTATGCAATGACCGTGAATATACGAACCTACACATCCAGCGTCGCGCGAGCCAGGTTTTTCTACTATGACTGCTGTTGCAGGCAGTAATTGAACTCTCCATGAGCTGGCCCAACTCGTCTTAAGATTGCAACAGAGACTGATGTCGAGGCTACAGATTACAACTCGTGGAAATTGCGGTATGAAGCTGTGCATACATTATACGTTATCATAGCCTCGTGCTTTTTTTGTCAAGACGGAAGTTGAGCGCTGTAGGTACCAGTGATAGCCTCACAGTTCAGCTTGGCTCCTGACATGCCTGTGAAAGATGGATACACATGTTATGATCTGATAAGATCGGAGTCCGACCGTGACCGAGCTCGGAAATCACACAAAGTGGAAATCACACAGACTTGCACATCCATAACATGACAGCGCTGCGTTTGATCGGAGGAGCACGAAGTCTTAGCGAGCCGTTACGAGACGAACACATTCCTCGCCAGCTTCGTGAAGCGAGTACGCTGCAATAGAGCCGAAAATCACGGCCGACCAGCGTGAAGTGGCGGGACGCCAAGAGGGAAGCAATGACTAGCCGTCTTTGTTCACTGCAGAGGCTGCACGTGATTGCGCGTCACAGTGCGAAACGCGGTCGCGGTCACGGCCACAGCCACAGCCGCGGTTGCTAACGGTTGAAACGTCGAGACGAAACGGTGGAGTAGCTGCGAAGAAAAGACGAACGCCTAACGTCTCGGGGCTTGAGAAGCCGATTGAATTTGCCGATTGAATTTGCGATGCTTATCAATGACAATTTATAAGCATCGCAATTCGCACCACGGACCCGCGCCACAAGGGACAATATTGAATTGAATTGTGCGGAATAGTCGTAGGCTCAGTTTCGGCGAAAAGCAAACACTTGCATTCACGTTTCTGTTAGCCAGGTACAAGGACCCTAATCAAATGTCGCATTCCCTTCGATTCCCTTCGGTCGCCGTCGCCTTTAAGTGTATCGACCTGTCCACGTGACTGCGCGCCACAGTGCAAAACGCGCCGGACCTGCCACTTTAAGTGATTGCGTCGAGACGTGGGTTGTGTGTCTAAGTCGCTAGAATTGCATCAACATGGCAAAAGTATATTCCTCGAGGAGCCGAAGTAGATTTTACGTGACCTGGAGGATAAAGAGACATTTTTCTGCCTTGTCATTCTGCCTCAGCAGCGATCTGGTCGCCGTGGGCAACGTTGACAACCCTGGTCCAAACCCCACTAGCTCAGCCAGTTTAATGGATTTCTCGGCTTTGTCATTGTTGTCGCGCTACTTTTTGGCGTCGCGTAGCAAACACACGCGCCCTGACATAAGAAGCCCGTTCCACCGTTTCTTTCTACGCGTTTTCTTTACTCTTCTCATCTTCAGCATCTGCCTCTGCATCACACAAAGGCCTCGACTTGCAACGGCCTTTCACCCCGCAACAACTGTGTATGTATCCTGGTTGATACTTGCACCTTCAGAGTGAACCTACTCTCCCTTCGCCTCATCTTTTCAGCCCATCGTCGTCGCTTCGACACATTCACGTCGACGCCATGTACGTGAAAAAGAGAGGTACGTCGCGATGCATCCATCTACTGCCGAGATGCGGCCCTAACATCTATTACAGATGGACGCCAAGAGCGTGTCCAGTTCGACAAAATCACTGCTCGTGTCTCAAGACTGTGTTACGGTCTCGACACTGAACATGTCGACCCCGTCGCCATCACTCAAAAAGTCATCTCTGGTGTTTATGGTGGTGTAACCACTATTCAGCTCGACGATCTCGTGAGTGCTCTTGTGCTTCGCAATGCAAACACCCATCGCCGTGGCTAATCTCACCCCTCGACAGGCTGCCGAGACTGCCGCATACATGACCGTCACGCACCCTGACTACGCTATTCTCGCGGCCCGCATCGCCGTCTCCAACCTCCACAAGCAGACCAAGAAGCAATGGTCGTCCGTCATCAGCGACTTGTATCACTACGTCAATCCCAGGAACGACCGTGCGTCTCCCATGATTGCTAAGTCAACATACGAGTGCGTAATGAGACACAAGGAGGAGCTCGATTCCGCCATCGTCTACGACCGCGATTTCAACTACCAATACTTCGGCTTCAAGACCCTAGAGCGTTCTTACCTTCTCAAGCTCAACGGTAAGATTGTTGAGCGTCCGCAGCACATGATTATGCGTGTCGCAGTCGGCATCTGGGGAGACAACATTGAGCGCGTTGTTCAGACCTACAACCTCATGTCGAGCAAGTTCTTTACCCATGCCTCGCCCACTCTTTTCAATGCCGGTACTCCTCAGGCCCAACTGTCTTCCTGCTTCCTGGTTGACATGAAGGACGATTCCATTGAGGGCATTTATGACACTCTCAAGTCTTGCGCTATGATCTCCAAGATGGCGGGTGGCATTGGCCTCAACGTCCACCGCATCCGTGCCACTGGCTCCTACATCGCCGGTACCAACGGTACCTCGAACGGTATCATTCCCATGCTTCGTGTCTTCAACAACACTGCTAGATACGTTGATCAGGGTGGCAACAAGCGCCCTGGTGCCTTCGCCATCTACCTCGAGCCCTGGCACGCCGATGTTTTTGAGTTCCTTGATCTCCGCAAGAACCACGGCAAGGAGGAGGTTCGCGCCCGTGACCTATTCCTTGCTCTCTGGATCCCTGATCTGTTCATGAAGCGCGTCGAGAAGAACGGTGAATGGACCCTTATGTGCCCCAATGAATGCCCTGGCCTTGCCGACTGCTACGGCGACGAGTTCGAGGCTCTTTACGAAAAGTATGAGCGCGAGGGCAAGGGTCGCAAGACTGTCAAGGCTCAGAAGCTCTGGTACTCTATACTAGAGGCACAGACTGAGACCGGTAACCCTTTCATGCTCTACAAGGACCACTGCAACCGCAAGAGCAATCAGAAGAACCTTGGTACTATCCGTAGCTCCAATCTCTGCACTGAGATCGTCGAGTATTGTGCTCCCGACGAGACTGCTGTCTGCAATCTCGCTTCCCTGGCCCTTCCCGCCTACGTTGACTACAAACAAGGCGTCTATGACTTCAAGAAGCTGCACGAGGTTACCATGGTTGTTGTGCGTAACCTGAACCGCATCATTGATGTCAACCACTACCCCATCCCCGAGGCTCGCAACAGCAACATGCGCCATCGTCCCATTGGTGTCGGTGTCCAGGGTCTTGCTGATGCCTTCCTTGCCCTACGCATGCCCTTTGAGTCTCCCGAAGCTCGTGAGCTCAACAAGCAGATTTTTGAGACCATCTACCACGCTGCCCTCACTGCCTCCGTGGAGCTTGCCAAGGAGGAGGGTCCCTATGAGTCGTTCAAGGGTTCTCCGGCCTCTGAGGGTATTCTGCAACACGACATGTGGAATGTCAAGCCCTCTGACCTCTGGGAGTGGGATGAGCTCCGCGAGCAGATTAAGCAGCACGGCGTCCGCAACTCTCTCCTGGTTGCTCCCATGCCTACTGCCAGTACCTCACAGATTCTTGGCAACAACGAGTGCTTTGAGCCCTACACCTCCAACATTTATCAGCGCCGTGTCCTGGCCGGTGAGTTCCAGGTTGTCAATCCCTGGCTGCTGAAGGATCTCGTCGACATGGGCCTTTGGTCTGACGCCATGAAAAACCGCATCATTGCTGAGAATGGCTCCATTCAAAATATTCCCAATATTCCTGCCGATATCAAGGCTCTGTACAAGACTGTCTGGGAGATTTCCCAGCGCCAGGTTATCCAAATGGCTGCCGACCGTGGCGCTTTCATTGATCAGTCACAGTCCCTCAACATCCACATGCGCGATCCCACCATGGGCAAGATCACCAGCATGCATTTCGCCGGCTGGAAGCTCGGTCTCAAGACTGGCATGTATTACCTGCGTACACAGGCTGCTGCTGCTCCTATTCAGTTCACTGTCGATCAGGAAGCCTTGAAGGTGGTTGATGCCGCTACTGCCCGCGAGCGTCTCCCGAGGAAGCGCGCCCCTCCGGCCGGCACCAGCTACATGTCCTCTGCTTCTCCCATGACCAGAGTAACTTCTGCCCCCAAGGATGCCGGCAACACTGTCAGCGCTGTCAGCTCCAACGGCATCCCCACCCCTACCACCACTCCGCCTCCCCTGGTTGCCACCAGAGGGCCCCTATCCTCGCCTCAGAAGCCTAACACCATGAAGGCTGATGTTGATGATGGTGATAGCCCCAAGGTTCTTGCCACTGAGCCCTCGCAGCAAGTTGACGACGAGCTTGCCGAGGGCAAGCGCACCAGCAACCAGGACGAGGATGGCGAAGGCAACGAGGGCCGCGAGCGTGATATTTACTCCGAAGCCGTCGTTGCTTGCAGCATCGAGAACCCCGAGTCCTGCCTCATGTGCAGCGGTTAGGGTAACAGCTACTATCATTTTAGACACGAATGTATGACTGCAAACCCAATCGCTTTGGAAGCAGACGAATAGGCATGTGGGAAGGTTCTTTTTTTTTTTTGGTTATTTTTCGCGAAGCATGATGAGAAAAGTGAAAATAGGCTTTCATGGTTGATAATAGCAGCTTTGGTCATTGGATTTTATCATTTGTTATGCTGTTTTGTTCTTTCGTCTTAAACAAGACTGGTTACGATATCTTCGGTGTTATCTTTCTCTTTTACCTCGCTCTCGCAAGATGAGATGTTGACAATCTCACTGTAATGAGCGCTTCTGTGTACTCCCCCTTCACTTAGTTAATGTCAACTACGAACGTATTATTGAGTGCACAGTCCTAAAATCCTGTGCTGTGGCCTGCTCAAAGTGGTGGAGGCCGCCCAATCACTGCTTTCCCATGTTTACTCGGGGCTGCTACAGGATCCTGGCAGATGCACAAAGACTCACTAGGTTACCAAACAGCTTGAATTGTTCAGCCATCATCGTCTGTGGCAAACGCTGAGTTGCCAGCTGAGAAACATCATGGTGATTGGTGACGAAGAGGCCATAGCCGAAGAGAACGACAGCAGAGGTCGAGGAAGCACCGTAACCTAGTCACGCCAACTCTAGAAGCGGCCGATGGTCGATATCATGGCTTATGTCAAATATGTAAACAAAGAAGAGCCAAGAACGCTCGAAGAATTGACAGAGACGACGATTTTGCCGCTGGTGTGACCCAGGCATCCGCTGCTTCGTTCATGCTCTCGTTCAGTCCTTTGGCCGAATTGCGACTTCTGCTCGTCGATGAGGCACCGACAGTCCTCGTACAAAGGTGTGCGTTTTCGTTCAATCGGCCGGGTACTTGTCTTTGTTGATGTGTCGGGTCGCATTAGCTTTCCCGTGTTCGTAGGACTGACGCACAGGTACCGGTCTCTTCATTTTCCGTGGTCCCGAGCTCCACGAGGTCGTCGAAGAAAGCGTAGCTGCTCTGTAACCCAGGCTAACGGTCGTTGGAGCGAGACAGCTTACCGAGAACTAAGGCGGGACCAAGAGAATATCTCAATGATCCCACCATCTATCCTGGTCCTTTGCCGATTACCTTCTTTGCTCGTGCCTTGCGCAGTAGCATTGCTGGCTTAGCTTGCGCTTGGCAAGCGTCTCCGCTGGTGACGAGAAGAATATATGAGGCTTTGTGCGGTTCTGTGGTCAAGCGTCGATTTTGGATGAATCAACAACAAAGGTGAAGGCTGCACGGCGAGGTCTCAAAGTGGCATCATCAGAAGCGGCTCAGGTTGCAGCTCTGTGTACCCGACCTTATGTCGTGACCATTACGTCAGAATAAAGAGAGACAAGCTAATAAATATGCAGCGTGTGAGACTATTAATGAATGCAGGCTGTGGTCTGCATGCACCAGCATCGGCCAAGTGTTGATGGGAGTCTGCATGCATGATACGGATATGCGGTGTGTTGTCGTCAATCAAGGGTGAACAACAGCATGCACCACAATCAACAGCTTGGAACTTTTTGCGCAGATCTGTTGCGTCACTGTCGATTGACTTTTCTTTTCTGTCTTTGGCCCGTCGGTCCTTTCTTTTTTTCCCTCCGGGGTTCCCTTCTGCGGCTTTCCGAGCGGCGCAGCGTAAAGTTTCCTCGGGCTGCGCAACGGCGGAAGCCGTGGTACCCAGTGCATTAGTACAAAACTGTTTTTCAATGCACGATGCGTTCTTTCTTTGGCAAGCCTAAGCCGAATAGAGAGGCAATGACGAGCATTTCGTCTGGAAATGGCCGCGAACGAATACAGGGAAGCTTCAGTGTGATTTCGTGGCCAATCAAGGTGCTGTACAGAGGCGCCTGCTGACAGCGGTAAAGCATAAAAGTTGGGGCTCTCTGCATGACCCTGCTAATTGACTTGGCACGTTGGTATCTCGGAATTGAGAATGAGATCATTCAGAAAAGAAGAGCCGAGTACTAAGATGGCAGTCGCCCCAGCAAACAAAGAGGGCGTGCAAGAACATGACACCAATTCTTGTTCTGGTCTGTATCGTTTATATATCGTTCCGGTGGCTGCCACGTTGGAGATGTAATGCGATACTGTGAAGCGTAAACAAGCGCCTATCGGGCAATGTCGAATCGTAGGGTACTGGCGATATCTCGTTAATTGCCGTTAGGTGATCGGGGCACTGATGACGGCGCTAGACAAGTTGCATGTCTCACGGGGCTCAAGAGGCTTTCCTCGGTTCTCTCTCTGAATCTAAATTGCCAGGCAGCGAGGCAGCCTGGCCAAGCGAGCGATGCGCCACTACATGAATTGTCGGGGGTATCTGCTTGGCGATGGATAGCGGTGGCGGTTGGCCGCTGTCGCAAAGAGTTTCAACCAACAGACATTAGAAGTAAGCGGATCGGTTATGCTGATTAGTGGCGAGGGCATCGAGTACACGGCTGTATCAGTCTTGTACCTCTACGTACTGGTAGTCTCACCAGCAGAGTCCGACTCCGTGGCAGCAATAGTCCTCCACATCTGGATCCGCTTTTGGGCTTGGGAGGAGTATTCGTAAAGCACTTGCAAGAAGCTAGAGAACCCTTGCTACTCAAAAAAAAAAAAAAAAAGACATGAAACCTGCACCAGAAGAGCAGAAGAGCTTCCCGGAAATCTCAACTAGTAAAGCTAACAGCGCCCGGCTAGGTTGATGTTGGCCAAAATTGGTACGGAAAGCCGCGATGGGTGTCAAAAAGTGGCTGCTGGCAGCTGCCGGCCAACTGGATCACATCCACTGTAGAAGTGTGGCTTGGAGCACCGGGAACCATGAGCATGGGTGCAGCATGGTTGGAGATCGGACGGCGTCAGTAGTCGCCAGATGTGAGGTAATGTGCCTTTCAGTTCAGAGACTGCAAAACTATTGATGGTTATCCGGCTATAGAGCTCAAGCATTGAGCATGACTGCCTAGTTCAAGCCAGCCGAGCAGATAAGGGGGCATTGAGCGGTCAGTCGATTGATACAAACTGCGAGGCCTTGCCAATCGAACAAATCGATGACCCTGTTGTGTTATCCGTCCATAATAAGCTACCCCTGCACCAGTGGATCGTCGCTGTGGATCAGTCGAGCTGGAGGAGGTTTTGTGGCGCTGGGGCCTCGCCGAGAGTTAAGAGTGAAAGACAGAGACTACAACCCCAGTGCTGGGCCTTGGCTGGCTGGGTGACGGTGTGTCTCAACATGGTGCCCGCGGTCAGGCAAAGTAGATGAACGATTATACCGAGCGACCGATTGCTTGAGCCCCAAGCCCCAGACGGGATAGCGCAATGATCATGGTTCTGCTTTTGCTGTTCGGGTCTCTCAACGGCAACGTCGCATTTCGCCGACTAGGCGTAGAGCTATTACCGGGTGGCCTGGCGCACATTTGATAGCTTCAAACACAGAGTGACGTCGAAGATTCAGTGGCGCAAGCTGCGGCCAAGGGCGGATGAAGCAATCGAACCGAGCCAGGGCAAAGAGGCCTTGGCCGGCCAGCCGGCCAGCCAGCTCAACCTGCCTTCGCCAAATTGTGACGGATGATGTAGTTGTGGAGCAGGCAATTGAGAGCCCAGCTGAGCAGGGGAGCGAAGCGGGAGGGGCAGGGAGCAATTCCGACGCCGAACCAATGCAGGCCCTGTGGCGCGCCACGCCGTGCCGCTGAATTCTGAATGGCGTTGTCTCCGAAGCCGCTCGCCAAGCAGCTATGTACCAATCAACCTGGAACCAACCCCCGAGTACTGAACTAGAGACGAGAGTCTGGAGCTTGTGAAATTAATAGGCTGGTTATTAGTCGGCGTTTGCAATTGGACTGGGAAAGCTAAGATGCTATAAGCGAAATTTGGGCGATGTTCAGTACGGAGTAATGGGGGCTCGGTAGGCTGGCAGTCGAGTTGACAGTCTAGGGTCGTTAGATTGAAGTCGAGTGTTGAAGACAATTACTTGATGGAGACTCGATGGAAGCCTGGTGCTGGCTACGCTCGGGATACTGGTCGGTGGTGTGCTGATGGTCAGTAGTGGGAGTGTGAGGCTGTCACAATCCACGAAGCTTTCCGTGTGTCGGCTTGTCCAGCTTGCTCGCTGTGGCGCAGGCTCGTTGTGGTAGCAGGACGTGGCTAGAGACGGCGTGCCCGTGCCGGAGACAGCGAGCTGCTGAAAGTTACGGCGCTTGGGCGCCTGGAGGCCGCTGAATTGGTGCAGCGCCTGCGCCATACGCACCTAAAAACGTTCTGTTCAAGTTCGGGGCGCGCGTACCAACGAAGCTCAAGTCTTCCCGCCGTGTCTACACCATCTGTGATCCGAAGCATGTGAACTGTTTCCTTCTGACGGCGCCGACATGGTACCCAACAATGTATTTGTCAAGCCAAGAACAGGCTCTTTAATGAAGATTTAGACTTTGAGCCGGGCCCCTCCGAGCGGCGGCCCAAGCTGTCGCCCTGCCTGTTTCAAGGGAGCCAGGCAAATTAGTTCTATGGGATCTTTACTCTTTACTCTTTCGCTGAGCTTGTTGCTTCTTTTTGTTTTGCTGCGAGATACACGATGACCATTGAGCATTCTGCTACAGATGCTGTGCAGCAAGAAACGTATGTACAAACGAAAACAGCGGGTGAATCAGAGTCTCGGTCGAGGCGTGAGAGTCCCCGCTGACGATGGCGATCGTTATAAAAAACCATCGAATAAATCATCAGCGCATCGCGCTGTGTTTTGATCCAATTTTTATCGAAAACTCGTCTGTGGGCGGTTTGCTAGTGCAGTATTTGAGTGTGCTACGAAAAGATGATTCACCAAGAAAACTCTGGAATGAGATGGTGCACCCGCGTGAGCTTGGCGTCGCATGGGGTTTGAAAGCGTTTGCTATTGAGCGTGTAAGTGACAAGACGCGAAGATTGAGTAACAGGTTGGCACAGCCATTTCTCTTCTACTCGACAGCCCTACAAAGTTACAATGCGTAGTAATCTGCCGTGTTATTCGTGGATAGACAGGCAAACAGGTTCCGGCAGGAGCAGGGGCAACAGACGGCCCTGCAATCTGCCAATGTAAGCCCCCAGGCTATTTAGCCGAAGCGGGAGTCCCCCCGCATATAGCAAAATTGATGACCGTCGCTTATGATTGGAAAAAAAGAAGGCTTTAATCTGGATGGCTTCTGGTATCAGGTTGCTGGCATAGCGATTGGTTGTTTGGCAGTGTAGCTCTACTTGTGACGATGAGTCGATATGGAATCGTCAACTGACTCAGACATGAGTCTCTTCAACTCTGCGGCGTGACGAGGCAAAAGAGCAAGTATACAGAACAGACCCGATGTATTAGTAGCATTTCTGGCCTCGCTGCAGGCCTTTGTGTCCCAAGACATGATGTCTGGAAACGAGGCGGCCGTAGACACTCCCTAATAGCATACCATTGAAGCCGACGCGATGAAATCTGTCGATGCAACTCGAATCACGCCCTTGCCTAAAAGGATGCAATATTTATTCAGGGCTTTACTGGTATTAGGGAGCACTTGGGAGCAAGGGATCTCAAAGGGAGGAGATTCCGCGGTGAGTATCTAGGCTACGCGGGGTTCGAGACAAGGTGTACTGGAGGGAGATGTGGCTTGCAGGGGGGGGAGGAGTGAATTTGAATCTCATGCATAGGTACCTGGCATTGCGGGAGACTTTTTCCCTTTCGTTTTATCCTTGATTGGGAAAGCGTTAATGAACAAGCTTTAGAGTTGGTCCTCTACAGGCTATTACTGGTCGATGGTGAAGCGATGCATGACAGAGGCGACCCAGAAATCGAACAATGCAATTTGAAAACAAAATCAATCGTCAATCAACTACGAATAATCTCTGCGCGGGCTCTTTGGTGGTGCCATGGCAAGTTCCTCTTCATTTCGCTTTAGATGCTCGACCCCACTGGCCGACTTTCATCTGAGCGCCCAACAGCAGAGTTGGTGGGCAGTTTACAATGGAAGAGGCCGCTAAAGCCCACCAAGACCGAGCTAGATAGGAGCATGTCCAACCAAACAGAGGCCGCGAGGGGCTTTGGCGCATGTTTAGTGCGCGGGCTGAATCAGAATTGTTATTACACAGGACTGTGCCAGAGACAAAAAAGTAAATAAATAAAGGCCAAAAACCTGAAAATGCCATAGTGGTGCTGAAGTGGCTGCCGCTGTACCTGACAAGAGCTGGCACGGGCTGGCTGTGTGGCTCGGAAGCTCGCTCGCCTGTAGCTGATGGTAACTGCTACATCATCAATGCAGCCACACATGCACCATTTCTGCCGATGTATAAATTCAGTATCCGTACCTAGGCACCTGGGTAGGTAGTTCTTTGTAGCCCGCGCCTCATCATTTGAGCTGTGATGGGAATATCAACGGACAAGGCCTTGCTGGGCTGAACTGACCCTGCTTGGCTGCCCATTTACAGTGGCATCCCCGCTGTTGCTTGACAAGATTCAAGAGGGAGAGGAAAAGAGTGAGGGAGCTATGACGAGCATTTCTCCACTCTTCCCTTTTTCCTGAGCCACCCCTGCACCCCTGCACCCCTGTCCGCCTGTGTGGCTAGTGCCGAATCGATTTATTAGCGCGTCTGGTCCGTTCCCCCAAGGCCGACCCAGCGCGATGATTTGTACCTTGCTAGTGCTACCCCGGCCTAGCGCATTGAATCCAGCCCCCAGACCCAGAAGAAGTTGAAGGAAATTTACCAGTATTAGAGTATCAGTAAGGATACTGGGCCGCAAGGTTTGGCTGCACGTACCCGCTTGTAACGGAAGGTACCTGCACACACCGTGGCACACGGTACATCCATACCTTGCAGGCCCATCGCGTGCAGCCGTCTTGCGCTAGTCTCCAGTCTGTCCACCTCTGGAGCTTGGAAGGAGGCAGCTTGCAAGACAGCAACAGGAAAATGGCAATACCAGGCCATCATGCCCTCCGTTTGCTCGTCTACCCTCTGCCAAGTTGCCAGCTGCCACCCTATCACAGCTGCCAGCTGGCAGACGCCCATTGCTATCCACATTTAGAGTTCATTTTCTGGGTCAATTGGTCACACCCGCTTGCCGTTTGCCGTTTCCCAGACACGCTCCCGCTGCACTACTAATAATTGACATCCTCCCCCCCTCCATCCTCGAGAACCCTTCTTCTCTTCCCTCTCCTCACGCTTCAACTGCCACCGGTTTTCTCACTCAAGTGTTCCTTTCAACGAGTCCCTGCAACACCTCAGCCCTGTGCTTTGTCTCGTCGACTTCACTTCTTCTCAACAGTAGGTCTTGCATCCACCCTCTCGTCTTACACTGCACGCCTCTTTGCTTTCGCCGATACACCAAACGAATAGCCATACTTCAGGCTTCTATGCCTGTCACATCTTTAACGACACGCGCCTTGAATCTCAACAACTGCCGATTGCAATCGGCTACAACCACGCCGTTCAACACACTGTGCCTTGCTTCAATGCTCTTCTCGGCATCTCTTTCCAATCTAGGCCCTTCGGTCATACTTCATAGTCACGCACAACATACAACCGGGCCTCCGCTGACATTGTCCGACATAGATTTCGTGTTTTAATCCACATTTCGTCACAATGAAGACGTTTATTGCTCTCAGCGCTCTGGCCGCTATTGCCACCGCCCAGGACGTCTCCAGCCTGGCTCAGTGCGGTGTAAGTAATAATCGACATTAACCCACACAGTCTCCACGACTAACGTACCGTCGCAGCAAACTTGCGCCAACAACATGCTGGCCGCCTCCAAGGCCCAGGAGCTCGGCTGCACCGCCAACGACCTTAAGTGCCTCTGCGACAACGCCAACTTCGGCTTTGGTCTCCGTGACTGTTCGGCAGCCATTTGCCCCAGCGAGGACGCCGCTAAGGTTGTCGCCTACGGTATCGCCGCCTGCAAGTCTGCTGGTGTCAGCATCAACCCTGGTGCTGGCGGTGCTGGTGGCTCTGGCTCTGCTTCTGGCTCTGCTACCGCCACTGGCGGCGCCGGCGGCAACGGTGGCAACGGTGCCTCTTCCACTGGCGGTGACGGCGGCAACGGTGGCAACGGTGCCTCCTCCACCGGCGGCGATGGCGGCAACGGTGCCTCTTCCACTGACTCTGCTTCCGGCTCTGAGGCCACTAGCACCTCTGGTTCCGGCAACGGTGTTGGCGGCGTTGGCGGTGCTGGCGGCTCTGGCTCTTCCACTGACTCGGGTTCCGGCTCCGAGTCTACTGGTTCCGATGGTGGCAACGATGCCACCTCTACTGGCTCTGGCGACGCCACCTCCACCGGTACTGGTGCCGGCTCCGAGTCCACCTCCGGCTCCGGCTCTGAAACCACTGGCTCCGAGTCTGGCAACGGCGCTGGTGCCTCCTCGACCGAGGGTAGCAACGGCTCTGAGACGACCCAGGCTCCCACTTCCTCTGAGGGCTCTGGTGGTAACGGCGAGTCTTCTTCCACCGAGGGCAGCGGCTCTGGTGCCAGCTCCACCACTGGCTCCCAGAACTACGCACCCCAGGCCACCGCTCAGGTTGGCCTTGTCGCCGCTGCCGCCGGTATTGCCGCTCTCATGCTGTAAAGCACTTGAGCCGCTATCTTCAATCTCTTCTTCTTCATGATGCACATGTTTGTCACATAATACCCCGCCTGATGCACCTCGATACAAACGGTCACCTGGGTGTCGCATTTGAACTGGAAGAACCTACTCGGGCAAATCTAGACAGAACGTGGTACTCGGCTCTCGACCTTGCGGACGAGGTGCTAGGCAGGCTCCACGAGGGTCGATATGATTTACTGATCTTGTTCTTGTTCTTGTTCTAATGGTAGCGACGGGAGTGGACAAAGGGTTTCTTAATGTATGGTTTCACGCCACAAGTGTTCAAAAGAATATAAACCTGATTGTTGCCCGTCTCGGTCGTCGACCTATCTGGCGTCACGGCATTAATACATAATAACTAGTCTGCCCATTATATCTTGCCAGAGATTGAGTACTATGAGTGTGAAACTTTTTTCTATCATGTCTACTGCGAGCGCGCCCTACTCAGTAAGCTCTCGCCGATGTGATACGAGGACGTAGTCGGTTCTGCAAATGCGCAGACTGAGCTATGTAAATTAATGAGCAGTTTGCTTTCATTCATTCTGCGCAGTGTGCGACGCTTCTCGACCTCTTTGAATAGAGCGCAACTTCGACACTGAGACCAATGGAGGAAGCGATGCCATGGAATTGAGTCTACGGCAGGGACAGCGAATGTTATCGCCGCAGGAGGTAATGCTCAAACCAAGGACCAGGTACGGAGATGGGTCACTCCAGTTTGTTTGTGATGAGAGCTAGGTTGCCGCTCGTTGCTGCTCAGAGCAACACCAACACTCTAATCATTGGCATGACTATAACACTCCAAATATAAAAAGTGTGATTTCCTTTCGAGACGTCGAGCAAAGAAAAAAAAAAGGGAGGAAAAAGGGTTCCACTCTACCGGTCGATGCCGGGCGGCTGTGTTCCGGTGCCGACCCCGCATCCGCCGTGTGCAGCAGCCGCTCTGCCTTTTAACTTGCACGGACTTATCACCAGGCATGAACCAAACCCATTCATTGTCACCATGCTTGAAAAAGTCACAAAAGTGTATGCCAATCATGGCATGCCCATTGAGTGTGACATTTACACCCCCTCGGAGCCCGTGCCAGATGCGCCCGTCGCTCTCTTCTTCCACGCCGGCGCGCTGAGCGGATGGGGCCGGGATTGCGTCCCGCCATGGCTGGCACAGGTACGTTGGAAGGAAGGGGCTGTGGGCGAACTCCTCTGCAAGGCTCGCTGTGAATGATTGGGTCTTTTGGCTGATGAGCGAAAATGTTGAATAGACTTGTTATAGGCAAAAGTGGCCGCTCATCAGTGCGAGCTACCGCCTCATGCCGCAGACGGGCACCGATGGCCTGGCGGAAGACGTTACGGCCGCGTATAATTTTGCGCAAAACTGGGACTGCAGCGATGGGAAAAAGCGACGAGTCATTGTCGTAGGAGCCAGTGCAGGTGCGCATCTCCCATCCCCCTCAATAACAGCTGCGACCAACATGGTTCGCCGTTCTAACTCGTCTTTGCCGCAGGCTTCTTCCTCGCCTCCTACCTCGGCCGAACCGCCAACCCGCCGCCCCTGGCCCTCTTTTCCATTGCCGGCATCAACTCCTTTACGGACCCCTTTTACCGCTCCTCGGTGCTTGTGACACCCGAGCCGACACCGTACTCGGCCGTCGCGCCCGCCCTCGACGGCGACTCTCCCCTCGTCGTCGGCCAGTCCATCCCCAACGGCCACGAGAACGCGAGCATCTTTCGTCCCGAGGCGCTGCTGGAAGACGGGACCCGCGACCCGGATTTTCAGCTTCCCGTTGTCGAAGAGGACACGCGCACGGAGCCGGAGAAGCGGCTGTGGGACGCGCGCGCGCTGTTGTACAGGTACTTTATCCATCAGAACCGGTGGCCGGCGCTGACGGCGGCGCTGGACGGCGGGAGGGAGTGGCGCGGGTGGGAGCGGGAGCGCAGGGCAGAGTGGCCGCGGACAGTGGTGGTGCACGGGAGTGGCGATGCGGCGGTGCCGCTGCGGGTGAGCGAGGAGCTGCGCGAGGTGATGGGAGGGCAGAGGGTGGAGGTGGTGGTGGCGGAGGGCCAGGATCACCTGTTTGAGAGGGCCATGTTCTTGGAGGAGCGGCGGCCGGGGATGGATGCGGTGCGGGAGGCGGTGGCGAAGCTGGTCGAGGTCGTCAAGAAGGCGTGATGTTGATGGGGAAGAAGTGTTGATGCTCTGTTGTTTGGAGAGTGGACTTTTTGCTACTTTTCTAGCCTGGACTTTGAGAAGAACTGCAAAGACTACCTGGACAGTCGCCGAAATCAATTTTCCAAGTTGCATTTTCGATACTTTCCCGCAATCAAGCAATCTTGTTCAACTGCACGTAATATTTGCTAGTTGTAACCCTCTTGCCTCTGACCAGAACCAAGTTCATAAAGCTACGCGGTTGAGAAGTAAAGCCATGGCATCAGGAAACACGACACTTTCCCGTAATTAATCGACTTTCTTCAACTGCAAGTAATCTTTGCAAGCTGCAGCCCTCTGTTTCCTTGAGGTCTGGATGACATTTCCGCCTTATTTCCAGAACCGTATTTTCACAGACTAAAAGCTAGCTCAGCCAATAAGCCATCGCAAATTACTCTCTTCCAGTGTCCCACATAGATCTTTCTAGCCCAATGGGCAATTCTTATAGAGCGCTGATGTAAGAAATTTCTAATCAAGACAGCGAGGGCTGTGTATTTAGTGGATGTTTGATGGTCACTAATTATTATGAAAGCACTGCGAATCTATTAACAAGCTCAGATCTGTAGTCGCTCTTGGTTAGCCTAGATTCAGATGGAATGTAGCAAGGCAACTCATAAGCACCAGACTCGTCCAAAGTATTCGCAACTTTTCCACCACATGTCGCTCTCGTCTATATAACAACTGCCTTTGTTCCCAAGCCCCGGAAATTCTAATGTTTCGAATTACACTCTACAACATCATCACAGCAACCATCTTTGCTCTCCTCTCCAGCCTCGTCTACATTTACACAGCCGAATCGGCCACTGCAACCATTGCGTCCGCTCCGCTCGTCGCAGCCAAGCAGCGCCTGACGACCTCTCTGTCTTTCAACTTTCAAAACAAGAGAATAATTCACACATCTGCCGTCGCAATGACTGCCAACGCATCTGCCATTCCTCGAACAGTTCGAAAGGCCTTTTTGGCCAGAGAGCAGTCCGAGGGCCAGGGCGCCCGGGTGCGCCGCTCGATTGGCACGCCGGCTCTGCGCAACTTTACGCCCTTTTTGATGCTCGATCACTTTTCCATTAAACCCGGCGCTGGATTTCCTGACCAGTACGTTTTTCTTCTTCTTCTTCTTTTGCGTCATTTTCGATTGTCCTGTTTCCCTACGTCGACCCCCCCACCGCCTCAGCTTTGAAAATACAACATCGCTAACATGGCCCAACCAGCCCCCACCGCGGCCAAGAGACAATCACATATCTCCTTGAAGGCGCCGTTGATCATGAAGACTTTACAGGTGCCAGCGGCACAATCAACGCCGGTGATCTTCAATTCATGACTGCCGGCAAAGGCGTGCAGCACAGTGAAATGCCGCGCCAAAACGCCGACGGAAGCGCCAACATTGGCCTGCAGCTCTGGGTCGACCTGCCCAAGGAGCTCAAGTACTGCGAGCCGCGCTACCGCGACCTCCGCGCCGCCGAGATTCCGCAGGTCGACGTCGACGGCGGCAAAGCCACCATCAAGGTCATCTCGGGCCAGAGCCACGGCGTCGACTCGGTCAAGGACCTCGCCTACACGCCCGTCTGGCTGCTCGACGTGACGCTGCGGCCTGGCGCCAAGGTTGTGCAGCCGCTGCCGCAGGGCTGGAACGCCTTTTCGTACGTCCTCGAGGGCGACGTCGTCTTTGGCAAAGAGGGCGACGACGACGCCAATCGCGTGCCCGTCGCGCAGTACCACAATGCCGTCTTCAACCAAGAGGGCGACGCCGTCTACGTGGAAAACAACAAGGATGCCGCCAAGGATGCGCGTCTCGTAATTGTAGCGGGCACGCCACTCGACCAGGAAATCGTCCAGTATGGGCCGTTTGTGCTAAACTCGAGGGAAGAGGTTGTGCAGGCCGTTACAGACTTTCAGACGCACTCGAATGGCTTTGAGCGCTCCAAGGGCTGGCAGTCCGAGATTGGAAAGAGCATGAGGCACTAAAAAACGGCTTGCGCTCTGTCACATGGAGACTTGAAGGGAAAATTTGCGATTGGCTAAAATCGTTTAAATGAGGCGTTTTTGTAATATAGCATGGGGATCACGCGTCCACAGCCAAGAAAGAAACTGGCGTCTGGTAGCAAGAATTGCTTGCGGTATTTTTAGATAGCTTGAAATGGAGATATCTTGCAAAATTTGGCTTCCACTCCGTCTACCGGTTTTGATGTGTAAAGATGCATAGAAAAGACTTGCAAGTCCCGCCTGGTGCCACTTACCTCAAGGCAGGCCTTGTACTTTTATCCTTGCTGGAGAGTGCACCGCTGGCTGGGCCGTTACAGGGAGACCACGTGGAAATCTACCGGCACATTTCTCGGAAGAAAGCTTGTCACAAATGACACGATAATCTGGTTATACTTGCAACGTGGCTATATCTGCTGCGCACGACGCCTCTCCACGTCGGGCTTGCGGCCATTGGGCTGGTCAGCTTGCACGGCATGACGAGCTTGTTGCATATACACGCCTTGTGTGGCGGGAGTGGTATTGATTGTTATTGCATATAACATACGCCGAGGCGCCCTGCGCCATGTATCACTATGCCGGTGGGAGCGATGCCTTTCAAATTCGCAAAGCCCGTTGGAATTTGCCGATTGAGAATCGAGACCGCCGGAGACGACCATCCGGGACCTTGTTGCTGTCATGGCCATGCACTACATGCCCAGATGGGAAAGACTTTGGGAGATGAGAGGGAATCCGAATGAGGCGACGCGCACGCAGACCGTAACTTTTGATAATGACTGCATGCATAATCGTGGCGGCGCACCTCCAATTTCCTAGGAGCAAGTCAGCCCTTTGCCTGAGCAGCTGCACTGGCCAGGCTCAATGGTTGCCTGCTCCGTGTGCGGTGTGTATAATTAACCGGTATATATCGGGCCAACTAGATACAAAGTCGTGGAGAACACAAAAAGGCACACGTCCGATATCACGGCAGCAGGGGGAGGGGGGTTCAAGGTTGATCGGTACATGTCCCCGTTCTCGGAGCCGGAATGTTCCCCGTCAGCGACCCGGCGGTCAAGTTGCAGCACTGCAGGTCCGGATAGACGTATTTCTTGCGTCTTCCTACAGCAATAAGCTGCAGCACTCACCGATTCAGTGGCAAATGCCTCGCGCTGATACAGCCGTCAAGGGCCAGGCCAATCTGTATGATTAGCGAACCATGACGCCCGAAATCGTCCAACAAAGGCAGCGACAAAAATGCAATGCACTGTTCCAACGCCACTTGATCATCGTCAGGGGTCCTGGAATGAGTGTGCTCACCTGTATGAGAATGCCACCCTCTTTTTTTTTTTTTTTTTTTCTTTTTTTTTCTCACTTTGTTCGTGAAAAAAAAAGAAATGTCCAACATGTTCACACGACCCGATGTAATTCGGGCCGCTTTACCCCGGAGGAAGAAGGGCGGCGTGTGCCTCGCAAAAAAAAAAAAAAAACCTGACAAGTCTTTTGATGGCCTTGTTGTGGACCATTTTGCCATCTCGAGCATCCAACCAGCTCATTGGCTATTTCACGGCAAGGCTGGCTGGTCTTGATTTACGGCTCTCGTGGTCCAACCGGATTCCCGGGAGCTGGCCTGAGCGACGCTGCAAATGCGCTGATGCATACACCGCTTTTGCGCGCTTTTCCGTTTATAATATAGTGTAATATAAGAAAGGATCATGAGTACCTACCTCAACGACCAGTAATAGCAGTAAATGTAAAACCCCCTGCCCACTGGCTGACCACGGCACTTGACATGCATGGTTGCTTCTGTCAGTCGACACATTGTCCCTTGTCTTCTTGGACAAATTATACCAGTATGCCTTTTCGGTCATTTTTTTGAGTCAAGATGCTACCTTATTTTCAAGAGGACGCAGTGGGAGGTCTAAATCGTGTCTAAAACCAATCTTTGCTGTTTCCGATTTCCTGGGTCTGAGTCGCTGGTCTGCATGTTTTGCGTTTGGCGCAGCTCATGTGCGTCAGCGTAGTCATTAATAACTTGACTTTTTGACGTTTCATTTGTAATAGTCGACTACGATGGCAGGGTAAAGTAGGATTCATGTCTCGGGCCTTTTGCAGCCGAAAAGGTACAATCGCTTCACAGAGTATGCGCGTCTTTTATCTTTCGCCTTGTTCCTCTCCAGCCATCAGAGAAAAAGGCCTATCCACGTGTCCATATGCATCCGCATTCCAGAGTATTCTAGTGGTGTCGTGACGCACGACTCGGCTAGCCTTTTGACCGTTTTGAAATTTTGCATCACGGGCAGCTTCATGCAGTCATGGCAGGACATGGGTTTCTTAGAGCGTCTACGACATGCGCCGCCGTCCATGCAGACCACATCCTCACCCACGCAGCCCTGGCTAGGGTGGTCACGACTTTGGAGCTGTCCAGCATGCAAGTGCGTGCCCAACCGACCAGTGCTGCCACCTCACCCCCCGGCTTTTGGGGGACCCGGCAGCGAGGATAGTACATACTCCATACTTACTGCTGGTTGGCCAATTTTAGCTCGCCTAGTGCCAGCTGATTGGACGATGCCGCCCATGGCCCCTTGCTAGGATGTGCAGATACCTGGTAGTGCTGGTCCGTCGCGCCGGTGCAAGCGAGTTGAGAAGGGGAGGGAGCTGCAGGCTGCGTACGGATGTTGTGGGCAGCAAATGCGAGACAGCAGAGCCCGAAAAAAAAAAAAGCTACAATACCACACCCCAGGCCGAGTTTGCGCAGACATATTGTTAGTTACACCAACCAGGTGAAGAAGAGAGACACGACGGGGCCCCCGTATCTGAGACAACTTGTCAGAAAGCACCGAGGGGGGCAGCAAGGCGTTGAAATTTATACCTTGCTTCTGCATAAAGGTCCGGCCCGGTCAGACGGTAGAAGTTGGTCGCAGGTTTTGCTTCTGCCTGTCTGTCTGCCTGCCCCCCCCCCCCCTTGTCTAAATTTTTTCTTTACCCTCGGCGCTGCGCCTCATATGAACTTTCTGTCATTCGTTTCTGACGTCGCCTTGCAACGCTGTTCTTGATCTGCCGGGTCCCCCAGAGCGACTACGACGACGACCCCTTGCAACCTTGTGAAGCGCCAATCCCCGCGTGTTGTCGGGAACCGTATCATTATCCCGTACTGGTATATACAACGCTGGGGGAGGGTCGCCGTTTCCCAGACCGCAGTATTACTTTGGTTGTTTTTGCGGAAACTGCTGGGACTGAACTGGACAAGGGACCCAAGAGACCGACAAGAAACACAAGCGATTAACTGACTTGAACTGACGGGCGTTCGCTGGTACATCAGGGACGGATTCAAGACATTCGGCAGAAAGGTACGCAAGCACGTCTCTTCAATGAAGACGGGAAAAAGCTTTTTTCACCCACCTTGCACATCAAGGGAACTCAATCGGCCGTTCCCGCAAGGGTCTACCCGCTATTAGCCCATCCACTTGACCAACACAATCTCGGAGACCTGAACGGGCTCTGATACTTTGTACACGACGCCGTGTAGCCACTAATATCTCTGACGTTAGACAATCTGTCTATGAGTATTTTCATTCTAATAGGACACACGACAACCTATCCCGCTCCCCCGGGTCTATCCAACGAGCTAGCGGCGGCCGTGACACCACCGACCCCCCCTCACTTTCTTCGTCTACACCCCTTCTCTTTTCTGCACTTCTTTCTACGTCGCTCTTTTAGGAGTTCAAGGTCGTACGAACCAAAGTAACAAGTCATACATTCAGCTCGTCACCCTCCTTGGGAATTACATCAAGGCCCGAGAGTGTGGTAACTCTAGCGCAACGCGCAGTGGAGAAGTTCGTCGTTGGCAACATAATAAAAGCTAACAAGACGGTCTTTTTCTGAGCACCGTTTTTTTATAGTTTATGCCTTGGCAACACACTTGCGCCTTTTCTCCTCTTTCCTTCTCTCTTCTCTTTCTCCTCATATCAAAGTATACTTGTTTATACACAAGCTGCGTCCGAGAACGGAGCCGCTATAGCAGGGGGCTGTCCTATATCATTGTTTCTATTGCCGGGACCTGATTTCAACTTGCATATCGAGGGTCATTGCCGTTGCGCTTCACATATCCCCACTCACATCACGCGGTTATACTTGTCGCATCTTGCCATTTACAAAGACTTGAGCTTTTTCTTCTCAACTCAGTGCTGCGAGCTTTCAATCTACCACCATGGGCGCCGCACAGACACCGTCCATTGTCGAGCATGCATATCTACTGACGGCAGCCGAAGTCTTGGGCTACATTCGCGCCGGCGACCTCACCGTCGAGCAGTATGCGCAGGCGCTGCTGGACCGCATCGCCGAGCGCGACTCACAGGTCCAGGCGTGGGCCTATCTAGATCCCAACCGTGTCCTGGAGCAGGCGCGTGCTCTCGACGCCGTGCCTCGCGAGCAGCGCGGCCCGCTTCACGGCATGCCCATTGGCGTCAAGGATGTCATCTACACACAAGGTAGGTGGGCCGGTGTTATTCCCGACAAGTTTTCCCATCTCGGCGGTTGCAATGATGCGCTACAAAGAGAGAATGTTCTCTGGGCTGACCGCGCAAAAATCCCTCCCCCCTGCTATAGATATGCCGACGCAATTCAACTCGGAGGCATACCGGGGCGATTTTCCCAAGGTAGACGCCGCGCCGATCAAGGTGCTCCGCGCGGCTGGCGCGCTGCTGCTCGGTAAGACGACGACGACCGAGTTCGCCGCGACCGGGGAGGGCCCGGCGACGCGCAACCCGCACGACCCGTCGCGGACGCCCGGCGGCTCGTCATCGGGCTCGGGCGCCTCAGTGGGCGACTTTCAGGTGCCGGTGGCGCTAGGTACGCAGACGGGCGGCTCCGTGATCCGGCCGGCGTGCTTCAACGGCATCTACGGCTTCAAGCCGACCTGGGGCCGCGTCTCGCGCGAGGGCCTCAAGTTCTTCTCCGTCACCTACGACACGCTAGGCTTCTTTGCGCGCGGCGTCGACGACCTCGTGTTGCTGGCCGATGCCTTTGGCCTCGACGACGACTCGTCCCTGCCGACGCCGCCGCCGGGGGCGCCGCTGCACCTCTCCCCGCCCGGCTCGGTCGGCGGCCTGCGACTGGGCCTGATGCGCACGACAATGTGGCCGCACGCCGGGCCCGGCACGCGCGCCGCCGTGGACCGCGCCGCGGCACTGCTCCGCGAGCGCGGCGCCGTCGTCGACAATGTTGAGCTGCCTGCCGAGTTTGACCGCCTACCCGCGTGGTACGACGTGGTGCTGGCGTGCGAGGGCGGCGCCGCGTTTCTGCCCGAGTACCGCGCGCACCGGACGCATCTCAGCGCGCTGCTAGCCGGCTTCGCCGAGACGAGCGGCGGCTACTCGCACCGCGAGTACCTCGAGGCGCTCGACAACATTGCGGCGCTGCGGCCGCGCGTGGACGCGCTGCTCGCGGGCTATGACGCCGTGCTGACGCCCAGCGCGCCCGACGAGGCGCCGCTCGGCGCCACCACCGGCAGCTACCTCTTCTGCAAGATGTGGTCGGCGCTGCATGTGCCGGTCCTCAACATGCCCGGGTTCCAGGGCGCCCACGGCATGCCTATTGGTCTGTCGCTGCTGGCGCCGCGCTTCAAGGACGCGCAGCTGCTGGCCGTGGCGGTGCCCGTCGGGGCACTCTTCGAGACTGAGGGTGGCTGGACGCGGCGAGTGCATCATCGCAAAGCGGCGCGGGCGATTACGGAGGACGATGACGATGGCGATGATAATAGTGACGAAGCGGCGAGGAACAAAAAGACCAATGGTGTCAGCCACAACGGTATGGATCACGATTAAATTAATTTCGCTCTCTCGGAGCATTGATACCAGGATCAGGTAGACTGATGCAGACGTGGTCAGCAGCTGGCGGGTTCAAACCCCGCCTTTAATTACAAAAGAAATTACACATGGTAATACAGGCCTTGTATAGGAAAGAATATTGTTCTGGTTTTTGACTTGGGATGCATTTAATGCTTCTTTTACTTAGCACCTTGTATGAATTCTTTTGTGAGGATGAGGAGATATGGAACACGAAAACGGCAAAAGACTTTGTTATATATCGCAGACTCCCGGTTTCGATATCAAAGGTTGAGTTCGTACCAGATGCCCCGGGCTGCTTCTTGTTTTTACACGCCAAGTTGTAGTAATGCATATATGCTTGTGCACACGAGACAAATACAGAAAAAGGGCATATTCATCAAGTGGACCAAGTCTTGTCAAGAGAAGAGAAAAGGTACAAAAACAAGTCCGTCATTCATAACGTTGGCTCATTGGCGAGGAGCCATGGCATGATCAATGCATCCGGCGAGCTATGAGAGGTTAGCTGATGACTCTTTTTGCAAATCTGGCCGCGTCGCATGGTACGTACGCCTTCTGGATAAATGCCCTGGTTGCCAAGATATCGGCACATGCTCCTGACAAGCTCAACTTGGTCGTCTGGGCCGAGTCTGGTGATGGCAGCTTCCAATACAGTGCCAAGGTCGACCTTGTAGACGGCAATAAAGGTGTGAAGATACATGTACGCAAAAAATCCCATGATGAACTGGCAATCCATGCGGTCGGTCATGCCGCCGTGTCCGGGGATGGAGTCGCCAAAGTCCTTGATCTTGAAGCTGCGCTTGAGTCCCGACGCGAAGAAGCCGCCAAAAGGCGCGATAAGCGAGGCAAACGAAGCCAGAACAAAGGTATGGAGTTGGATCGGAGCAAAGGTGAGGGTGATGGTGCGGTGCTGCGGCAAGAAGAAGAATTGCGGAACCTCATAGGTGGCGGGCAGAAAGACCGGGTTGGGGTTGCACTGCAGGCCGGTAAAGATGTTTGCGCCGAGGTCGTTGACGGGGCAGATGAAGAACTTGGACTTCATCATGAGGTTGGTGAGGAAGATGCCAAAGATGACAGTCATGATCCAGGCGCCAACGAAGCCCTCGACCGTCTTCTTGGGCGAGAGCTTGATAAGCTGGGTGCGGCCAAAGGCGATGCCGCAAATGTAGGCAAAAATGTCGTTGGTGATGACGAGGGAGGCGGGGAGGAAGAACCAAATCATGCCCTCAAGGATGTTGTTCATGACAAAGTGCGCCTGGACGACGATGAGGTAGAGGGCCATGTGCGTCCAGGCAAAGTTGGTGAACTGGAACTTGTAATGACCGGCCTTGAGCGAGGCGACAAAGAAGACAAACCCTAGACGAATTAGTTGGCTTGTAGGCGGATTGCGCCGGGGAAAGGGGTTGTGATGCTTGCTCACCAAAGACGTAGAGGATAAAGCTGATGAAGCGGTGGTGGGTAGCGAGAGGAAGCAGCACCTTGTCAACCAGGACAATGTGCTTGAAATAGTAGATGACGCTCTCGCCGTACAAAAAGTACATGGTGGTAGCAAGCCAGTACCAGTTGAGGCTCTTGGTCGATCGCAGGGAGCGTGCGCGGCTGGGTACGTTGGCAATGGCAATGACCTCCTTGAAGGAGATAATCTGGACGGCGGTGACAATGGCAATCATGTAAATGTGACCCATGAAGAGGGCGCCGAAGAAGACGCCAATCATGACAAAGGTCCATAACGTGCGCGTCCAGAAGTTTGCCTTTTTCTTTTCGTACTCGGCTCTTTGCTCCTCAGCGGTGGGTGGTTTCTATCGAGGCGAGGAAGCGAGTTAGTTTTTGAAGCTTGCGCAGCGCAAGCACGCAGCTAGGGGTGGGGGAGTGGTTGGAGCCAGCGTGCCCAGGAAACAGCGAAGACATACCTCGTCGACAGTCTCGAGAGTCAGTTGCGGCTTGCTGCGCGAGGGAGAGCCATCCTCGCTGACGTCGCTGAAGCTCGACCGACGACCTTCTGAGCCGCTGCCGTTGCCGGACTTGTGGGAGAAGCGGACACCGCGCTTCGGTCTAGTCATTGTTGGGAAATTGTGTGTGATGTGCGTGTAGAATAAGCTAGTCCGGTATTTGTAGGACGGAGACGCTCGGTCGCTCTCGAGGGAAGACGG